>CAHIKZ030000371.1:457500-922500 GCA_903632075.3 Acanthosepion pharaonis | reverse complement strand
TTTTTCTTTTTTATCGGTATTGTTATTGTATTATTTTTTTAAATTTTCTTGAACTCCAATTTAGTACAACCCTCATATTTTCACCATGACATTTTAATGGATCTCAATGGTCATATCATTTCATTATAAATCAGTTTAAACTGCATATTTTCAAACCAAAAAAAATACGTCTCATGGTTATCATTGTTATAATAAGCATTTGGTTGTGAGAGAAAGGAATAACAAGGTTTAGGTTTTTGAACAACATTTATTGTTTAGTATGTCATACAGAGATGTCGAAAAATAGGTGGAATGTCAATTTCAGTGGCCAATCATCAGGATGGCAATCAGGTGTAAGGGTACCACCAGTTGTTGTCCTATTTTTCATGTGGATTTCACCAAAGTCAAAGGATATGGTCAGTGCATGTGTTGGTTGATTCGTTGGTTGGTAGGCCTATAGAATGGGGACATGGTGACAACTCCAAAGGGAATACCTTGTAGCAAGTTGAGTATGCCAAGGTGACCATGGCGGGTTGTTGAGATGACAAGGTTGATGTAGGCCAGTGTTCTACAAAAGTCAGTGTCACTTGTTTATGGAGATGGAGTTGCTTGCTTGTTTGCAGTATTGGAGTCACTGCTTGTGGAATTGGATTTGCCAAGGTGACAGCATCAGTAACAATGTCAAAGTTGAGATGTTATGTTGAGGCTGGATAGTCGAGGTGTTTAGTCAAGCCTGGGATTGGTAATGATCAATAATAGGAGTGGTCATGTTGAGAAGCAGCGATGCGACAGCAGCAGCAGTACTCTGCATGTTGACTGGTAGCCTCCCAGGCCACAACTACTTTGGCTGTTATCAGAGACCTGCTTTTAAGCAGATCTGGAAGCTCTCAAGGGCATCTTCTTTTCCGGTGGGAATGTTCGTGATTGGTTAGTGTCACTTTCATTGCTGGAGCCTACTTTGAGGACTGGATGAGATGCTTGGAGCCTATGCATAGACTTTTTTTATTTTGTTCTCTGCCTTCCTGGCATTCACATCTGGCCGGCATGCAGAATGAATCAGAAAGAGATCTAATTGCAATGGAGTATAACATAATTTTTAAATTATGGGTGGCTGCTGAAAATTTATTGACCCAGTCCACTTCATAAAACCTGACCAAACTTCAGAATTAATTTTTAATCCTTTCTTGAAAAACTTCTTCATATTTTAGGTACATTTTTAAGAAGCTAAATTGGATGATTAAATTCACAATACATAAATCAATCATACTCTTTAATTTACTTTCAGGTGAAAACAGTTCCATGATCTTCTGTTTTCAGTGTATATCAATCTTGTTAATTGTTTAGAACATTACAAAAGCTCTTCAAGTAGCATTCTTGGTATAATCTAACATGTAATTTTTCTTTGTCTAATGCATTGCAAAATCAATTATATTGAAAACTTGGATGAGATCTATTTATTCCTGAAGACACAAATCTAAACTATTCTAGTCATTATTAAGTGGCGTAATTTTAAATAATATAGAAATGCCATTAATTTTTCATTTAGTTCATATAGTAACTCTAGTTAAATACATTTTGTAGTCTTGAATTAAGTCATCTGATTTCTAGACATATAGTTTGATATCTGAATTCAGTAACCTCAGATGTTGGGGCTTTACTGCCTTGCTTGGCAAGGCAGTAAAGCCACTAAGATGCAAGGGGTTACTGAGTGTGAAAGAATATGAAAAAAAAGGAAAACATTATTAGAGAATGAACAATAAAAGAACAGGAATTAAGACAAAAATTAGCAATTGATATTGCATTTAAATTTTTGAAGATCAAAATTAACTGAAAAGCAAGAAGCTTGAAGAGAGTTCCACAAACAAAAAGTGTGAAAAGAATCTGTTTGCATAGAACTTACAGCAACAACTAGCAATTTCAACTCAAAAATGATGAGGCATAGCTGCCAATCTAGTACTGCACTTAAAATGAAATTATTTATTGAAAAGGCAGATGGATGCTATGTTATGTCAGGTTAGGACTGATAGCATTGCAGATTCTTCTTTGGATTTTATCAAGAATCTCTACATACATAGCAGAAGCACCAGATCAGATGTGACATCAGTATTCAATGCATGGCCAAAGGGTAGATTTAGAAATGTGTATGATAGATTCTAGCAAGAAAAATTGTCTAGCATGACATAGAGAACCAACTTTCTTGGCAGCAGGTCTAGCAATTGATTTAATGTAAACTTTCCATTAATATATTGTTATTATTTTATTCAACTATTTATTGTAAGATGATGTTCTTGGATAGTCATTCCCAAAGTGAGTGACCTCATCCAACCTGGAGTGGGGTTGATAGAGCAACAGAAAATGCAGAAAGATTCAAGGGGGCAACAGTGCGCTGTCAGAACCAAGAGAGTTTTTTTTTTTAATCTATATCACAAACTTTTATGTAAAATATGATTTACAAAGAATAAAATTAATATTGAATTATGCACAAAACTATAGTTTATTTTTACTTATTGGTGTAAAATTGACATTAAAAGTCCAACATTTATAAGTATACCATTCATCCATAAATTGAATATTGCTGCCACATCTGGTCTGCTACTTCTGCTATGTATCTAGATATTCTCAAAAAAAAAAGCCAAAGAAGAATCTGCAATGTTATCTGTCCTGATCTAGCATCTCAGCTTCATTCACTTTCCCACTACTGTAACATAGCTTACCTGGACTTTTTCTGTAAATATTTTCATGGTATTTGTTTTGATGAATTTTCCTCGTTGGCACCTCAATATTATGAATTTAAACACAGTACTAGTTTGGTAACCAGATCTCATAATATCATTGTTGAAATTTCTAGTTGTAACCATAAGTTCTATGCTAATAGTTTCTTCTCTTGCACTTCTCGCTTGTGGAACTCTCTTCTGGCTTCCTGCTTTCCTGTCAATTATGATCTTCAAACATTTAAATGCAATGTCTGTTGTCATTTTGCGTTTCCTTGAAACCTGTTTTTTTTATTGTCCTCTGTTTCTTTCATTCTCAGTAACTCCTTTCATTTTAGTGGCTTTTATTACCTTGCTTGGGAAGAAATGATTAAAATAAATAAGATGATTTTTTTTTGCTTGTATCTTTTGTGAATATGGTGAGATTTTCAAACACTCCATTTAAAATATTATAGATATATCATTTATCTATTCATTTTTCTTATTGTCTAGAATGTTCTTTCTGGTTTTTAAAGGGTAACTCAAAATGAAAAAGTTTTATTTTGAGAAATTCAAATTGAAAGACCAATATTAAAAAGTGAATTTGTAACTTTGAAAAATTTAAATATGCAAAAGTAGGTTTCATTTTTTTTTTTTTTCAGTAAACAGTATTGATTGTAATTCATACTAATATTATGACTAAAACCAAAAACTTCTTGTAGTTACTTGACAAAGGTATTCAGAAATCTATTTGATTAATCTTGAAATTTTGGCTTACCACTTGTTATATATTAAGGAAAAAAACTGTGGAGAGTTCAACACCCAATATTACTCAGGGTGGATTAATGACCTGCTGTAGATAGGACACTACATGTTAGCCATGTCAGACATTAGACACCATGGTTACTGGTGATCATTGCATTTTCATTTTTTGCAAAAACCATAGCTTTATGTAGCTATGATCATTGGTTTAGTGTTTTTTGTTTTAAATTTGTAGTAGACCTAATTCCAAGAAAGTGATTTGTGTTTGTTGTATGTGAGAGGGTTAGGGATGTTATCTGGGAGTTAAGTGGGTGGCAACCACAAAATGTTTGGGAATCATTGCTCAAGGGGTTTTTTTCTCCTCTTTGATGTGGGTGATTATGGCTCTCCACAACTTCCTATTCTTTATGGCACCTGTCTTTTTACTATTCCTCCCATTTCTCAATCTGCCATCCATTTACTATTTAGTTTATTAGATTAATCTCTGTTTTCATCTGTTAATCTTGCATTCAATGTGCCCTATGAGTGTCATATTCTCCAAAGCCTCTTTCCTCTTTGTTTCCATTTTCCTTGAAACTTCCTCATTGCTCAGATGTTCTGTCCATAGTATTCTCAGTATCCTTCTGTAGAACCACATCTCATAGCTATGCTCAACTTCATCTATGTGCTGTGTATCTTAATGACATAGGTGATCATGACTCTCTACAATTTCCTGTTGTTTGTGTCTTTTCGCCTACATTTGTCTTTTTACTATCCCTCCTACTTTCTATTCTGCCATCCAGTTAAACAACCTCATTAGGTAAATTACTCACCATTTTCCTCTGTCCATCTTACTTTCAATATGCTCTGTGAGTGTCAAATTTTTCAAGCTCACTTTCTTCATGTCTGTTGTATTACATTATCAGTTTCAAGCAGTTATTTTGAACTTGACATTTTTTCTTTATAAGTGGAAAGATTATATTGAATCCATTGCTAAGTCAGCTGGTTCACTATGTTGTGCTAAACAATTTTTCTCTCTAGAATCTAGCTGGCCATTTGTATTCGAGGATACCTGTCTAGTAGGGCATCTAGCCAATTCTTATTGCAGATGCTTGCTTAGGTGCATTTGTGTTTATTCAACACCCACAGAGTCCATCTGTGGTTTATACTGCATCTATGCTGAGCAGACTATAGTTACAGTTTTTGGAAAAGAGTTGTGTGATCAACAATTTGAACAAGTCCAGCATGATCAAGCCCTCGGCTACGATGACTTTTGACTTTGTGCTAGCACAGCTATCAATGACACCCAAGGCTTCCGTCTACCCATTTTCACTCACAAGACTTGGGTCAACCTGTGGGGTGGTTTTCAGGTACCGATAACATCAGGAAGTCTTCTTCCTGACAAATCGACTATGGTGAAATTCAAGCCCAGGTCTCATTGTCAGAATGCGAATGTTCTAACCACTTGACCATGTGCCCGTCTGTCTATTTATCCATGCTTAGAATATCATTGCCACATATGATCTGGTGCTCCTGCTATATATTTAGAGATACTTGATAAATCCAAAGAAGAATCAGCAATATTATTGGTCCTGATCTGTCGTTTTGGCTTCAATCACTTTCCCACCACTGTAAAATTGTTTTCCTGTGCCTTTTCTATAAATACTTTCAGGATAATTGTTCAGATGGGCTCTTTGTTATGATACCTAGACTTTATGAATTTAAGTGCAGTGTTAGATTGGTGGTAATGTCTCATCAATTCACAGTTGAATTAGCTCAGTATAACCGTAAGTTCTATGCCAACAGTTTCTTTTCTCACACTTCCCGGTTGTAGAACTCTCTTCTAGTTCCATGCTTTCTAGTTAACTTTAACCTTCAAAAATTTAAATGCAATTATTACTCTTTTATTGTTCTCTCTCTTTAATTATGTTTTCTTTTTCTCATATTCTTTCAGTAACCCCTTGTGTCTTAGTGGCTTACTGTCTTGCTTGGAATGAATTCAATTAAAAAAAAATCACTGTAAATGAAATCACCTGATTTCAAGCAATATATATCAGTCCACATGCTTTGAGTTTTGTTGACAGAATTTCTCATGCTGTAGATGATCTCTTATTTATTCACAAGAGAACATATCTCTAGCTTATGCTTTGCTATCTGATGCTTTTAAACTTCCACAAAGTTTCACAACCTCTCAACCTCCCACTTTGTTCTATCATTATAACAATTTATGTTGGCTGTCACCAGCAAATGTCATTAGTTCCCACCACTTGTCATCACTTACAGTCGGCCCTCATTTCTCAAATTATTTGGTGACAACTAAACCAGACTATCTGAACTGCAGCTGCTCCTGTTGCTGCTGCAGAGATATTGATGATTGTGGCCACTGAATGTTGATCTGTCAATTTCAACTGATCTCTCTTCAAAGTTACTTTTTATGATAAATTCAGCAGCATATTATAGCATTTATCTCATTATATTAAAAAAATTTTTTTTTTATTAGTATAATAACAGGTTAGCAAAAGTGACATTAATATTTTATTAAAACATATTTCAACTAAATGAAGTGAACATCAAATAAATTAAAAATAAAGTTAAATTAGGTACCTCCAAAAATTTTCTAAAAAAGAGTATGCCATGGAGAAAAAAGGCCCCAAACTTTATAAAAACAAAGTTTTATTGTCAAAATCTTTATTGAGAGGAAAGACGAAAGTATTTTTTGATTATTTTATTTAATTTTTTAATACTTTCTAGCACATTCAAAATTTTGGTTAAAAATCTTGTTTTTCTTGCCTCAGCAGAGGGGCCAAAGATTAGCATGGGAAAGTTAGTGTCTTTTTGCAGTAAAAACACATTGATTGAGAAATTCTTGTAAAAATCAACTAATTGTCAGATTTTAATCAAATTTTCAGGACTTAGTCACAAATGAATTAAATTATTCAAAAAATATTTTTTTAGAAAATATTGGTAAAAATTATTTTTTTTTTTTTTTTACATATGTTACCCCCACTTATTTAACTTTCTGAAATTTCAAGAAATTAAATAAAATTTCAGCCTCTTCATATTTCTATTAGTTAAAATCAGGAGTCCTTGGAGAATTTAAATCATCAATTTTTTTTTGTCAAACAGAAACACCATTTACCAAAAAATCTACTCAGAATCATAAAATAAAAAATGCAATAAAACCATGGCATTATTTAATTAGAAAAGCTTTTAATTGCTTTTATAAATAAGATATATTAAGGACACTATAGTATTGAGAAAAAAAACTTTTTGGTGAATAATGAATTTTTACAAGAGTTGTTTTAATTTGTTTTCAATTTTAATTAGAAAATGTATTAAGTTTAAAATTTTTTTAAATTCTGTATAATTTGAGCCTTTTAGATGATATTATTAAGTGAAAAATATATTTACTAATCAAAAATGGAAAAGCTTAATACAAATCATCAACTACCAATATTTTTATAAATAATTTTGAATTTTTTTTGTATGTATATAAATGTGCTGATTTTTGTAAGTATGGGCAACCATGCACAACATTATCAGATAAGAGCAACAATAACTATAGTAAATTTAGAGCCAACATTTCTAAAATTCAATTAGATTAGAGAATATTTTTCTAAATTTTTAAGATTTCTGAGTACTTAAAATTATATAAAAAAAAATGCACTCACGTCATTTTCTTCAATAATGTTTTACAGATAAAGTCTCTGCAGAACAACATTAGATCTATCATAGAGAATGTCAACACTGCTACTGTTGGGTTAGAAATGCATTTCTGCAATATTTTAAACTTAAAGTAAATAATATTTGTTTCAAATCAGATTATTTATACTTTAAATCAGCTAATATTCCTCAAATAAAGTATCAGATTAGTATATTTTATTTTTGGAAGATTTTTTTAATAAAGAAAATTACATTGCAATGAAAGACAACTAAAAAAGAGTGCTAAACAGCTATTTTAGCAACAACAAAAAAATTCTTTCAATCAGTTTAAATTAGATTTTGAAATATGAAGTATTTTGCTTATTGGAAATATTAAATTTAATTTATTAGCATGAAACTAAAATAAAGCTTTAAGAAAGATTTTTCATTTTTAAAAATTCATGTCTCACTTTTTTGTGAAGATCCCTAACTTAAATGAATAAATTCACACTCCTTCCCCATCTTTTGAACAGGAGTAGAGGTTTATTTTTTGTTTCCTGTTTGGAATTGGGTTTCTGATTTTTTCTAAAGCCTTCTCATTCTTTTTCTCAAAAGATTACTGGGAGAGACATTATTGCTTTGCTTGGAGTGAAATAATAAAAAAAACTGTTCAAAATAATTTCTCTTTCCTCTTTAGACTTGTATACAGAGAGTGGCAAATTCTTCTTCTCTTCACCTCATTATCATTTATTCAAAATGTCAAATTCAGCTGTTATTCTTTCTTTCATTTGTTGAAAAGTTCTTGGATTTGTCTTGTAAACTTCCTTTTTGATTATTCTCCACATTTTGAAGTCACATAGCATTAAGTCAGGTGACATTGGGGAGGCCATAACACTGCCACTTCTTCCAATTCATGAATATGACTGTGTTAATAAAATAATACTACAATAAAGTAACTTTTGACACACACTGTATTATTATTGTCTATAGGAATGTGACTGTGAATAAGTTTAATAACAAGCACTTTATTTTGATTGGCTGTTGCTATACCTTAATACACCAATAATTAACCACTATCTTGCTTATTTTGTTATATCCACATTTAATGGTTTAAATGTGTAGAACAAATTAATTTTAACAACTTCAAATGTAAAATATTGGTTAATTTATGATCAAATAAGTTTTGGCAATGAAATGCAAACCTATACACAACAATCATTTTAGTTGATGCATTATTAACATCTTAAATTGTAATTCAAGTTCTGTTCTGTAATTTTGTAAATTTCAACAGTATGAGGAAGTGAAATATTGACTATTTTTTGCTTGGTTTACTCTGGTGTTATATTCAAAATTGATAATGTTGCTCCAGTTTCTTCATAACATTTAGCCTTGAGTGTAAAAGTAATTTTGGTAAGATGATGATTATGCAGATTCACAGTGTAATTAAGTTATTCTAAGGTCAATAGTGTTTTTTGTTTCAAATTAAAATGATTTTTCAGGACAAAAATTATAATTGTATGTTTTTTTTTAAATATTCAATAATCTGAGTTTATTGACAGAAATTCACAAAATTTCAAAAATAGTAAAAAAATAAAAACATTAGAAAAATAAGTCTATAAATAAATGACAAAAGTTTAATATGAAAATAAATTGACAAAAACTTAGTGATACAAATTTTAATTAGCAGACTGAAAAATTACCAATCACAAGAATTCTTGTTCAAAACATTTTTACTTGAGTTAATTTTGCTCATGGCTGCTCAATTTTATAATTTAATAGTGATGACCTTGTCAGAGAAAAATATTTCTTCTAACAAGTTAAAGAATGATTATTAATGATTTATCTGTGTATTGAATACTGTTGCCATATCAGGTCTGGTGCTCCTACCGTGTATCTCATGATTCTTGACAAAATCCAGAGAAGGATCTGTAATACAATCAATGCTGACCAGGCATATCATCTCCAGTCACTTTCTCACTGATGTGACGTGGCTTCTCTCTGTCTGTTCTACAAATATTTTCATGGCAAGTGCTCTTTTCTTGGTGCCCAGACTACATAAATTTAAACATGCTACTAGATTAGGAACTTGGTCTGAGCATTTTACTTTTGAACTAGCTCGATGTAAAAGCTACTTCTACTCAAACAGTTTTTTCTCACACTTCCCACCTGTGGAACTCCCTACTGATTTCTTGCTTCACTGATAACTACAATCTTAAAAAAATTAAATGCAATATCAATCACTATCTTTTGTCCTTTCTTCAATCTTCCACATTTTCAATCTGTTCATTCTCATTCACTGTATGTAACCTCTTGCATTCTAGTGGCTTGGGGTGAAATGATGAAAAAAAAAACTTGACTTAATTTACTCATGGCTGCTTAATTTTATAATTTAATAGTGTTTACCTCTTCAGAGAAAATTATTTATTCTAATAAGTAAAAACAATGTGTTAAAGAATGATTATTAACCTAGTCACAAAAATATCTGTTTGACAGGGTCTTATTAGGTTGAGTTAAAAATAATTTCTTTTCTTTTTATCAACTTTGTACTTTTCAAGAATAATTACATTTTATTCAATTATGTATTCACTATTATTTGTAAGGACTTGTTGCTACTCCTCAGTCAGTTTTTTAATACCTGTTGAATAAAGTTATGTAGGTCTTCATATGGAAAAGTTTTCAAACTCTTAAATTTGATTTTCATTAGAGAAGGTTTTCTCCATCAAAGCATTTTGCAGCAATTAAAAAAAAAAAGCTAATAATCTGTTGTTACAAGGTCAAGTGAAAATAGTGGGTGGAGTAGAAGAGTCTAATCAAATTGTAAAATGTTTTTTGTATCATTCTTATCATGCAGGAGAATTTTAATTTTCCTTTAAGCATACAAAAAATAAACATGCAAAACTAAGTTATGTTAGTGTACTCCAAATTTATCCTTATCTACCACATATTATGAGTAATTAGGATGATGCATTTAAATTCTTTGTATACACTGTGTCTCACCACTTGATTTTTTTCTAAATTTTGGAAGACTAATGAAGGTATTCACAGAAAGATTTACAGTATTATTGTGCCAGGTATTTTGCACAATATGTATAAATTATAGTAGACTACATATCACTGTAACAATATGGCAACAGCTTTATGAAGTTTGCCAGATTTTTCAAGCTTTACATTAATAACTAGTTTACTGAAGTGAAAAGAAACATTGTTGTAATTAAAAATTATAATTACAGAATGTACACAAAGCTTACAAAGATAAATCTTTTGAACAAAATATTGAAAGCAATGTCTTTGCAATGACGTCAAAGTTATAAAGCCAATATTAATGTAAGATGTATGTTCCAATTTTTAAACTAGTTTTAGAAATTGTTCATCCATTAATTTTGACAACAATTGTATTTCTTTATATGAAACATACTGCATAACATTCAGAATAGCATTCTAAAGCTAATTTGATAAACTGTTGTCTACCAATATAAACCTTCCTTTTCCACAAGTTTTCAATCAAATTAAGATTAAGCAAACAAACTGGACACTTCTTCAAATGAGTGTCTTTGAAACACATTTTATTCAGAAATTATGTTTTTTAACCAAGTGTTATGGAGCATTTTCATGCATAAAAATCATCTTCCTGAAAGCATTTGGCTTCTTGAACCATGATTCTACGTGTACGCCTGAGCTGCTTTCTTAACTCCATTTAGAACTATCCAATGGCACACTTCTTCATCTCCTATATAACATCACACCACCACTGTTTTGTTGATATCTTAACCAGGAGCCATCAATCATTTGTTTCATCCATCTGGCCCATCAAGGATAGCATGGCATTCTTCAGTGAAAAGAATGGTTGAAACTGAAAAAATGCTGTTCATATATTGAGCTGCTCATTTTATTTGATTTTCTTTATGCTTGTCTTTTAAAGGAGGCCTAGTGGTCAGTTTGATATGTTTTACTATTTGATTTAGGACTTGACAGCACCACAACATATAAAATTTCCTGGCTTAACACACAGATATTTTATAACTTCTCTCGTGGTATGAGACACAGTACTCAGTTTACTTTTATCAGACCTGTTCATTCAGGATGTTCAATGAACTTCTTCATAGTTCTGTGGTTCCTTCTGAACATTTCTGCAATTTCACATTGTTTTACCTTTTGGAGTCTCTGAAGTTATTAATCATTTCTCTTTTTCCATCAAATCAACTTTCTGGTCCATTTTAAAGCTTCAAGCTTACATGTCTATTAATTTAAGATTTCAAAACTCAGGATATTTTGTATAAATGGATGCTGTTTGGCAGCAGCCATTTCTATGAAATCTTCATAGAATGATCCACATTTTATCCAAACTGCACAGATATTTTTATGAATTTTCCCAGTTGCATGTGTGTGTTTTTCTATGTGTGCTCGGCTGAGTATAGAATGGACAAACCCAAAGCTCAAAATAACTGTTTAACAGCTTTTATTTGTGATCAAAAGAGAGTGTAAAATAGTGGTATTTTGTGGGGAAAAAGTTGGGTTTTGAAAAATTTGACACCTTTGTAGATATTTTGAGAGAAATTTGTTCCAAAACAGCAATGAGGAACAAGAAATTGAAAAGATAAACAGCTGGGACTGATATGTATCTTCTGCAGCAATGGTTGTGAGTAATACTTTGGGTTAGGTATCTCGAAGGGAGATTTGTCTGCTTGTTCCCACAAGGAATGAGAAATCTCTGGTCAGGCTGCCAGAACAGGCCACATATCTTCTGCAGCAAGGGTTGTGAGTAGCCCTTTGAGTTGGGCCTTGAAGGTAACAACCGCTGAAAAGGAAAAGTTAAAAAAAAGGCTTATTAGGTCTTCAATGTTTACAAATATAAGGATGTCCTATACTTTTAATTGTTCCTTGCTGATTACTTCCATTGCTGTTACTACTGAATTGAGCAAAGTAAGGAAGCCCTCACATGTCACAATAGCCAACAAGTGAGATAGTTATTATATATTTTCAACATTCAACAAAAAAAACTTCAGTTTTCCATAACTATTTATTTTATATATTAATAAAACATGAAGTAGCTGATAATGAGATACATTGTAAATTACTTTTTTCTTTTGTAAAAGCTATCTAAGAAAATTTATCCTTGTTATTTTTGTTACAGTAAAGTCCACATAAATGTCAGGGATTCAGAATTAAAGGATTATTTCATCTTTGCAATGTACTCAGGATTCAAATTTGCTTTCAGATCCAAATTGAATTGTTATACAAACTTCAACAGTGATCAGTTTTTAAATAAAATCTCAAATGTTTCTTCATTAATACTGTTGCATTTTCCATGATTAAGAGTAAAGTGGGTAGGAAGGAGTGTGAAATGAAACAAACATGACAGACTTAATAAAAATATGTGAATAAAATAGAGTGAAAGCTTTTATTCTATACAAAAAGGATAAAAAGAAAAGGGAGATCATTTTGGTGATTACCAAACTTCTCCTCATAAAAATGGAGTTCTCTAACAAATGCTGATCAGGTCCAGATCCAAACCCATGGCTTTCTCACTTCTGTTGGAGACACCTTACCCTAGTTAACCTCCACTGCTTCCTATCTCTGGCTATACTGGGCCAAGTGGAGCTGAGATATCGGGTCAATTCATTGTATCATCTTGCTTTTGGCCACCCTCTAGTTCTTTTCTACTGCCTTGGTGTTCACTCTCTTGCTCTAATAGTTCACCTGCTGTCTCTGAGATATGTCCAGTTCATCTATGTTTGCCTTCCTTAATAGTTTTCAATTATATCCTTCACTCCAATCTGTTATTGAATCCAGTTGTTGCTCTTCCTGTCACTTAAGGTGATGCTGAGCATGATTCACTCCATTTTAAACTGATCAGGTATTTCTTTCAATTTAATTTCAGTTGCTTTTCCTTGCAATTGTTCAGTGATTCTGTAGCCATTAGTAAACAGTGTATATCAGAAAGAGAAAGTAAACTCTTGTATTTCTTCAGTCTGAAGAAGCCTATTTTACCATAATAGCTACTCTTCCCCACTAAACTATAAGAGCTTCATCAAATCAGACCTTATGAACTTATTCCTTATTTTTCCCTGATCACTTGGCACCACCATGTTTGATATTGTTGTAATAAAAAGCAACTGAAATTATAAGGAAAGAAATACTAGTTAAAGTTTAATTGGTATTAAAAAATTTCATAAATATTCAATATAATATTATTGACCAGATGTCTTGTTATTTTACTGTATTTATAAAGTAACATGTAATATGATTTGTTTTTTTTGTTTTGTTTTTAAGATGGCATCAAAATGTTTAATGCAGATGTAACTAACTTAATCTTTTAATGCATTATCCTGAGTACAAACAGTTTTTAATATTTTAATTATTTTTAGAAGATCATGAATTAGGTTGATAAAATAAATTTTGATTTTGAAATGAACCAGAAATATTAATGTGATTTGTTATATTTTCAAGAAATAATTTGTTGATTTTTATTGACTGTTTGTGTTTTATAGAAAACATTTGAGTAAAAGAAAAGATTCATGTGTTCTATCTTAAATACTCTTAATCACTGAAGGGATTTTTTTTCAAAATTTGTTCAATTTCAAGTAAAGGTACTCATGAAGAAGAATATATATATATATATATATATATATATATATATATATCCAATTGTGAGAAAGAACAGATGGAGTAAAAATCCACAGTTTGTAGCATTTATTTTTTTTAAAAAGTGCTCAATACAAAGTAGAGCAAAATATTATTAGAATATTTTTATTATAATTAATTACAATAAAAACATTTTACATTGCTACACAAAAACTTTCATGTTTCAGTACTAAGATGGTACTTCTTCAGATGATGGTAGATAACTAGTGATAAAAATGATTTATTAGGGAATTTTAAAAACAAATCTTTACCTCTTTTCATAAGTTAAAGGGGCTAATAAGGTCAGAATTAAAAATATACTCATGGGTATGTCTAGATTAACCAATGAACATTGTGTCTACGCTGAAATATAAAAATATGGTCAAAGGGTAGAGGTGGGTGGGTTATTTTTACATGTCAAGAAATCTGATGCTTAGACATGTCATTGAATAATAATGGGGAAGAATTTCAACAACAAATGTATTATTGGTGTATCCAAGTATGATTTGCTGATTTGTTGAAGTAGACATAAATTTATCAGAGACGGTTTTGGTTTTTTTTTTGTTTTTTAAATTTAAAAAAATTTTAATATACTCAAGAAGCTTCTTAAAAGGGCCAATAGGTAAAATTAAAAATGTAGAAACAACTATGTAGGTTGTTAATTATACTGAATAGACTGTAAAACATGGCAATATTATAGCTGAATAAATCAAATAAATGTATGGTGGACCATTATATATTAATAAAATAATGGCTATAAAATTATAATACGTAATTATTTATGAAAAATATTTTTTAACTACATTTTAAGGTAAAAGGTAGACAATGGTGGCATAGCACCGTTAGTTCATTTCTTTGGTTTAACAGGTTTTTATTATTAGGAACCTTTATAATATGCAATTTTTCTTGTAAACATAGGGGGCATGGATCATGTAAGGATTTATAGGTTCTAGTTATTTTTAATATTTTCCATTTTACTGTATAAGTTTTGTTAACTTTTTTAAGTGCCAAAAATATTTAGAAAGGGACAGTCTGTTACGATATGCATTAATGTTGAAAGATGATATGCATTGATACCACAGTTTTAAAGGAATTTTTCGTACTACCAATATAAAATTTTTTATCAGTTGGGTTTTTTTCCAGATGAAATAGTACTTCAGTAAACAACAGAATCTGTTAGATACCTATTTTGTAATGGACAGTTGTTAGGATTTCTACAATTACAGAAGTTGGTTTTATTATTGTTTGTTGCTATGGAATAGCTATTGTTACTTAGGTTTGTGTTGATTTAAAATTTTATTATTGTTTTAGATCATTTTTTCAAGGTTATCTGTACAGCTATAGCTTAATTTAAGTGTATTTTTATTAAAAATCTTACTAAGAGGATTATTACTAAGGAAGTGTTTCTCAATTAAATTGAGAAACTTCTGTTCTAACTTAGTACTAACCATTTGGTTAAATGGGAGTGTATTCCAAATGATTTTTCTGTTTTTTATTTTTTTTTCCCCCACTAACACTTATGTTTCCTATATTTAATGTCAGGGCACATATAGTCACTATTTTTTTTAAAGCAGTGTTGTAAAATTTAGTATGTTTATAAAATACATCTTCACTGGAAGAGTTATTACTGATCCTATATTCTATGGAGGAGGGTATGTGTTTGATTATGGATGGAGGGTGATTTGAATTTGTGTGGATATATAATGGATTTGCATTAGTTTTCATGTAGGGTTGGTATGAATTATTGATTAAGTCTAGTGTTAGGTTGAGGAAATTTACTTTTTTAAAATTTGTGTTTATTATAACTTTCAGGTTTAGACTTTTAAATTCCCTATGCATTAATTTCCTGATTTTGTCAATTTTATTTTTGTAGAATTTTTTACCACTAATAAGGCCATCATCTCTATATAAACCTATTTCTTCTATGTTGATATCATGGTGAGCACTAAGATTATATAAAATGAAATACATGTGTGTGTGTGTAAAAATTCAGATATACTATATATACTCATGTATCATGTGACTTTTGAAGACCTAATTTTAAAGGGGTCGCATCATACATGAGATATAAAATTAGTGTATGAACTGCTGGCCCTGGCTACTTCATTGACCATACTATATATATATATATATATATATATATATACTTACTATAGTCAAATTAACTTCAAAATTAGGTCTTCAAAGGTTGCATAATACACGCATATATACAGTAAATAAAATATATCTGTAAAGACAATATAAATAAAAGACAAAATGAAAACTTTTTTTTACCAACTCATTTTGTCCCCTGAGGAACTTTAGAAAAGTTTGTATATATATACACACACACACACACACACACACAAGGTCTGATCAAAAGTATTGGGACTGGTGTTATAAAAAGAAAACTACAGCACCTATCAATGCGGCATTTAATCTTCTAAAACCACACACTTTATCCAGCATTGTTTCCATTGATGGAAATATTCTTGGAACTCCTTTTTTGGTATAGTGAGCAGCTGCCTTGTCACATTCTCTTGGATTTCCTCAATATTTTGAAATCTTGTTCCTTTCAAATGGGATTTGATTTTTTCAAAAAAAGGCAAAAGTTGCTGTTGGGCCTGGGGAAGGTGGTTCTTGGCCCAAAACACCTGCACAAGCCATGCTCATTATGATGGAAACTTTGAGATGTGGTGAGATAACCACACTCTAAACACTTTCCTTCCAAGTACTGTTATAAAAAACAGAACTGTGCAAGAATGTTATAACTTGGTGTATATGCATGACAGAGTTCAAGGTCATTCTGTGCCAAACAGCTTCACTCTACATACTTTAGCTCCATTATCATAGCAATAATCCTGATAATTTTTATCATACACTCACAAAGTAGAACTTCACTATTTGTAGAATTATCAGCTGCAATTTCATTTATTTCTGGTTGGTCCAGTCAGCAAAACATTTTTGTTCAAGAGTTTTATAACTAAAACTACTTTGCAGAACTTATTTTGAAATAGAAAGATATAAACAAACAAAATTACCAAGACATGTCTTTTTTAATAATAATAATAATATTTTGAGAAAATAAAATAATTTAAATGTCCTCAAAATCATCAAAACTTAGGTTATCTGATCCTAAAAAGAAACATATCTACTGTTGATAACGAGATACTAAACACTCCAGATTCCTGGGTGACTGGTCAGTTATATACTAAGTTCAATATAGTAAATAAGGAAAGTGAATACACTTCATGGGGGGGATAGTTTCACCCAACACAGCAAATTGCTACAAAACTAAAACATTAACTTAAAAACTAGAATCATGTTCTTATATAGCCTCATCATATGAAAATTTTCTAATAAATGTCATGCATGACCACAAACTCGTTCAGAAATATCTAAACTGGATACAACAGTTTTTTTTTTTTCAGCTCTATGATTAAAAATGACTTTGAGCAAATGAAGCCTGTAGGTCTTAAAGAGAACCATCTTTCTTCGAACATTATGTACTGGCAAGACAGTATCACTAACAAAGACCTGTATCAGATAATAGAAGCCATATGACTTGAGGAATTTCATTGACAGCAACAACTAAAATGAATATCACACGTAACTCAAAGATAAAATAATGAAATAATCATTATGCTGATGTTCTACACTAATTCAAACAAAGAGTTAGGAAGGAAACCTCTATCAGTAGTGGAAAAAGTAATATCATTTAGTTTATTTAAGGAACCAGATTTCCTGAAAAATCATTTTAATAGAAATATTTTATAAATCTCAACCAAAAGTAGCACTGGATGCTCGTTCAATGAATACTGAATATTTCCTTATAAAAAAAAAATGGCTAATATTACAATTTACCATATTCCTTGAATTTCATGACACAAAATCATGCAGAAAATACAATATTGGAGATTATCCTGAATAATCTTGTCTGCATTTTTTTTTAATTAATCTTCAATACAAGAAGTCATAATTCTACATAATATGCAGGGCCTGATTATTCTTTTGGCTAGTATAGGCTGCAGCTTAGAGATCCTCAAGCTTTTATAAAGCAATGATTTTAATTTTCTATATGTTATAACTTGTAAATAGTTTCATGAACTGAAATGATATCAATATGAAAAACTCATATTTATTTTGATTGTTTTATTATGCTGGTTATACAAAAATCTGTTTTTTTTATTATGATGGTGTTGAAATATGAGCTAATAGTAAAATAGTGATATTTCTTAAAGAATATTCTTATTGACCAACAAAAGATAGTTATTTGAGTTTATTTTAAAAATTTTCAAAGTTTACTTCAAGCTATGCAAATGTTGATAAAATACCACAAATAAAAAATATTCAAGATGGGTGTGGGTGAGTTAGGGGTGGCTTCGTTTGTGGGTGTATCATAATTTCATTAGCCGAAGATCCACAGAAGGTCATAGTCTGGCCTTGATGATATCCTTTCAGTTTGTAAGACCAGATTGAGTAGCAATTTTTTTTTCACATTATGATCTAACAGTTTTTCATCAAAACAGAAATTGAAAAAAAACTAAAAGGTTTCATTTCATCAGATATTGGTTTGCACACCTGGATCAGCACTAAAAGGAAAAACCTGGAAAAACAGGATTGTAATTAATGGATTCACAATTCATTTTGCACATTCCCTAGCATTGAGAATGGATGTTGCCTGCATCATTGAAAAAAAAAATTAGCCAACTGAATCACTATCTCTTCATCACAAAACAAGACTTTTGATTCAGTCTGACAAATCGATAGTCATTTTCACTTTCTTCAGCCATTAAAAATCAGAAGTTGATTTCAAGGGACAAAAAAGTCTAGTCTTTCATTGCAAACAAACTTAACAAAAATACAAATGAACTACAGGAAAAAGCTCTTACAAGTGCACTAAATTATTATGCTGTCATTGACTGTGTCAGAAAAAAATCCAAGAAGACTGATGTAGATAAATATTTTCAATAGCCACTTTTAAATATATAGTATGATTGTGAAAAGGTCCAGTATATTTTTGTGCTGAAAAAAAAATTATGTGAGAATTCTTTACATACTCCACATACACTACAAAAATTCTCTTATGAATAATCAGTATAATCCATTAAGGGTTTAATTTATTAAAAAAAAACAAAAAAAACAAAGTATCAAAATGAAATATTAGGTGAAAAAGAAATTATGATTGTAATGGGTTAAGGGAGATAATTCAATTCACAAAATTGATCTATTGAAAGATAAAGATTGCATTCCAAGTGCTCATGTGTGTTAGATTTGTTGTGACTAGCTTAAAAAATGTATTGTACACTAGAAGAAGGCTGTAAAATATACTCACTGAAATGTGATGACAAAATAAACTTCAATGAGCTCAATAATCTGAACTACTGAAATGAGAATTTTGTTATTCTTTTTAACTTCCCACAGCCATAAAGAATATTTTGCATTCTTGAACTGATTTTAATTTTTACTTACACACTATATTTATTAACTATTTTTTTCATAAAGATGTAAGATGATGTCATTTTATTGTCTTTTATCTTTAGTTCAAAGTGATATACCCATACTTCATACTTATCTCAAAATACTTTTGAAATTTGCCTTGTAATAAGATAGAAGATTTAAAGGCTTTCTTCTACAATTTTAGATTAATCTTTTGATTAATCTTCATTAAATACTGTGCATTGAATACCGTATTCTTGTGATGTCAGTAATGTTGCTTATATCGTCTTTGAATATTTTTCACTGATTCCTGTTTGCCACAAGAAATTCAATAACTGTCCATTGTCTAAAGTGCACATCACCACAATGTGCCATATGACTACTTGTGAATGTATTAAAAACTGATTCTATGGTAACCAACAAGACATTTAAAATTAATCATGGAATAAATTGCTGACATTTACTATTGATTTTGTTAGAAGTATAGAAAGTATTGCAGAAGGTTTAGATAATCTTTGTTGTTTTTCAGATTGTTTTTGTCTGGGTAGGGGAAAAAATTTCTAAAATTTAGTTGCCAGTGTATATCCAAGCAAATAAACATTTTTCTGTCTCTTAAAGTTTATCTTTAATAATCAGAAAGAAAATATTTATATTTTTGAAGTTTTATTTATTTTTTAAACTTTAAATATTTTTCCTACATTTAGTTTAAGCTATTCAAAATTGATATTTTTTTAGTTTTTCTTTTATTCCATTCTCTTTTAGTTTTTTTTATACACAGTATTATCATGGTTTAAAAATCTTATTTTTAATTCATAGCTAATATCCCTGTAAGTCAAAATTTCACCCAAGAAATAAAATATAAATATTCATTATATCAAACAAACATCAAATGCGCAAATACTTTTGCATTTCCTTTGTGGGTAAAACTTTGTTATAATTGTCCTATCTTTAAGCTTGTGAAAAACTCAGGATAGGAACTTGTTTAGTAGCATGCAACAAAACTAACCTGTAGACAACATTTTAAGCTTTTAATACACATATTGGGACATTTAAAATATTTTTCTATAGCTAACATACAAATTCTATCTTTAACTACAAAAACTAGTTCCAGGAGGTGATATCACATGACAATAAAGAAAATTAATTTTCAAGCAACTTAGCAACCAAACTAATAAGGAAATAAAATAGTTGCTTTGTTCATTCCAGAAATTTCTCACTTAAATTTGAACCTCTTCATAAAGATGAAGGATAAGTTTCAATCAGCCTTGTACAAATAACACAAGAAGTGGAATTTAAAATAGTTGATTCAAGTGATATTCAAAATTTATTGCATGCTTATGAGAAGATGCTCACCTATGAAGATCTTAGAGAGTTACCAGAAGAATAAGTGTTTAGACTCCCAAAATGCTTCCCCATTCACTATGACCTTAATCTCTTCATGTCTATGGTTAACTGTTATCAATCCAAATATCCTCATAATCTGCAATTACTTCCTCATCTTGTCCACATATCATTCAGGAGCTGTCTAAATTGATTTGCTGTTGGGCCTAGTGTATTAGGTGAACATTTACTTAAAAAAAGAAAATGTTTTGGGTTTGTTTGTTTTTTTTCATTTTTTTTAAATTTACTCATAGGTAGCTATATATATTTTCTTTATGTGAAAGTTTTAGAGTCCATGTCTTTAGCAAGACCATTTCTATGCAATAACATAAGTAGATCTGTGACTGAAAACCTTACTAGCTTCATTTATTTATTGTAATTATCTTCAAAGACATACTACATTTTTGGGTGAATAGATCTTAGTGAACAAATGATAGCAAAATATGGCTTCAAAACTTCTCGCTGGACTGCTTGGTGTGTTAGATAATTACATATTTCTTATCACCAAAAGTGCTTGTTTTTTGAGTCATGGTAAAATCTTGCATTTTCAACACAGGTAAACCTCTCACTTTGGAGGACTGATGCTGCATGATCTTTATATCCTAATTTTCATCTGATTGGCCTTAAGCTAAGTTTAATAACTACAGCACTTATTACTACCTACTAAGGTATTTAGTAAGTTGTTTTCTTGCTTATTTTTTAAGTTTCTTATGAACATATTAGGTAAGAAAATTCAAAATTCTTATATGTAACCTTCAATAGATTGGTTATTGAATTGTGTAATATCAGTCCTCCTGTTATGTAATATAAGTGAATGCTGAACGATCTCATCATAGATAGAGAAGAGACTTGAAGTGACAGAAATATGGTTCTATGCGGAGAATACCATGGACTGAACATGTGAGCTTTGACTAAGTTTTAGAAAAAATGGAGACAAAAAAAGACATTCATATATAGCATCAGAAAGAAAGTGTTGAAATTTCTTGGGTACAAGAGGAAAGCTTGGATGTGCAGGTGGTGCTATGAATAAAGGCTTGGAATTGTAAATCAGAGAGCAAAGTTCTAATTCCTATTGTGTTCGTTATATTCATTTTTACACAAATACATTTTAGGAAAGCTATGAATCCACCTGTCACAACATGGTAAGAGAGTCTGTAATAACAATGCATTTAACTCTGGTGGCTTCTATCTGCAGAAGCGATACTCTTGCTTTTTTTCACTTATACACAACTAGTCCTTGTGACAATGGGTGGTATGGTAAACATCAAACATGTTTAATGCCATTCAAGGTGCAGAATTTAGGAAAATCTCGTAAAACAATTTCTGCCCAAGACTTTAGAATATGTCATCTATATTTAGAATAGGG
This sequence comes from Acanthosepion pharaonis, assembly GCA_903632075.3. Taxonomy (NCBI): domain Eukaryota; kingdom Metazoa; phylum Mollusca; class Cephalopoda; order Sepiida; family Sepiidae; genus Acanthosepion; species Acanthosepion pharaonis. The sequence continues at coordinate 900,663 of CAHIKZ030000371.1, read as the reverse complement.
TACTTGCCTATCTGTAAGGCAGGGTTTACTGTCTGTTTGAAATAGCCACAAATCCTAACTTGATCATTTTTCTTTAACACTGGAACAATGGAGGAGGCTCATTCAGAAATAGTAACTTGTTTGATAACAGCAGTAGTAAACATGTGATCCAGTTCAGCTTCAACCTTTTCTCAGAGTGTTAATGGTACTGTTCAAGCTTTCATGAAACAAGAGTTACTGTTAGGTTTGATATGTAACTTTCCTGTTGCATCTTTCAAAGTGCCCAAGCCTGATTTAAGAAACTCACAAAATTCTTGCTCCAAGTTGGTCCATGTAATTTGGTTACAGGTAGCTAATCGATTAATTGGTAATTTTTGCAACCAATCCTCGAAGATTTGGTTCCAATCCTGGTACAACTATCACTCTTAAATTATAGGTTTTCCTCTGGAGTTTTGCAGTCAGGTTGGCAACTCCTCCTAGCGCAATGATATGCCCAGAATAAGTATGCAATTTTTTAATTAAACCCTATAAAAAAATACTACATTAGGTAGTTTCTTGAACTACTGCTTGCTTAACAGAGAAGATGAACACTCAGTGTTGATTTTCATTTCATAACTGATCCCCTTTATCTCAAATTTACATGTATAAGGTTTGGGTGCATTCGAATTAACCCTACATAATGATATATCCAGTGTATTTTGTTCTTGCATGTAGTATGACTGCTTTGCCCATTGTTTGTTTTTGCACTGTCTTGAAAAGTGATGCTTGTTTTGACAAATAAAACAAGTTTTGCCCCATGCTGGATACTGTATATGCTTTTTGTGCCATTATCCTCTGCATTCATAACAAACTTTTTTTCTCTTGTGAAATTCTGTAGAATTCTGACTCACCATAGATATTTTGTGTACGTCATTCATACTTTTATTATTAATATTTGCCACATCAGTAGCATCCAATTCCATGGCTTGAGACACTTTAAAAGCATTTCCAAGTGACATGTCCTCAGATAACAATCCTTTTTGAATGTTCTCATGATCAAATCTACACACAAATTTGTCCTGTAATTCTCTTTCTCTTCACATTTCAATGATAAATGTCTAAGCCAAACAAGGAAATTTGAAGCAGACTCACCCTCCTCTTGTTTAGCATTATAAAACCGGTAAATTTCCATGATGATGGTGTGTTTCAGCTTGAAGTGTTCTAGCAACAAATGCTTAATTCCCTCAAAAGTTTTATCACTCGGTTTGTGTGGTGTGCATAAATCCTCCAATACTCTGTATGTCTTTTCACCTATGGCACTGATATAATATGCATACACCTGTGTTCCCCCTCACTGGAATATGATTGGCTGGTGTCTGTCATAAATATCAACAGATGTGTAGGAGAGTCAAAAGAGCCCTAGTCTGAGAGCTAAGTTTATAATGACGCCCATTGGACTATGCCATTGATCTACACTTCTTATTTGTGACTACGACGCATACCAGTCAATTACTGCTACCATATTCTACTTGGTTATAGTAGGCAAACCACTTAGCTACTTCATTCAAATATATCCCTTTCCAGGACATATCAGGCACTGAATAAGATAGCGCTATATTTTATGTTTGCTGGCCCCAATTGTCCAGATATGATGAAATATTTCCAGATTCAATGCAGAATTCTTCTAAGCATCTGAGTGTTGACATATTTGCATGAAAAAATCTCTCCTCATTGCCAAAAATGTCACAATTTGGTAACGGAGGTGTCTGTAATAAAAATAACAACACAGTTTAGTCTGGTGACTTTTGTCTACAGAAGCAATACTCCTGCTTTTTATTCATACATACACAATATGGCCGACACAGTACTTCATATCTGAACAATAGCTGAAATGATGCTTCCATTTCCTTAGTTCCTGGTTACAACACCACCTCTTCTCCTCCCAGTTATGGGTTAATAAGTCTTGTATCACTAAACCATTATTAGCTAAAAAAAATTCTTACAATCTGGCTTTAAATAACCCACAAAATGTTGATAAACCATCGAAAACAAGTCAATCAATCAATAAGTCAACTATTCAATCCATACATGAAACAGTCATTGACTGAACAGCATTATTGTTGGTTAAAATTCATAAAGTCTTTCTCTTAAAATGGGTTTTCAGGAAAATAGGCTTTACAAGTTCACTGTTATTGCTCTTTCTAGTATTGATGAGTTTTTTTCTTAACCTTTCATTTACGGTAGTGTATAAAGTCAACATCTTGATTATATCATTATTTCTCTCCTTTTAGTTATATGTGCTATCCATTTTAGTCATTGCTGCTGTCGACAGTATTCAAATGATGTAGTGTGTTATTTGATCAAGTTCTTTGCTATTCTGTAGTACCAGTATATAAGGATTGTTTTCTTTAAAACCTAAAGCCATTTTCAGTCATTGATTTGAGAAAATGTTTGTATACAGCTGCTAAGTTAATTCCCACAAATTATCAAGAAGGTAAATGAAAATAAATCAACACTTTATTTGTAAAAACAACAATATCATTGTACTGTAAAACACTTAATTCAGTGACACTTGTGTTCCATGATAGAGCAGAGGAATGATAATTGTAAGATCTGAAATACCTCTCTGTTCTGGTAATGAATACATTTTGACATGGCAGTAAGCTGTTAAAACAGAACTCTTTGTTCAAGAAATTTCTATTGATCAGTTTGCACTAAAAAAACTGGCAAACTTTGGCATGCCTTTCATGCTAAGAGCCATTCTAAGCAAATCGCTTTATTTTCTGGCAAAAGAGTCTGTCTGCAAAGAACAATTATTAAACAAGAATTATACAGGAAATGTTAGACTTTTTTATCAAATTGTATTATGCATTGAAATTAGCAGAAATATTTTCTAACATTTTACTTTTTAGAGACTTAAAAAGCTGGATGACAAGGAAAACCTAACAAAGTTTATATTCTGTACATTTGAACAGTCAAATTTATTAGCTTATTTCCGAGAAAATATCTCAGTAAGTCCATGTAAATACATTATTTTATGCCATATTAGATACACTTGTTTCTTCCCATGCCAAAAAATAAACTCTTTAAAAAATCACACTGTATCTTATATTTCCAATAGTAGAAGTTACTAACATTGTTACTTTCCCTTCTGAGGCCAGTGTACTGTTGGTGAGGTAGGGGGAGTATATCAATAATATAGGTATTCATAGTTGGGATAAGGATGACCTTGAACAAAAATATCAGCATCCTCTCCCAAATGTTCCAAGAAATAGGATTCAAGATAAACCTTTCCAAAACAGAAAATATCATCTGGAATTGGATTGAAAGCAGTGAGGACATGTACCTCAAATCCATCATAAAAATTCAGGATGTGAAATTAGTAAATACTAAACTCTTCAAATACCTTGGTGTATGATTCAATTATAACAGATTTAGTACAGAAGATAAGAGAAATTCAATATAGAATAAGCTTTGCTAGTGGTAGTTTCACCAAACACCACTAGTTGCTACAAAATCAAAACATTAACCTAAAAATTTAAGTCATGTTCTTAAATAGTCTCATCAGATCGAAATTTTAATATGGATGTCATGCATGGTATCAAACTTGTTCAGAAATATCTAAATTGTCAACTGTATACAACTACTTTCTCAGATCAATAATTAAAAATGGGTTTGAGTGAATGATGCCAATAGGTCTTAGGAAGGACCATCCTTGTTCAAACAATGTGGACTTGTGTTACAGAATCAAAAACAAAAAACTATATCAAATAACAGAAATTCCTCACTTAAGAAATTTCTGCAACAACTTAAATGGATATCACATGCAGCTTGAAGAGAAAATAATGAAATAACAAAGATGTTGACATTCCACACTACTTTAAACAAAAGGTTAGGAAGAAAGACTCTGTCAACACTGGAAAGAGCAATAAGTTAGTGAACGTGAATCAAAAGATTTTATAAATTTCAACCACTGGCTGCTCAGTCAATGAATGATGATTTCCTTATATAATACAGTTAATATTACCATTACTAGTCTAACACCTGAACACCTTTTCTTTTCTTTTTTTTTTGGCACACTTGTAACCTTAATATCTCGGTGAAATGTATATATTTTTAATACTAAAGTTCACCATTACAAGGCTCAAAAGTCACTAAAGTTAGAGGATTACTGTTAAAATGGTTATGATGAATGAGGTGTGATATATATGAAAGAGGTGATAGATAGTGAAGATTATGAGGATTAGGAAGATAAATAATCATTGGCTCTGTGACTTGAGGGGGTTCAGATTGTACAGTTCAGAGAAACATCTATGTGGAAGTCTGTTCCAAAAAGTAGCAGTTCTTTGGAAAAAGATTGCCTGTATGGAACTTTATCCTTATATTTGGAATATGGAAGAAATGAGTATTTCATTTCTGTGGAAATAGTATGAAATATTCTAGCTGTAAAGGTCTGAACTGATGGAACTAAAAAAATGGAACTCATCTGAACATTTGCCATAGAAATAGTGAGAGAGTAGTCATTGGATTGCAATGTTAAACCTGTGAGAAAGTGACTGCAGTGTAGAAAATATGTATTTCTTCCTCGGATCACATAAATGATTTTGAACACTATGAAAGCTGAAAAGTGAGGATTGTGCAACTCCAACATAGATATTGCAATAATACTCCTTTTTTTTTTTTTTTGTTTAATTTGATTCTTATAAAAATTAAAGCTTAGAAAAAGGAATCAAGAACTTCCTCAAATGACAGAATGAGCTGACTATATTTCCAGCATCTTCAGCAACCGATTGTATATTTAAGTTCCACTTGAGATCTCGAGTGAACTTGAGACTCAAGTGATATTCAAAGCAGGGAGCCTGTTTGAGAGTGCTACTGGTTATCGTGACTGAAGAAAACTATATCAGATCAGTTATCATGAAATGATACTAGTTAGGTTTTTGAGATATTCAAAGTTACAAGCTATTTTTTCTGTCACTGAGTTGTTTGAACTAGGAGAGATCAGCTGCCAAGTTTGGATCATCTTGATTTTCAGAAATGTATCTAAACATCCTCCTGAATTCATTGTTAATGGCGACAATCTTAACAGCATAAGATATGTATATGATACAGTGTTGATTGCAGACACAGAAAGAAAACTACAAAAACTCCTACAGAAGGTAGTAAAGGAAAGTGAGAAGAAAAGATTAAACATCAACTGCAATAAGACAAAATGCATGGTTAGCAAAAAGAAGAGCCTGACATACATATAAATTAGTGACACCAAAATCAACCCAGTGCAAAAATTTAAATATCTAGGAAGTGTTTTAACAGAAGACAGTGCGACAGTGAAATATGACAACACATTAGGATAGCCAAAGATGCCTTCCCAAAGCTAAGCATTAGAAGTATTAAGAAATGCAATAATTTCATAAAGAAAAGAGTACTGAACTATGACAGTTAATGTTGGACAATTTTCTCAAAGATGAAGAAGAGATTTGAAGCAACAGAAATGTTGTTCTGCAGGATGATGCTGAAGATACCATGGACTATGAAGTTTTAGAGAAAATGGAAACAAAAAGAACACTTATACTTAACATCAGAAAGAGATAGTTGAAATTTCTAGGTCACATAATGAGGAAAGAGGGTTTTGAAAATTTGAAACTCACAGGACAGATTGAAGATAAGAAAGATAGAGAAAAACAACACATAACCTACCTAGCAAGCTTCAGTAAATGAATGGCAGAACATGGTTTAGGAAACCAAAAGACAAAATTTATTAAGAGCTGCAAAGTACAGGAAACTGTGGAGGGCCATGATTACCAATGTTTTGATGAGATATGGCACATAGAAGAAGAAAAAGAATTATTCCTTGCCATATACATGAGGAAATATGTTAAATAAAAACTGTACAAATTGATACTTTCAGAATTTTAGTGTAATTAATGATAAATATGGTTCTCTTGAATTCTCATGATTGAAACTAGCTTCAAAGATAATCATTAAGTTTAGTTTATCATTTCATAACTGAATTTAACAGACCAATTAAATCACTCAATTTACTTGAAGGTCATATGAAATCATTCTTTTACATACATTTGAGTACATATATAGATTTTTTTCCCTCAACTAGTTTTCTCTATATAATGCAGATTTGTGTATCATGAAATGATTTTTAAAAATTACATTTATTAATGGTCTTTATTATAAATTCAGAAACAATTCAGAAAATCTTTATAAATTTAATAAGTTTTATTATTTATTTAGTTTTATTAGAAATTTATGGAAGTGGAATAATACTGGGTAATGTTTCCAATTTTAAATTTTATGTTTTATTTTTATTGGATGTGTAAACATCAGGTGTATATCGTATGGCATTTGCGTTTATGCATATATCAATTTTTAAATTCTATTTATTTGGTTTTCATTGGTTGTGTATTAAAAATAGCCTATGAAAATAAAACAAACATGGAATTAAAAAACTGAAACATAACTGCATTATTTCACTTACAAAACATGTTAAATTTATAAAGATTTTCTTACTTCCTTATTTAATCATTGTCACATTTGATCCATATTTATTGTCAACCCCTAGATGATACTCTATGATCAAATATACAGTTGGTTGGCAACTACAGTTGTGTCAGTTTTGATACTGAATATTTTTGGTAAAGTGATGTAATACAATTTAAATATAAAGATTTACTTCTTCCTTATTTAATCATTGTCAGATTTAATCCATATTTTCAACTCAGTGTTATAAAAGTCATGGGTAGATCATAAGTTTAATTATTTTTTTAACTTATGGGTACAAAAAAAAAAAAGATATACATCCAAATTAAAATGTTTGATCAAGTGATGTTGTAAAGTAAAGAATATATATATATATAATTTTTTTTATAGTCAATATTGCTGGATATTTTCTGACAGTGAATATGTTTCAGTTTATCCAAGATTAAATCCTGTACATGTACTATAGCTGGATTGCTGTAATTGATCATATATACAGATCAGCATATGCATATGTTCTAAAATAAGATGAATATCAATAGTACTTGATTCTATATTAATACACTGTATATACTCTTTTGGTGCAGTCTTGAATGCATTAAATACTATATATAGTAAATAGTATCCTGCAATACATTATTTCACACCACTTGTACTTGTTGATATAATACAGCAAGAGGTGTTGGTAGGTTAAATAGGTAAAATGTTGTATCATTATACATTATATATGTTCAACCATGCCAGCTAGGGAAGTTTTCAAACATCTTTTCATAGTGAGTAGTATATGCACCATGTGAGCAGGCATTATCCTGATGAAACAATACTTTGCCTTCTTGTTGCAGGAATGGTAGCAGAATGGGTTGAAAAATGTTCTTGACATACATAGCACTGTTCAATCTTATTGCTACATTCACTAAAAGAAAGCAAGAGTTGTAACATGGCATCTTGTGTCATGATGCCATCAGTTGGGCCTGTGTGGGTAAATTAACTCTTGGACAATGTCACACATGCTAATGACCACTACTTGCATGTAGGTAGAACCTGTTCTCATTACTGAACAGTGTGCCATATAATCTCTCATGTTGACCTGAGATACCCATGATAATAGAATAATAGAAGTCTAATAGAAGCATATGTGTCTTGTCCTGTTGCAAGTAAATGGTTATATGTAAATATTCTTGTAGCCACATTTGCATTGATATGTAATGTGGATGCTGTACAGTCTCCTGCTGCTACCTTTATATTACATTTTGGCAACTTCTTCCCAAGAACCGCTACTTAGTGGAACATACTCCCAAGAGGATGCTTCCCTAACCATTAAAATCTTCTTAAGATCTTTATGTCTAGAGTCAACTTCCTCCTCTTATATCTCTTTACAACAAACTGATTTGGTAACCCTCTACTCTAAATGGCTTTTGGGTCTTTATTAGGTGAATATTTAATAAAAATGTTTTAAAAAATTATTTGTAGTGATTATTTGTACCATGTAGTCATCCAGAATTTGGTCTGCCACTGTTGGTTTATTTGACTATTATTGCTAATATTGATGGACAACTGATATATCACATCCAAAATTCTTTTCTATTTATTCATCTTTTAATTTGTTGAAAACTCAGTCATTTCATGAGGAGGTTAATATTATGCATATGCAAGCATTTATTTTCATCAGCATTGTTACTTGACAATGTTAGCTATAAGGAATGCTTACATATGTTGGTAATTAGCTTATCATGGAGTTCATTCAGCAGAATTAGAACTTCTGAGGTAATTGGTTATAATTAAAATTCACTCACAGCAAAACTTCTATTTGTGTGTGCATAGAAAAGAGAGGCTCAATATGTGTTGATATTAATGCTCATGGATGTAATATTTTTTACAAGTACATAAATAGATTAATTGAAATGGGCTTCAGTACCTTCTTCTATGTGCATTTCCATTCAGGACATTGGTGATCATGGCTCACTACAACTTCCTTTTCTTTGTAGCTTTTAATAAATTGTCTTTTTGTTATCTCTCCTAAAACTTGCTCCACCATCTATTTACTCAAACTTGTTTGATAGCTTATGCATTGTTTTCCTCTGTTCCTCTTGTCTTCAATATGTCCTGTGAGTTTCAAATTTTCCAAGCCCTCTTTCCTCATTATGTTCCCTAGAAATTTTAACTGTTTCTTTCTGATGTTAAGTATAAGTGTCCTTTTTGTTTTCATTTTTTGTAAAACTTCATAGTTGCTCACATGTTCAGTTTATGGTATTCTCAGCATCCTCCTATAGAACCATGTTTCTGTTGCTTCAAGTCTCTTATTCATCTGTAAGGAAATCATCCAGCATTTACTTCCATATAGGAGGACTGATATCGCATAACAGTTCAGTACTCTTTTCTTTGTTTGAATAAAGTTTTTCTGTTTCTTAATACATTGCTTAGCTTAGCATCTTTGACTATCAGTGTCACACTTTCTGTCCTCTATTAAAACACTTCACAGATATTTAAATTTTTGTACTTGTTTAATTTTGGTATCTCCAATTTGTAATTTGCATTTTGGGCTGTTCCTTTTGCTTCAAGTCTAAAAGACTTAAAGATCTCTATGTTTATTTATAGACATTGAGCTACTTCTTTTTATATATTTTATATATATATATATATATATAATACTAAAGCTTCTTAAAAGAAGGCTTCAAATTGGCCAGCAATAAAAGATGTAAAAATTTGCAAGTAAATAAATGAATAAATATTTGCAAAAGAAGGTCACACCTAAAAAGCACAATTAAAAGTGCTCAATGCTGGACATTCAATAAAGAAGTTGGGGCCCAACAGAGCTACACAATAAATATGTCAGTATCAAACAGTACCTTTCCAACCCTGGTTTCGATCTTATGATCTCATCAGGTGGCTAACTGGACAGTTGTTTTTTGGCACATACCAACTATCTTATTTATACCAAAAGTGGTCAGGAGGGGAGGTGGGGGAGGAAAAAATTGTGTTAATTGACTTTATCTGGGTTCATATAGACCTATGAGGTATTTTCTTGTGTGTTTACATGTTGACATAATTTCTGTCTTTGAATTCATTAATTCAGAACAATCATGAAATGTGGCTATCTTCTTCTTGGCATAGTTTGCAACAGTTACCATGCATTCTGCCTGGTTTGACTTTTTTAGATTATAGTATTTTAGATATATATTTAAATCTCATTCTCAACGATTAATCACTTTTCTATTGAGCACACTTGATGCACTCTACTTTTCATGTTTGATTTTGTCTTTGATTTTCAACATTTGTATCCACTTCATAGAATATTTTATAATCATGCATGAATTTGATGTCCAACACTCACTGAGAAATATACCCATTCTGAGCAAGCATGAATATATGATTGCCTTATTAAATAAGATTGAAACCTTTCTAACTATATTAAGATGGAAAGCACTCTTCACATTACAGAAATATACCAGCAGTGATGATGATAAAAGTTTTTTTTAAAACCAGGAAATACCCCCCCAGTGGTTGATGAACTATACAGTATTGAAGAAGATATGATTGGAATATTAAATATAATCCAATTCAAGATATCGAAAAATGCGTTCCAGAAGGAGTTATCAGTCAAAGTGGATGAAATAAAGAAGAATCGAAAAATTTTAATTATGGGTGACAAAAAACGTACACCATGAGCCCAAGAAAGTATAAAAAGAAAATTTTGGGGGAGGTAACTAGATTTTATAACAAGGCACCTAATTCTTTTGTAAAAGATATTAACAAGGAAGCAAAAAATATAGAAAATAAGATGAGCATCAGTGATAAGGTGCAAACTGTGTGAGAAAAAAGCTTTCTTAACTGTTAAAAAACCTTGTCTTTATAAAGTATGACATTATTGACTTTTAGCCATCAATCACCAAAGAGAGCCTACTTGAAGTGCTATCTTTCATCAAGAGTTATGTTTCTATACCACAGGAACGTGTTGATATTATTTTGCACTGCCAAAAGTTCATGTTATTCCACAATGAGGAAGCATGGATAAAGTCCAGAGAAGGAGACTTTGATGTATCACAAGGATCTTATGATGGTGTGATCTCAGAATTAATGGTTATTTATTTATTGAGTAAATTACATAAAATAGTTCATATCGACAACAACAGTATATACAAAGATGATGGCCTGATGGCTGTAACTGATAATAAGAAGGCTCTGATGGAATCAGGAAGAAACTGTTTAGATTATTTAAAAGCTAGTATTTCGACATAAAAATCAATATGAATCTAAAACTGGTACAATAATTAGATGTCAAATTCAGTTTCTCCATATATGAAGCTGAATTATGTGCTTAGATATGTCAACACCAAGTCTAACCACCTTGCTAGTGTCTTTAAACATATCCCAATGGGAGTAGAAACTTAAAAAGAAAGTTTATAAATCTTCATTGAAAGAGGAGGGGCATAAGACAAATTTGAATTTCAGACCAATATAGGGAAAAAATTGTTTTTACACTTATTAAATAAGCACTTTGGAACTCTTGAGGGTGTTTAATAAAACATTATAAAGCTGAGTTACAGCTATACACAAAACTTGAAAAACATCATTAAAAAGCACAATGCTACCATTTTGTGTAATATTAAAAGAAGGGGTGAAAAGTGTGAAGATAAAAAGCTATGTAACTGCAGACTAAAACAAAATTGCCCGTTGGATGGTACAAGTTGCACGAAAAACATTGTATATCAAGCAGAAGTCAAAGATGTAAGTAATGTGAAAAAGATATACATTGATTGTACAGAGGGCTATTTTAAAAAATGGTGGTGCAATCATACTTCTTCATTTAGACTACAAAGCCATAGACACACCACTAGGTTAGCTGATTGGGTTTTGCATTTGAAGGAAAAGTATGGAAAAAATGCTCAAATCAACTGGAATATTCTAAAAATGACAAATCAGGCAGAATACATGGTAATTGTTGCAAACTATGTCAAGAAGAAAAGCTAAAGATAGCCACATACCATGACCGTTCTGAATTGTTGAAATTATGTCAATGTAAACACATAAGAAAATACCTCATAGGTCTATATGAATCCAGATAAAGGCAATTAGCACAATTTTTTTCCTCCTCCCCCTTCTCTCCTGCCCATTTCCAGTATAAATAAGATAGTTGATGTGCACTAAAAAATAACCATCCAGTATACCGCCTGATGGGATCATAAGATTGAAACCTGGGTCGGAAAGGTACTGTTTGATATTAACATATTTATTATATATATATATGATTGACTCTCCTATCATGAATGATAAATGAAGGTCAGCATTGGATGGAGCCTTTTGTTTTACACATGCATGCTAGGAGGGGCTATTGTGGAGAAAATCAGGTAAGGGAAAGATATATTTTATTTGTGCTTTCTTAAGTGCGATACTAGCCCAGACTTGCTGTGGGTGACAAAGCCACAGTGACAGATGAAATTTGTTGAAGCAGGATTTTGATGGCATCTCTGCTTCAGAGCTGTCTTCAAAACCCTTTAATGTAATGAAACATGTTTTATGCCACTCCTTTCAGTTTGATGTTTGGACTTCCCAGGTTTTCAGATCAATGTTGAGATGTTTCAAGTTGTCTTTCAATTTGTCTTTGTAGCATAAGAGTTGAAGGTTCAACTGAACGCTTGAAGTTTGGTAGTTGTCCATACAGCACCTTGTTTGGAAGCCTATGCTCATCTATTCTCACAACATGACCAGCCCACCTAAGTTGTATCTTTGCTAGAATGGTTTCAATGCCTGTGATGTTACATTTCTTCAGTATTGCACTATTCTTGACCCCGTCATCCCATTTTATATCACATATGGCACAAAGACAGCACATGTGAAAGGCATCAAGTTGATTTATGTACTTGTGGTATATATACACTGAACTCTTTCATCACTTTTGATGCGTGAGGGGCCAGCAGCTCAGTTCTTAGAACTCAACAGCTAAAACTACTAGTATATATAATTTGATTATTTCTGAAGGCTTGTGCAGAACCAACCACACTTTTTGGAAGACCCAAACTTGTGCACATAGTTTGCCACAAAGTCTACAAGTAACCCTCCTCAAGTTTTGAATTCAAGAATTGTCTTTCTCCTAAACTGGTTGCCAACCAAGACTATAGGGCCCAGTATGTATTGCTATTTACCCATGGAGGAAGAAGAGATGGGTTAATACCTTTATGAAGGGTATTTGTGTGTAAGTGAATGTACTGAATTAAACTGAAATTCAAACTCGGTTCTCCAAATTCTCATTCGGAGTCATTATCTATTACACCACCACATATCCACAACTATATATAATTAACTATATATATATATATATATATATATATATATATAATTAGCCCTGTAAGTTCATTGCTTATTTTCCCCAAGTAAATATAGAATTACAATCTTTAGCATATTTCTCTCATATATCTTTCAATATAGAGACATCAGTAAGTCTGTAGCTTTATAATAAAAAAGCATTTATTTTGCAGAACAAATATTTACAGCATAATCTTCTCCTTTGTCAGTGCTTTTAACTCAAGCTTTCTTCATAGATCACATAAACCGAACATTATACAGTGAAAATTTCAAACCAAAATTCATTTGTCAAGCTACACTTACTCATCCAACCTTTTAAAATTCTTGGAGTTCTAATACTCATTTGATGTAAATATTTTATATATGACACTTTAAAATGAGTTAATGGTTATCAAGTGAATGACACCTGTAGGTCTTGACAAGGATCATCCTCCTTCAAGTTTTGTGGACTGGTGCCAAAAAATCACCAAGAACTGTACCAAACAATAGAAACCACATCACTTGATAAATTTCAACGGCAGCAATGACTAAAATCGATATCACACATAACTAGAAAATAATGACATAATCAAGATGCTGATGTTCCACACTACTCATAAAAATGTTTAAGAAGGAATCCCTTGTCAATACTGGAAAGCATGATAACAGTGAACTTGAGAAACCTATTTTTCTGAAAAACTGTTTAATAGAATGATTTGATAAATTTCAACCAATGGTAACACTGGCTGCTCAGTTAATGAATGTCAAATGTTTCCTTTAAGGAAATGGCTAAAATTACAATTACAATTACCATTATATAAGGTTGGGGTTATAGTAAACATAGGGCTTGAAAAAACATGATAAAAGCTAATAAAGTGCAGGTTGGGAAATGATTAAATGAAGCCTTTCAAACTATGACAAGACCTTGAAGAAATAAAACTAAATAAGTGTTCATCAATATCTTTATGTTAAATGCTTTAAGAAAATTGAAGATATTTTCATGAAGTCTTGCCAATATTACAATACAAATAAATGTCCATAAAAATGTCAAGTTAATAAGCAGTGCATTCTTATAAGTTACTGGGGTGTGGTGGGAATACAAGAATTAACAAATGGTTGCAAACATTTATTTGGCATTGGAACATAGTTATTTATTATTTTATAATTTTTACAATTTTAATTCACAAGATCAACTTCATTTGTTAACTGTTTTGAAAGAGTTTGATTCAATAACAGATGAGTTCATTTAGTATCAAAAGTTGATGTTATTACAGTAGAATATCACTTTTATTCTAGACCAGGGTTTGGCAACTCATTCGACCCCACAGGCCAGATTGTGTTATAATGACGGGTCGCGGGCCAGACGAAGGCCATTAATGAAAAATTAAGGAAAATTACATATGCAGACCCCTGTCAACTTAAATATTTAAAACCATAATGAAAATAAACATTGAGAAATCAGAAAAACAAAAGAAAATCTAAAATTAAAAAACACCTAACAAAAATTACTTTTCCCTAAGGAACGTCAAAATACTTCAAAGTGAAAAAATCAACCAAAGTGAAAAGGATGAAATTATGACATGTAAGTTTGAAACTGTTATTGAAAATTGTTCCACAAACGAACCACACACACACATCAAACAAAAACGAAGCACATATACTCATACATACGAGTACAAATAGTTGCAAACATATATACTTACATACGTACACATACGGTATCATCCACACATTTATGAGGCATGTATGTATAATGCGCATATGTTTAACTGTCTTTAGATTTCTGCTACCTCGCATGTCAGTCCCTCCCTCTTTCACTTTATCGTTCCTTTCGCTTCTGTTATCTTTTAATGTAGCCAAGGGTCATAACAAATATGTATCCATTATTTGACATTAAACGTAGGCAACGCAACTTGGTAAAATAAGTCTCATGAAAGATAACTGGCAGATAGTCTAAAAATAGAGTCATTGGTAATCAGGCTTGCGAGCTGGTCAAAATGCCTTCGCGGGCCAGATCCGGCCCATGGGCAGTAGGTTGCTGACCCTTGTTCTAGACCTTTTAATGAGTACATTTACTTTCATTTTTCATTATAAACCTGATAAACTAACCTTAAAAATCAAGCTTTGTCAAATGGTTCATTATGTATAATTTTACATTTCTAGCCTCATGAGAATTGAACACTACATGAGCCACTTAGTCTTTGAGATGAGCTTCTCAGCCTTTGTGTTGTTAATGCTTACCATCTTTTTAGCTATATAATTATGTAAAAAAAAAAAAAGAGGTGAAGTTGATAATTTAACATGTTTTTCCCTTTTGTATTATAAAGCTTCTTTTTTATACGAAGATGAGGATTATAAGAAGAAAAATAAATACAGTCTTTTGTAGATTGTTGCTTCTGAGATTTACATGAAGCTTTTTCCATTTCTTTTCCCAATAATTGTCATTTGTTGGCTTCATCATCTTCAAGCTTTTTCTTTTTCTAATCTGTTTTCTTTATTGGAATTTTTTTTTTTTGAAAACTTGAAGCAATGTTCAGCTTAATATCTTACAAGAATAAAATTGTTTAAGTAGCTTCTTGCATTGTGTTGTTAATATCTTTTTTCCCCTCTGAACATATGTAAATATAGTCATGTGACATCTGTATAAAATATGTCTAAAACAGCCCTTACGTATCTTTAATGTATCACTATAGAAATACTCATATAATTGAAGAATTTTATACAACTATAGGAATCTACACTGTATATAACACTGTGAAAGGCATTATATACAAACTTAAGTACTTGGATACATGCATGTCCTATAAGATTTGTAATATTTGTTGATTTTTTTTAAATATAGAAAAAATAGTGAATGTTTTATTTGAAACAATATGAAGTTGTGAAAACATAAATATTTTAGTGTTTGTTCATAGAAACAAGTTAAGAAAAATTTAAACGAAATATGAAAATAAAAAATAAAACCATATAGTAAAATGCATAAATTATGAGTTGCATATTCACTTTCATGCAAACAAGATGATAGATTTAATGAAGCATTTATAAAATTTTGAACATGTCAACCGAAAATGAATTGAATATTACTGAATAACAAATTTCTATATATGAGTCATATGCATTTGTGTTAACACAAGATTATTGAAAACTGTTCTGATGAGCTTTTTTTCCCCTGATGGATGCTTTGATTACATGAATTGAAGCATTGGCATCTAGATCTCACCATTTTGCTGTTGAACTAGCTAGATGCAACCTCCATATCTACTCTAACAGTTTCTTTTATTGTACATCCCACATGTAGAATTCCCTTCCAATTTCTTGCTTCCTAGATAACTACAATCTTCAAAAATTTAAATGCAACATCAATTGCCATCTTTTGTCTTCTTGAACACTGTTCCTTTTTTTGTACTTTCCTCAATCCTCCCCCCATTTTCAGTCTTCTCATTTTCTTTTACTCCCTGTAATCCCCTGCATTCTTGTGTTATTATCGCCTTGCTTGGGATGAAACAATTAAAACAAAAAAAAAGGCAAAATAGTGCTCTCTGTACTATAATAGCTATTACATTTTGTACATGAAATAAAAATGTCAGATCAATCTGAGTGCTACTAGTACCATGTTAGCCCAATGCTACTTGCTACATGATAGGCTAATTCATGAATAAAACAGTTACCCTATCCAGCTTTTCTAGTGAAGAGGGTGGCGAGACACCCAGCAAGTTTAAGAACAAGAACTGTCAAAAGGTGGATGAACCTTCTTGTAGCACAATGGAGTTGCAGGTGGCTTCCTAAACTGAAGTCAATGGCCAGGTCAGAGGGTTCCCTAATGGAGTCACAGGCCATATGTCTATGACTAAAGTGAGCCTTCAAGTTGGAGGACCTCAGCTATAGTTTGACCTACTACCCCTGAACCTCCTGTCCTGGAAGGCCCAAGCCTGATTCCCCACATACACACACTAGACAGTGTTTTTTAACCCTCACTATCTTATCAACATTTGCTTTTTTTCTACCTACATTTATATTCTAAGCTGCATAGCAAACCTACAACCATATCCTGTCATGGGACTGATGATAATGTTAATGATGTATGAAATATGTATAGAAATATAGCAATTATGTGACAGAGGTAAAATTTTTAAAAAATCCCAAATTTTCAACCATGTTGATATTTTGTTTTTTATATAAAAAAAATATCCTTTCAAAAAATTTGAAACTACCAGTGTCTCTCATTTTGCACACATATGTAGTCAAGGCAATATTGACAAAACCAAGTCTGATGAAGTCCTAACAGATGAAATGTGTCACAAAAACTTTTTTCCAATTTGTCATACTATTTTCTCAATACTGTTTCTTGATATATAAAATTATATATTGTTATGTCACACACACACATACACACACATATATATATATAAAATCAAATATAATTGTTGCTCATTCAAAAATGTAATTAATTTGGAATAAACCATTCACACTGAACACATGTTGTACAATATTTCAGTATTTAGGTATTATTTTTATAGAAACAAGTAAAGAATTAAAAGTAATTTTTGTTGAATGGACTCCATATATTTTCAATTATCAGTGATTTGTATATTCCATAACTTCAACCTGAAGAATCAATAATATTCTCTGTATATGTAGCAGCTTTTTTATTAATATTGTATAATACAACATATGCTTCTTTATCTATCTTGATTGCTTCTTTTTATTTATTTTATGTTTCAAATGCTTTGATGCATTCTTCAAGAAAAACCATTACCCTCTTAGTCTTAAAGACAATCCATCATCAGATCTTATAGACTGCTGCTACAGAATCACAAACTAAGAACTTTACCAAATAACAAAAGCTACATCACTTGAAAATATTGGAATGCAGCAATGACTAAAATGAATAGCACATGTAACTAGACAGGAAAATAATAATATAATGAAGATATTGACTTTCCACACTACCCTAAACAAAAGATTAGGATAGAAATTACCATCACTATTAGAAAGAGAAATAACAATGAACTTGAAGATCATTTTCCTGAAAAACTATTTTAAGAAAAAAATTTTATAAATTTCAAATGGCAGTAATGTTAGCATTTCGGTCAATGAATGTCAGATGCTTCTTGTATGGAAACTGTTAATCTTACCATTAACTATAAATAAGAATATAAATAACCAGTTAAGCAGATGCATAAATATTCTTAGATGCTTTTCTCAACTTGCTTGTTATACTTACATTTTAGCTGTTATATCTTCCTGCCTTTTTCAAATGTATGTATTCATACACAGTAACCGTCTTGAAATTTTTAACTGAACCTGTTATTCAATTCACAGTAGTAGATTGTTCTCATTCTGCTTTCTATGCTTAGGGGAGATAACTCATGTCAGTTAATACTCACCAGTCTTTACTTTTATGCCTATGGGCAAATCATTTTGAAAACACTGGTTCTCATTTGATCACTGAAGTTGAAAGGCATCAAGCCTGCTCAGTACTTAGATGAGTAACTGCTTGGTAACATAGTACTGTATGCAACCTCCTACAATCGGAAATATTTTCTGGCTTTAAATAACCCATAAAGCATTAAGCCATAATAAACAAATTACCTTTGTGCCACTTATCCATTTCTTTCATTGAACCAAGGTAGGTGATTTTCAACACTGCCACACACACACACACACACACACACATTGAACTCAACTGGATTTGTTTAACCATTGTTTATTTCACTGGGTCATGTCTGTCTTGGAAAATCTAGTGTTGAATGTTGAGGAAGGCTGGAAGTATCACAGCCAAAACATTTTGAAGACCTCTTCCCAACATCCTTCCCTGAAAAATGCTCCACTGAAGTGCTACCTCCTTCTGGCACTTCAGACCATTCACTGGTCAGTGCTAAAGTCTATGCCAAACCAAAGGCAACCAAAACTGCCTGGGATAGCATCAGATCTTACATAGCAGAAGCTCCACTCTGAGCCATCTTCAAATATAGAGCCTCCAGAAATGCTACTCTCTTCTCTGAATTGATCCTTTCTGACATGGAAAGATTTATGCAACACAAAAAATAACAACAAAAACTAAATAGCCAACCCTGGTTTGCTCCAGAATGTGTCACAGCCATAGCTCACCATGACCATTACTACAATATCTATCATAGGGAATGGTTTAGTAAGACACTTGATGCATTCAGAACTGTCCACAATCATTGCAAGAGAGTTCTAGAAAATGTAAACTGCAGCTTTGCACAAGCAGATCAAGCCAAGGCCAAAAGCAAATGACTTGGATCCTATGCGTTATGGAAAATCATCAGTGCCTACTATCATAAATGGCTTGGAGGTTATGTAATCATTGTCTGATAAGGTAAAGTTCTTTGCCTTTAATGCCATGTAAGATGACAAGGGTCATCCCCTTCCTGACTCCTCCCTCCCATGAAGCACAAACTTATTAATATTTCTATCACAGTCTGAAAAAGCCTTGACTTTAAGAAGGCTACCAGTCCAGAAATCTAGAAATCCAGTCAATCAAAATCCTATTAGTTTTCTTTAAGAATATTATCTCCAATCTTAGCAAAATTGTTTAACCACTACCTGAAGAAGAAATCTTTCCAAAGTCTATGAAATGTGCCATTGTATGCCCTGTTTTCAAGAATGTGGTTGAACATTCATCCCTGTCACAATATCAACTCATCAGCCTCCTTAGTGTCATCAGCAAATTCTTTGAGGCTATAATCAAGAAGAAGAACCTCTTGTGCAACAAACAATATGGATTTCGATCTGCTCAGTCCACTGCTGATATCCTAACAGTAATTTCTTACAGAATAAGTGAGGCATTAGACAATAGACGCATCATGAGGATGATCACATTAGACATATTAAAGACCTTTGACAAGGTCTGGCATAGGAGGTTTCTTCACAAGTTCTCCAGCTATGGAATCACTGGAAGAGTCCTTCCTATCAGTTAGGTCCATGAAAGTAGTTGTTAATGACTAAACCTCTAAGGCTGATAAAATCAATATAGGCATCCCTTAAGGCTCATTTCTCAGTCCAAACATTTTTCTTCTTTATATTAATGATCTGCCTAAGAGCATATTCCAATCTTTTGTGAGCATCTATGCAGATGATACACTGGTACATGGGTGCACCATCAAAAATCTAGATGATCTGATTCTTATAGCTGATCACTCTGCATATCTAGATCCATTAGCACAATGGGGGAAAAACATTTAATACCTCAAAAACCAAACTAGTAACATTCCATCATCACTGAGCAGACCCTGAATTTTCATCTACTGCAAAGGACAGGTGTTTTCTCAAGGTAACCTCTTCCCTTGAGTACCTATCAAGACTTAAGCACAGACCCAAACCTCAAGTAGAATTTGCATATATATATATATATATAGCCATCACTAAGGATGCTGGAATAATAGGTTCTCTGTACTGCTTCAGTACCTGACTCCTACTATGCTGTACTTTTACAAAAGCCAGATCAGGCCAAAAATGGTGTATTGCTGCCATATCTGGGCTGGAGCTGCCCAGTCTTCACTTTCCAGTCTTGATAGTCCAAAAACGTCTATGAAACTTTGGGGGTGATGAATTATTTTTCACTCCACAATCCCTTTCTCACAAATGAAACATTTCAAATCTCTTGCTATTTCCATGGAAAATCAGGAGTGTACTTAACAACAGCAAACCTTTAATACCTCCTTTGTTCAACCAATTTGAGGTCCTGACTTCCTCTGCGGATAAGGCTGAGTGCTTTGCCTGGAAATTTGCTTGATTCATCTGGTGTACCCACTCCTGATTTTCCTCCCTAGAACTGAGGCTCTATTGAGCAAGTTTCATATAACCCCATCGTTGGTACTGGACATCATCTCAAAATTAAACTCGCATAAGGCTAGCAGTGACAACAGGATACAAATCACTGTCCTGAAGATATGTGCTCCTGAACTGGCTCCTGCCCTCTCCAAATTATATAACTACTGCCTCAATGAAGTTTGCTTCCCAGTCTGTTGGAAGTCCTCATCTATTGTACCTGTCTTTAAGAATGCTGGAGACCCTTCTGACCCATCTAACTACTGTCCCATCAGTCTCCTACCACTATTCGACAAAGTCTTTGAGGCTTTAATCAACACCGAAGTGGTTAATCACCTTATATCCCATGATCTGCTCTCTGAATAAGCAATATGGTTTTTGATTTGCCTGTTCTACAGCTGATGTGCTCACAGCCATAACTGAAATTATTTACCAAACACTCCACAATAACGGAGAAGCTCATGCCGTGACTTTAGATATCTCTAAAGCATTTGATAGGGTCTGGCATGCCGGCCTCCTTTGTAAGACTAATGGATACAGAATTTCAGGTTGATTATTTGACTTAATACAATCATTCCTGTCAAACCGTGTAATGAAGGTCATCCTTAACGGATTCTCCTCCAGTTCTTTTCCCACAAATGCAGCTGTTCCCCAAGGCTCTATCTTAGGCCCTCCTCTGTTCCTTATCTTCATTAACAATCTCCCTGATGTCATCAGTTCCCAAGTAGGCAATATGCTGACAACACTACTATTTACTCCTGCCTCAATAGTAAATCTGGTATCACTGACAAAACTAACCTAGCCATTAGTCTCGAAAAGGACCTCCAATTGGTTTTAGACTTGGGCAGGAATTGGCTGGTTAACTTTATTGCCTCTAAAACAAAGCTTCTCTCTATTACTCACCACAGGGAACTATCCCTGCCACCCATTAGAATGTCTGATGCTCAACTCCACGAGAGAACCTCTTTACAACTGCTTGGTCTCACACTGTCCACTGACCTGAGATGGAACAATTACATTGAATCAATAGCTTCATCCACTGCAAGAAAAGTTTGTTCCCTGTGTCACGCCAGAAATTTTTTCTCGTCTGAGTCCATCCTTCAAATCTACAAATCAACCATTCACCCTTGCATGGAATACTGCTGCCATATATGGTCTGGTGCCCCTACTGTTTGCCTTAAGGTCCTTGACAAGATCCAGAGACATAAGCAATGTGGTTGGTCCTGATCTGGCATCATGTCTTCAGTCGCTCTCTCACAGACATGTCATCGCCTCACTCTGTCTTTTCTACAAATACTTTCATGGTAACTGTTCCAACGAGCTACTATCTCTAGTTCCCAAACTGCATGAATTTAAACGTGCTACTTGGCTGGCATCACAGTCCAACCCTTTCACTGTCAAAACTGTTAAATGTGGCTGTCTCTTCTAGTCCAATAGCTTCATGTCTCACACCTCCCATCTGTGGAATTCCCTTCCTATTACTTGTTTCCCTGATAGCTATAATCTCCAACTATTCAAATGTAATGTCAATCGACATCTCCAGATGCCCTGAACTATCCCCTTGCCCTTCTCTTTATCCTTTCCTCCATCATAGCTCTTTGCTCTCACTCCCACTCTGTAACTCCCTGCATACTAGTGGCATCCTGCCTTGCTTGCAGTGAAATGCTTAAAAAAAAAAAAAATATATTGCTGGTATTTTTACTATAAAAATGTATTTTTATATTTTCATAGTGTTTTATTTTGTTTGGGGGTTCACTATTTGCCCATAGCTGGGACCTTAACAGGTGCTACCACCCTGAATCTGGGAACAACAGCAATAAAGAGGTGGTTCCATGCTTCTCAAAACTTCCAATCTCCCGATCAGAGGCCTTGCTGCCAGATGTAGTTTATCATCATACACAGGACTAGCCATGAGGTGAACCACCCTCATTCCCTTTGTATTCTGTTAGTAAGAAGTTAATTCTACTTGAACAATTTCTTCCCACCAACTGCTAATTTGTGGAACTGACTTCCAAGAGAATGCTTTACCAGCTACTACAACCATAACCTGTTCTAGTCCAGGTTTAACTGTTATCTTTCTCACATATCACCATAAACTGTATCTCTTACCACTCACACATCAACCTCCTTTAGTAACCCTCTACACTGAGTGGCTCTTGGGCCTTGTATAGGGATTAACATTAGTAAAAGATGAGTGTTCTTGATCAAATAGCAAAGTAGATAATAATGATACTCATCTCATAAATCTGAATAAAATGTCTGCAAACTAATGGTAACATAAATATTTAGCAAGTTACAAATACCACAAACCAGGCATTACTAATTACATATAAGATTACCGATAAAAAAAAAATGATGTGTGGGAGAAAGATTTGTTTCTGAAAGATGATTTCTCATCATATACTATTAAAAAAAGTTTCATTTTTTTTAATATTGCATCAAATATGAAAAAATACGCACAAAAAAAATTTATGATAGCATTGTAATACATCCACTTCTTTCCATAAAATTTGGA
Source organism: Acanthosepion pharaonis (assembly GCA_903632075.3). Taxonomy (NCBI): domain Eukaryota; kingdom Metazoa; phylum Mollusca; class Cephalopoda; order Sepiida; family Sepiidae; genus Acanthosepion; species Acanthosepion pharaonis. Next base: position 877,628 of record CAHIKZ030000371.1, on the reverse strand, counting down.
CTTGCCTTTTAGGCTGGTTTTCGGCATAATTTTCTTCCTTGTCAATGTACTTAATTCAGTTATAACAATTGATCCAATAGATCAAATGTTAAACAGTGAATATTTCAGCTCAAAATTCAGCTAGAGATGTATTGATCCATTGTCATTTGTCAAATATCTTCATGCCTACACACTTTGTAATAGAATTTTCTCTTTGATCATAAGGAATTGACTGCTTAGATTGTGTACCTGATTTCATAGCTTGTTCATTTAACAATTTTCATCAGCTTATTATATCAATTAATTTTAATTATAATTCATTAATCTATTTTTAATCATCCTTTCATTCAGCATTATTTCATGTCTCTCACTGCATATCATTGTTTGTGCCATCTGTTTTGCACATGCTCAGTTCATTTCTTTATATATATTCACATTTCTTTCCTCATCTTAAACAATAAATCTGTTTTCTGGCTTGCTTTTCATAGAGAAATGTAATTTGATTAGTTATTTAAATATAAAATTTAAGAAAAGTTTTTTTTTTTTTTATTGTGTAATAATTTCATATAAGATTACCCATAAAAATGTTGTGTGGGAGAAAAGATTTTTTTTAATGTTATTTTTTATCATATAATATTAAAAAATTATTTTTCTAATATTACATATAATTCAATATAGGTGAACAAAATTGAAAATAAATACAATGTATTTAAATAAAAATTACAGACATATCATAATAGTTCATTCCATCTTAAATAAATCATTGTTTTTTAACATCAGCTTGAGATTTTTCTTGTTAAAAAGTGGAATAATTTTAACACATTCAACACTATGGATAAAAAATAGTGAATTTTATGTAGTGTTTTTTCAAGATTTAGCATAAGCAAAACAAATTCAGGAATTTGGATGAAAAAAGTCCCCAGAATGATGTCAAAATTCACAAAAAATCCTGTAATAGTCAGTTGTGCTTGGTTTAATTTGTATAGAAATGTAGATAGAAAAAGCAAATGTTAATAAGATAGTAAGAGTCACAAGGCACTGCCCAGGATTTTGGAGGTAGTATGTACTGACCCTGATATGCTGAACATATAGAGAAAATTACATTCTAGTCTTTTTCTAATTTTGGTAGTAGTTTGAGTAGGGAATGTATGCTGACTAATGGTTAACAAAGAAAAAATAGAATATTGGTGGCACTGAATCTTGCTTGTTTGTGTTTTAACAAAGACATTTTTTCTTACCCATTTCAACCCAAGTAAGATGATAAGGCCACTAAAATGCAAGGGGCTGCTGAGAGTGAAGGAAACTTAGAAAATAGGAGGAGAAAGAACAATAAAAGAAACAGAATTCAAGGATACAGATGATAATGATTGACATTGCATCATTTAAATTTTTGAAGAGGAAAACAAGAAGTTGAAAAAGAGTTCAACAGGTTAATAAGTCTCTTTTGCTGCTAAAGTTTATTACTTCTGCTATCCAACATATTGTAAGATTTATTTTACTATTTAACTGTAAGGATTCCAGTAGCTTTCAACTTTTCTCAACTTTCCAACACAAAATAACTTTCATATAGTTAGTGACTCTAAGGATTTGATGCCTGATTTTTCAAATCTTTTTTTTTGTTTAAAGAAAAAAAAGAAGTAAAAATTTAATACATTGTTTTTTTAATGTTTCAGGTAAGTGGAACAGATTTTATTCATGGAGTATGTATTGGGTATGTATTATTTTTCTTGTTTAATTTCCAAATTTCCTTACAAACCATTCTTACTCCATATTGGATAATAAGTTTGTTAAATTTCATTATATCCATAATTCTTTTAGAGAATAAGTTTTCTCTGATCATTGCATGATGTATTTGAAAAAGTAAAATAGAATGGAAAACCATTTCTACAGAAAATGTTATACATTATGTTAATAAAATGGAACAAAAAAACAAAGAATATGCTTGTTTTAATTCCTTGTGATTTTTAACTTTTTAATGTGTCAAATGAGTGAAAGTGTTTTAGATTTTAAGAAGGTTTACATATCTCTATTTTTTAATGTGAAATGTTGATAGTAACAACCATAATTTCATTGGGTATGCAAAAATGTGATCTCAGGAATCTAGAAGTTAATTTTTTTCTATTCAGAGCAAAACCCTAAGTAGATATGGAATTTTTTTTTTTTATAGACATCAGTATAATGAAAGAGTTTCCTTCATAAATCTCAAATTTAAACTGACATGCTTAAAGGAAATTCTGTTGGTTTTACAATATATTGATTAAACATGCCTCTATTATTTTGTACCTTAATGAGCTGACCATGTATATGGTGAATGTAGTTTTCTTTAACCCTAATAGCAAACAAATATTTATCTATTGATTATATTCTGACAAATTAAGTTCTTTGACAAACTTTCCTAATTAACTCCATTGATTTTTATTTCTCAACACAAATACACTATTCTAATCATCAGTTATCAACCAGTATTTGTTCTGCTAAACTTATTTGATTAACATGCTTGATGACATATAAGACCCACATTTTTTCTACAAAAAATATCCCCAGGTTCTTATGAAAAGTTGAGGTTAACTTGTAAACATACACTCACAGTCCTTAGCCAGATTTTCTCTGACGAGACAGCTTTACCCTATGACATGTTTCAATTACTGTTTGCATTAGACTGAAAAAGGCCCATGTACTTTCAACAAGGGGGATAGAAGTGAGAAAAGTGAAAAAGGAAAACATGAAACCTGTTTTCAATATATTGGTTTATTTGTTCGCATATTCACCTGTCATGATCAGTGGGTGGGTAAGATGACACTTGGAATATCTTTGCTGCTACTTCTGTCTTCTCTCATGACAAACAAATCAGATCTTCCCTTTGGTCAGCAAGAACTTTGACTGCTTCTGAGTCTACACCTCACTCATCACTCTTCCTGTGACACTGTATCTCTACCGGTGGTTTCTTACTGTGGTCCCACCGGTCACTCTCTCCTACTACTTCTCTTCCCCTCTCTACATCATGAAAGATAATTCATTACCTGCTCACCAACGTTTCTGATTGACTATTCGAGAATGTTCTCACACTACATAGGTCCAGGACCAAAATTCTCTACCTCTACTAATTGTAGCACTTGATCCTAAAAATTTCCATTTATTTAGTTATTTGCTTTATTTACTACTTGTGGATAGAATCTGGTTACTTAAATCTAGACTTTACTGTTGAATGTCATAAAAACCAAGCCCAGATAAAATCCCTTAAAGTCCATGTAGTAATGTATGGCAAGGGTATGTTGCAGTCAGAGGAAACACCTAACTCTCCCAGCAACTATAGGGGTAATAGGCAGAGAGGGTAAAAGAGATGGGAGGTAATAAAAAATATCACTGTCTTGGAAACCACAGCAACTTGTGGAACAAAAATGCCCACAGGACCAACTTCACAAGACACCATGTCTTGCTAACTGCTGGTTTTCCCCCTACTTTAATTGGCATGAGGCATCTTACAAAGACTCAAATCTTGACCAGCTGCAGAGAGGCCCATATCTAGACATGCCAAACTGTTCAAGATAAAATGTACTAATTATACAAGGTTAGGTTTTGTCTCCTTTCCTGTGAGTATAAATAAATGGTACCTTGTTGCATAGGACTCTATTGTGGTCAGTGTTACTGTATGACTACCAAAACTTGAACACTGAAAGACACCAATGTTAACAAACTGTTATCTTTTAAGACAACATGATATAGGCAGGCACTGCACATCAGCTGAATAGACCACAAAAGGTTTGAACAGAGAGCCAGTTGGTTGTGACCATCAGTCAGTTATGCCATATGTGATAGATGCTTGGACGATCATGTCTTTCGATTCATGATTGACTAAGCAGAAGATTTTTCTGCAGTAGGCTGTCTTTTCTTTCTGTAATAGACTGGTTGCCAGCTAAAGCTATAGGACTGAGTCTGTCCTGCTATTCAACCCATAGCTAGGAGAGAAAAGATTGATTCATACCTTTCCCAAGGGTATTTGCATGTAAGTGAATGTAATGAATCTGACTGGAATTTGAACTTAGCTCTCCGCATTTTTTTTTCCAAGCTGATATCCATTACACCACAATGCGCCATAAGGGAGGGAAAACTGCAACACTTTAGCTATGTCATCAGGGTCCAGATTCTTTGCACCCACATCCTGGAGAGAGACATTGATGGCAGGAGACAGAGGGGAAGACCAAAGCAACACTGGACTAATCACATCAGAAATTCGACAGAGAGAACACTGGCAGAGTGCACGTTTATGATGGGGGAGAAGAGACAGTGGAGAGAATTGGTGCATTTGTACATAGTCCCCAAGTCTCAGCAATGAGGATGATAAGAAGCAAATAAAAAAAAATTTAAATCTCGAGCTGAAAAATATAGGTAGGGGTAGATGCATAACCCAAGTATATTGTTGGCCTACATAAAAAGATTCATGTCTCTAGCATCCACTTTATTAGAATAATGATGCTGACAGATAATGTCCTGTTTTGAAATCCAAACTTCTTTTCCTTCAACTATATCTAAGACTTAGGGTATAAATAATTGTTCTTTTGGGGAAGTACTTTGAATTTTTTTAAGAACAAGAGCCTTTTCAAGTAACTATTTTCTTTTATATTTTCTTTAAAGTAATTGAACTCTTTTGATCAGATTAATTGTTTTCATTCAATGATTGACCTTGAAGGGCCTCCTTGTCATTTTGTGTTGTATTTTTCATTTTCTTTGTGTCTGTGTTTATACATTAACTTACAAAGTAGCTAGCTGTGCCAGTCAAAACATGCCCTTCCTCCAAACATGGGTAAACTATTAAATTAATCAGTCAGTTGAGAAAAGCTATGGAATAATAATCTGAAGGAGGAGGCTAAGAATCTATGAAAAAAAGGAAGAAGAATGATTAGGGAGTGAAAGAAAAACAATGAGGAAAAGAGGAACTTGGTGTAATGAAGTTTGGGAGAAGTCATAAAATAATGATCAAAATATAAGGAAGAGGAAAACAAATTTGAAAAAAAAAGAAAAGATGAAAATAAACCTAAATAAAAGTGTAATGATGAAAAGGGGACCATTTTCCCATTCTCATAGATAGTTCATTGATTTATGTAAATTTCTATGATGAAGTGAATACAAAAAAGAACAATGAATCATCAAAAGAAAGCCAAGCAAAAAGTTTTTCTGGACTTTTTTCCTTTGTTGAGAAAACAGTGATAAGTTTTTTTTTTTAATATTCAGAATCTAAAGTATCCAAAATTAATTATTTTTGCATTGTCCTTTTTTTCTTACTTTTTTTTTTTATAACTTTACATTTTGAACATTATCTTTTCCCCAGACTTCATATCCTTTTCTTCTTTGATATCATAAATTTCAAGTCTACATTAAACTCTACCAAATAAAAAGTATGTTTATCATAATAAAAGATAGAAAGTATCCATCAAACTTCTTACAGAAATGAATATAATGTATTTAATTAAACAAAATATACAATTAGGAGGATTTAGTTATCCTGAAACTTGTTGGTAAATCCTCTAAGTTTGTTAATATTATAGAATTTATCTAAGTATATGAGAGTGGATCAATAAGTCTGCATCCGAACATAGTTTAGATGGGTGTCTACTTGGTAATACCATGTTCTGTAAGCTTGGATGTGTGGGTGGTGTAACGAATAATGGCTTGGAATTGTTAATTGTTCCAATTCCTTTGGGTTTGTTATATTCACTTATGTGCAAATACCCTCGGGAAAGGTATGAATCCACCTCTTCTCCTTTGGCTATGGGTTAATTAGTAAGACTTGTATCACTAAAAAAGAACATTCTTACAATCTAAAAGAGTTTTATGGCTGTAAATAACCTGTGAAAGGTTGATAAGCTGTAGAAAATCAGTCAATCTAACACACACTTCAGTGAATTTCAATTTGAAATTTTAACTGTAATGTTCAATATCCTTTTCTTCTTCAGTGCCATTGCCCTGTCGAGAATTGGGCCACAGTCTTGCCATGTTACATGTTGTTGCTGTGAGTTCCATAGTTAGTAGGTTTTTACTAGTTGTAGTTTGTTTTTTAAATGCAAGGGATTACTGAGATTTAATAAGGAAATTAAGAAAAAAGTTGCCGAAGAGAAAAGATAGTTAAAAGAGCAGGATACAAAGAAACAGATGATCACAGTTGACATTGCATTTAAATTTTTGAAGATAATATTTGACAGGTAAGTAAGAAACCAGAAGAGAGTTCCACAAGTGCAAAATGATAATGAAGAAATTATTCGCATAGAACTTAAACAATTTCAACAGTAAAATGACAAAACCTAGCTTCCAATCTAGTACTACACTGAAATTCACAAAATCAATGTACCAAAGAGAAAAGCCCATCAGAACAATTACCATGAAAGTATTTACAAAAAAGGCACAGGGAAGCTATGTTATGTTGGTGGAAAAGTGAATGATCAAGATGCCAGGTCAGAACCAATGACATTGCAGATTCTTTTTTGGATTCTGTTAAGAATTTCAAGGTACATAGAAGCACCAGACCAGATGCGGCAGCATTCAATGCATGGGTGAATGGTTCAAAATAGATTCTGGTGAGAAAAACAGTTGTCCTTCTCTTAGACTGGTTGCCAAACAAGGCTAGAGCTCCCAGTTTGTCCTGCCATTTATCCCATAGATGGGAGGCAGAAAAGATGCCAAGAGTAATTGTGCAAAAGTGAATGCTATGGACTTGAACATACTGAGAACTCTTATGCTATATGCACATGTTCAATCTATGTGATTAAAATTCACTACTGAATTAAGTGCATTGGTAAGAAAGGAGATTGTTAAAAACTATTTGTTGTATGAAATAAAAGCTTTATTTTTTTCATTATTAGGCAACAGGCATTGATTTAGCAGCATATATAAAACCTTTTCATTAAATTTTAGTAAAACAAAAATCTGTATATAACTCTAAGTATTTAAAAGTAGATATCTTTGCTATTCTTTTTAGACCACAACAAATCCCTTTTAGTTTGAATACTGTCATTGTATCAGATGATAAGAGTGCTTCTCAAATATACAAAATTCCACCTTGTAAACACTGTTAAGCCTCGAAATGTGTACATTTTTAGAATAATCCTTTTAAAGAAAAGAGACAGTTGTGCTTAGATAAGAATAATGTAGTTTTTGAAAACAATGCCAAAAATATCTAGAGAGATAAGTGGCAAAATACTCAGTAAATAGTGTCCTGTTTTATCATTCACTTCTTTTTCCTTCATCTTTAGAAAATAGAATATTAAAAATGATGACTCAACAGTTTTTCCTCAGTGAGCAGATGACTCATTTCTCACTTTACAAACAACTATTTTTTCTCATTAGAAATAAGTTCATTATCAATATTAGATTGCTCTCAGCAACTTTACTGTAAAAATCTTTTTTAACTCAACAGAAATAATAACTGCGGTATATATTTATAACAATGCAGAGCTTACCACTATATAGCTTATTTTGTTTAAAGGAATTTTAATACTCAATATGAAATAACCTTGTTTATATTGATTTAAATGAGCCACATTCTACAATTGATATCATTATTAACAGTACTAGTAGTAAGAGTTAAGGGTCTTTTTATGTCATGTCCCTTCAGGACATAGGTAATCACAACTCTCCACAGATTCCTTTTTTATTATCTGTGAATTGCCATGACTTCTTGAGAAAGACAGAGAAATGGTTTCCCTTACCTTCTCTATGATTTTGAATTCAGTTTTCCTTCTCTGAGATTAGTTGCCACTAGAAGACAGAAAGCTCAGTCCACCCTGCTATTTATCCTTAGCATAGCTTCTGACCTCTTGCTTTCCAATCAACTTTGATTTTTCAAAAATTTAAATGCAGTGTCAATCATTATCTTTTGTCTTAATTCCTGCTCTTTTATTGTTCTCTCTCCTTAATTATGTTTTTCTTTTATTCTTTCACATTCATTAACCTTTCGCATCTTAGTGGTTTTATTGCCTTGCTTGGGTTGAAATGATTAAAAGAAACAAAAAAGAACTATAGCTGGTGGAGAGAAGAGGGATTCATGCTTTTCCAATTGATATTTATGCTAAAGTGAATACAACAGGTTTGAACTCTCCTTGCCAGTTCCCCTTTCTATTCCAATATCCATTATACTACCTGCACCTCCTAAGAGCTCAGGGTAAATCTTGTATATTGATAACTCTGCAAACATGGGTGGATCAAATCTGTTTTAAATGAGTTTCAATTTGAAGATAGCAAGTGAAGTTATTTCAAGGAGGTGACTTCTTGATAATATCTTGGATATACATGTATATGTATGTGTTTGGAAGCTGTTCATGGTTGTTCTAGCATAAAGCTTTATGTCTTCACCTAATCGGCAGATAGAAGCTTTTTAGCTTTGACATTTTTTTATCTTCAAATTACATATGCTATCCGTTTTACTTGTTGCTGCTGCCAAAAGTCCTCAAGTGACATGTTTTTTGTTATTTGATATTGTAGCATGACTACAAGGTTTGAAGAAGGATAGCCATTTTTAACCATCTTAGAAAGGAGTTATATGTAGCTGACAGTTTAGATATTTCTGAATGAGTTTGGCACCATGCATGACATCCAGATGAAAGTCTTGATTTGGTGAGGCTATTTAAGAACATGACTTGAGTTTTCAGGAAAATGTTTTGGTTTTATAGCAATTTGTGGTGTTAAATGAAACTACCTCTAGCACAGTTTATTCTAGATTCCATTTCTTTATCTTCTATACTGAATTTGTTATAGCTGCTCTATACACCAAGGAATGCCATCACTGATTTCATTCCAATTCCAGATCATAGTTTTTGTTTAGAAATATCATGTGCAATCTGCTGGAAATAGTGAAACATTACTGGAAGTATTTAAGACAGTCTTCACCAGGTGATGATATTTGAATACCCTACTATTAAATAGAGTGATAAGTAATTTTCATTTTTGGGAAGCAATTGTGATGATGAATGCATCAACCTAACTACTAATCATACATGGCAGTTAAGAATAAATTTGGAGTACACTAACATACCTTAGTTTTTGCATGGCAGTGTACACAATGGACTTAAGGATCAATATTGTTCTCCTCCATGATTGTACCCCCTAAGACTCAAGTAAAAGGGGGAGGGGAGTTCTATAGAGTCTTGTATTGAGAAAAGATATTTTAAATATATAAAAACAAATGAAACATGAAATAAACACTTTATTCAAATTAAATATAAACTAAATTTTTATTTCACTCTTTGATTGGATGCCCTTCTAATATAGATGCCTAGGACCATCACGCCCTCTGACTCCCCACTCAACCTTCTGCACCAATATCACAGTACTCTTTTCTATAAAACAGTTGTCTTAAGTGAAAATATCAGAAATTTCTGGTACATTTAATGGGTTAAATCACTTATAAACTCACCAAATTGTGTGACTGGATGATAAGCATATTTGAAAAATTAGCTTTAAGAATTATGAATTTTGTTTTTAAAATATTTACATTTGTTTATTATAGAATAAATAATTTTTCTCTATATACTCAGCAACATTCTTTTCATATTTCAATCTTGTAAATATTCTAAATATGTGTATTCTACATTTCTATTCCTAAAATGTTATAAACATTATTTATGTAAAGGTGAGTATTGAAAATCTGAGTGCTGTAATGTTTTACCAAAAAAATTGTGCACAAAATCTCACTGTTTAATGCGATAATCGCACATTACACAAACTCAGTCACCTTGACTAATGGCTGAATAACCTCACAAGAGTGTCAGTTCATGCAGGCTTATGCCCACATCACCTTGAAACACATCCCATATGATCACTAAAGTTAAGCAACATCAAGCCTGGTCAGTACCTAGATGGTGACCACTTGGGAATACCAAGTGCTGTAAGCTTGGATGTGCAAGTAATATAATGGACAATTGCTAATTGGAGAGCTGGGTTTTAATTCCCATTAGGTTCCTTATATTCACTTTTGTTCAAATATCTTTAGAAAACGTATGATTCCACCTCTTCCCTCTCCAGCTATGGGTTAATTAAACTTGTATCACTAAAACATTATTCTCTTTCAAAAAAATTTCTACAATCTAAAAATATTTTATTGCTTTATATAACATGCAAAGGGTTGATAAGCTGTAAAAAAAAATGAATCAATCATGTTCATACATGTGCAGTAAGGTTCTCTCTGATTGGTTGCCAATACATGTATACCATATAACTAGTTCTTTTAGATATTCAAATAATTGCTTGCTTTCCAGGCAGAATTTATACATTGATACTACTATTCCTATTTAGTTGACTGAGTATTTACTTTATTTAGTCATTATTCAATTTTTTCAGTGTTGTGAATTACAAATATGCAAAAATAAAAACATTGCCAAGTTAAGCCTTAAAATTTTAGTTTTTTTAATCTTACTCTTTAAGTTTTCTATGAGGATAATGGTGTCATATCAAATGCATATTAAACTGTACAGGCAAAAATAAAAAAAATTATAAACATTGAAGAAAAAATTATTTTTCAGCAGATTGTAAGCATTTCTGTACTAACCCCCTACCCCCAAAAAAATATGTGAATGCTATTTTTGTGATAGATTTAACTTTGATGTTTTAAAAAAAATTCTTTCTTATTTGAAACTAGTTTTCTGTAATATAAAAAAAATCTTCACTTGTTTTCAAAACTGATAAAGACAAGAGCTTTTTTTCTGGAGTTTATCACATTTAAACATTGACCCCACCTAATTTTATATGATCTAGTGAAGCAGTTCTCTTCATCAACAAAGTGTTTTGGTGTATCTGCATGATTGTAATGAGATAGACTTTCCATGCAATGAGGCAAAATGTCACTAATTTTATCCAACGATAATGCATGATAAAAATCATGATCAGACATTTTTTTTAAATTTCATATTACCTAACTTGTTAGTGTTTTTTTTTACATTTCTTATGAGATTACACTTTGTTGTCTAGATGAAAACATCTTCCAAGATGTTCATTAGCCTTTGTATTTTGATTTTAGTTTATTTGATCAACATTTAGTATAACAAAAATAATGGTGCTATAGAGAAAAATCTGTTCCAGATTGTTGTCATAGAACAGCACAAAATCGTTTACTTGATTTAGCTTTTAACTTTTGTCTGTGTTAAAGTCTCATACAGAATCTCCTCTCTCTCACACACACACACAGAAAGAGAATAGAAGTAGTCATTATTTTTTATATAATTTTGATTAGTGTAGGAAAATGTTCAATCAATAATCGAAAACTCAGAATTATGAAAAAAAAAAGTTCATGTTACATATTTTAATTCATCTACACATACATTTTTTTAATAATTTTTTTAATAATTTTTGTAATCATTATTCTAAATGAACTTTCCTCTTACTTATTATAAAACGCAGATTGTGTGTGTGTGTCTGTACATTTACATATTGGATCAGATTTCCTACATTTTTCAACTGATTTCAACAAAACTGTACAGGACTACGTAAAATTACTTGGCGGTGGTTCTAACAGCGCCAAAAATTGGAAAAACACAATTGTTTTTGCATGAAATCAATTTGAAAACACGATTAAGAGGCATCACGAGAATGAAAGGGGAACAACTCATATCGAGTTATACTTGTTATAAAACCCAGGTTGTTTGTGTGTCACTGTGCTAGTTGATGCCAATTCATATTTACTTCAGTTTTTCATTTCCTGTCACCATTCATGGCCTAATCATAATGCAATGTACAACCAAGTCATCTATCAAGAAGACCTTAAATCATTACTCTTTTTCCTATCAGTTAATGTGTATCTGGTTTGCTTATTGAATAATCCTTAAGAAATGTGCTGTTACTTTTGGACATCTTGAAAGTGTTTGACTGGGTTTGGCATACCAGTCTTCTTTACAAGTTGAAAGACTATGGTATTTCTGGACAAATTTTTGAAGTGATTCAGTTTTTCTTATCAAATCATGAAATGAAAGTTATTCTGGATGGCCATTTTTTTAGATCTTTTTGTACTAATGCAGGTGTTCCCCAGGACTCTTTGAACCTTCTGTGTTTTTAATTTTCATCAATGATCTTTCTCAACTTGATATCGATACTGATGACTCTTGTCTTGATACTAAATTTGATCAGTTTAATAAGGTCAAATTGGCAGCTGATGCAAAAAATAACATGCATTCTGTTAACTGGGGCAAGGAATGGCTTGTTAATTTTAATGCCTCCAAAATTAAACTTCTCTCTATTAAAGACCCTTTCCTGCCCCTCGTCAGGAGGGCTCATACTAACTTCCATGCATGATTTGTTGTACCTTGGGCTAATATTCTCAGATGACATGAAGTGAAAAGTTTATCAGTTTTGAATTCATTGCTAGGTCTGCTGCTAAGAAAATTGGTTCACTGTGTTATACAAGATAATTTTTTCTCTCCAGAATCTTATACATTTATATTATCTTACATACTCATAAGTTTACCATTTGTCCTTGCTTTGAATATTGTTGCCTCATATGATTCAGTGCTCCTGCTATATATTTAAAGATTCTTGGTAAAATTCAAAGAAGAATAAGCAAAATCATTTTCTTTTTCCCCCACTTCTGTAATGTAGCTTCCCTGTGCCTTTTCTATAAATATGTTCAGGGTAATTGTTTAGATTAAATCTTCACTATGGTACCTAGGTTTTATGAATTTAAGTGCAGTACTAGATTGGTGACAGTGTCATCCTTTTGCAGTTGACTTGGATAGGTGTAACCATAAGTTCTATACTAATAGTTTCTTTTCTTGCACTTCTTGCTTATGGAAATCTCTTCCAGCCCTATGCTTTCTGGCCAACTTTGATGTTCAAAAATTTAAATGCAATGTCAATCATTATCTAGTCTTCTTGAATACTCTTCTTCTATTGTTCTCACTCCTTAATAATGTTTTTCTTCTTTCTTATTCTTTCACACTCAGTAAACCCTTGTGTCTTAGTGGCTTTACTGCATTGCATGGGGTGATATGATTAAAAAAATATTCTGTTATGGCAAAGCTGTAAAGTGCTTCCTTGAAGCAAAAATTAAAGAGCTAAAGTTATGGCCATGGTGCATGAAAAGAGTATAATAAAATAGAAAAGCATTAAATTTGTGAGTGGAAGGCATGAACAAAAATGTTTTCCAACTGACAGCAATGTGTTGCATTGAAAGACATTGAGTCTGAACAATGATTTTAGTTAGGAATATTCTACTGCAAGTGACACTAAACTAGTTACTGCTAGTAAGGAATAGTTATTCACATTTCAGGACAATTTTGGACTGAAAAATCATAAAAATTACTGGAGTGGTTGAATTTTCTGATGAAGAAGCTGCTGTCACATTTCCAACAAAGTTGAAGTATTTAATTGATAAGAAAGGATATAATATAAAGTAAGTCTTCATTTAAACTATATTCAGACTTCTTAGGGAGACAATGCCCACTAGAATCTACAGGCATGAATGTGAAAAACAGGCACCAGGGCATGCATAATGGATGGACAAAATAACTCTGGTATTATGTGGCAACTATGCAAGTCATATGATAAAGCCCAGGTAAGTTTTCAATGTGAAAACACATGCTCTGAAATGATCTGCCTGTATTCTGGCAATATAATCAGGATAATCTATCAGGTGATAGTAGTTTTGTTTATGGAATGGTTCCAACAGTCCAAGAAGTGAAAAACTTACTTTTCTTATATTCTTTCACATCCAGTAACCATCTTAGTGGTTTTATTGCCTTGCATGGGGTTAAATGATTAAAAAAAAAGAGGAAGGAATGAAATTTCAAGTCCTTTTACTAACAGAAAATATTCCAGGCCATCATGACTGTTTGCTATGAAAATAAAAATATTGAAGTTGTTTTCTTATCTTCAAATGCAACCTCACTGTTTCAGCCTCATTGACCAGGCAGACCCTCATTTTGGCTTTATACAGTCTTGGAAAACATTTACGATTGTGGATATAATAACATCAAAGTTGCAGTGAATGAATTAAAACCAGAAACTGTAAATGCCTGCTGGAAGAACACATGGAGTGACATTGTTAATGATGTTAAATGCTTCCCTAAGATTGATAAAGAAATTAAGAAAATTACTGATACAGCAAGAGTTGGTGGAGAAGGATTTGTCAATATGCTTGTTGAAGTGAAAGCACAAATTGAAGGCTACAGAGAAGTGTTAACAGATGAGGAATTAGAAGAACTTCGTTTAGTCATCTACTGATGAAGATGAAGAAACTAAAGTGGAACCTGGAATGTGGACATTACAGAAATTTGCTGAGATTTTTTGCATGATTCAGAAGGCAAAGAAAAAATTAATATTATCCTCAGATGGAATGATTAAAGTTACCTGCATGATAATCGAAGCATTAGAACATTGGCACAAATATTATGAAAAGAATCATCTTTCAATCATAATGTTTTTCCAAGAGGTTTCATAAAAAAATGACCTTCAGCTATTAAGGATCCCAAGTCATCAACATTTTTAAAAATTTTTAATTAGCTGTCATCAAATATTACATAATGAGTGATTTGCTGCTGATTAAACACTGACCTTATAACAGTCCAATTCTAAGGTAAAAAGATTTTTTTTTCTGATTTAATTACTTTTTATAATGGCTTGTAGTTATTTCTTTTTTAATTTGCTATTATTATTTTTTTAAATCTTGCTACTATAAATGGCAAGTTTCTACTGTGTGTGTGTATATATATATATATATATATATATATATATAATAACAACTGCTGGCTACTCATATTCAAGGATACCCATCTACTAGGGCAGCTAACCCATCCCTATTGCAGACACTCACTCAGGTACATTTGTGTTTGCTCAACACCCACAGAACCCACCTGCAGTTTATACTGCAACTATGCGGAGCAGACCATAGTTACAGTTTCTGGGAGAGAACGTGTTATTTAGCGTGGATCAACAATTTGAACAAGTCCAGCACATTCAAGCCCTCAGCCACAGTGACTTGTGGCTTTGCGCTAGCACAGCTATTGATGGCCCACAAGAGTTCTGTCTACCCAATTTTACTCACAAAGCTTGGGTCGACCATGGTGAGATTCAATCCCATGTCTCATGTTCAGAAAGCGAATGTTCTAACCACTTGGCTGCATATATAATTTCTTGTTTCTTCATATAGTTATGACTTGATATGGCACTATTCCACAGTTTTATCAATGTGACCTTTGAGCCCAGCCAAGGACCTACACTCTCTGGCACATTGTTATTAACTTTTATTGAGTTGGACTGCCTTTCTTTGATCATGGTTAGCCATTGGGTTTTAAACACACAAGTTCTTAAGTCATAATACTAACAAGCAGTAGCTATAAGTGAAGCTTTTTAAAGTAACGAAAAGCCTTGCACAGGACCAGTCCCACTCTCTGAACAATGGTAGCATTTACCCTAAAAGATAGGCTAATCTACATTACTGGATACAATTGAAGTTGCCAATTTATATCTTCTACATGGATGACTTGACAAAAGACTAAGGGTTTATCTCTTCCAGTGAGTTAAGCAGGTCACTGACCCAGTTTTCCATAGCTAAAGCTTAACAGGTGTTACCACTGTCATAAGGGAGCTGAGAGTAATGTCAATTAAGAAGTGACTCTACACTCTCCAGAAAACCCAAGATAGAACCTCACCATCAAATGCAGTTTAATGTCATACCCTGGTGATATATATTATATGCATACTTTGTTTCCTTCTTGCACTTTTACTGAAATACTGTTGTAAGTAATCCAAGTTGTGACTTGTTTATAGTAACTATTTTGTTTCATTGGTGTTTGCAGTTAACCATTTTCTCTCTTTATTCTTTTCTTCAGTCAACATTTTGCCAACACTTTTTAATTCCTCTTTATTAATATTTTTTCTCTTACATTTTTTCTGCCTAATTAAAATGTGGATGCTTTAGCTTGGATTAAGCTTGGCATAATAAAATGTGTTTAGTCTCTGAGAATTTGTCTCTCAGGCAGCACTTCTTCATTGTAATAAAAGGGTAGAGTCAGAGGTATGCCCTAATGCATGTTAATAAACTATGCTTATGTCATATTTGCTTTTGGAGGGAATCAAATAAATACTGTGTATGTATATAGGTACATTGATCAGTCTGTAACCTAATGATTAAAAAGCATTTATTTTACAATTTTCTTTTTTAAGAATTTATCTTGAACAAATATTTTGCAGCTTCTTTTCAATTCAATTAACCCATTAATACACACTGTAAAATCCAGTATTACTTATAATAAATAAAATAAAAATCTGATATTAACAATAGGTTTCTAAAAAAGAAAAAAATCCAGTATTAAGGATAGGTTTCTACTTATAACCTTAATGCCTCCCATCCCACAAAAATGGGACAGCAGACATTCATAAATTAACCCAAATTAGTTTAAATATGAAACTAAAAATTTCAGATCAAAATTCAATTTAGTTAATAAATTTCAAGCAACAGATTTACATAGGTTATAGACTTACACACCTGTGCTTATATGAACTTTTATATAATTTTTCTTAATTTTATAATAACTTTAAATGAAACTTTTTTTCTTGTATATGATAAAATTATTGATTTCCTTATAATTCTGCTTGTTCCTTAGTTAGCAATTACATTATACTCTGCTAATACCTCATAAATAATGAACTATTCCATTTTGATTTTAAGGAAAGAAGGAAAAAGTATATCAAAGACACTGGTTTCAAAGAAAAATGGAAAGAAGAGGCGATAACCCTCTTGCGAATCTTAAATCTTGTAAATTTAAAATCTTTTCCTTTGTACCCTGTTACTTCTCTAAATTATGACTCAAATTTGTATTTATGATTGTTATTGCAATATTTTGTTAAAGTTGTTAAACACAAATTATTTAATGAGGCAATAGGGGAATTTCCACAGCTATTTTATAGCTATGGAACTCTCAAGCAGTTTATTCAATCATTAACTTAATTAAGATGCATCAGTAGAACAACAATGAAATTTTCACTGGTGTCTCTAGTTTTTATTATTATAGATTAATCTGATTATTGGGACACACTGTGTATGTATATAAGTACATCAATAATTCTGTAACTTCATGATTAAAAAAGCATTTATTTTACATCAATATTTTTTTAAAGTATTTATCTTGAACAAATATTTTTCCACTTAAACTCCTTCCTAGTCAATTCATTTAACCCCTTATTGCACACTGTAAAATCTAGTATTACTTATAATAAATAAAATAAAAATCTGGTATTAATAATAGGTTTCTAAAAATTTTTTAAAAAGTCCAGTATAAAGGATAGGTTTCTACTTCTAACTTATTAATACCTACCATCCCCTAAAATGTGACAGTAGAAATTAATAGGTTAACCCAATACTTCATATACAGTGATTTGTGGGTAAATTTCTGAGGCTGTTTCTTAGTACAATACATTGATTCTTTCATACCAGTTTTCTCAAGTGTCTGTCACATTCAAAATTTAACATTTATTCTTCTTTATGTGCCATGTCCCCTTAGGACATTGGTGATCATGACTCTCCATAATTTCCTGTTCTTTGTAACTCTTTAATAAATAACATCTTTTTGTTATTTCTCCTAAACCCTGTTCCACCAATCATTTACTCAAGCTCATCAAATATGTTATGCATTGTTTTCCCCTGTCTGTCTTGCCTTCAATCTTTCCTGTGTGTATCAGATTTTCTAAGCCCTCTTTCTTTATTATGTACCCTAGAAATTTCAACTATATCTTCAAGTTTCATTTTGTTCCCATTTTCTTTAAAACTTTATTGTTGTTCACATGTTTGGGCTATGATATTCTCAGCATCCTTCTGTAGAACCACATTTCTGTTGCTTCAAGTTTTTTTCTTCATCTTTGAAGAGATTCACTACCATATAAAAGCACAGATATCATATAACAGTTCAGTAATTTTCTTTGTTTGTCACAAACATTTTCTTTTTCTCAATGCTCTGCTTAGCTTTTGAAATGTAACTTTGGCTATCCCAATGCGTCTTCAAATTTCAGTGTCACAATTTTCTGTCCTTCATTAAAACACATCCCAGATATTTAAATTTTTGTACTTGTTTGATTTTGGTATCTCCAATTTGTAATTTATATTTTGGGCTCATCCTTTTGCTAACAACCATGGAGTAAAATGCAATTTTTTTTTTCAGAATCAAAAATACACATGTAACTTACCTAATATGCATATATATATATTGTACTTGTATTTATATCAATGATGTATACACATGCAAACTTTGTTTGCATGCAGTATCCTCATCAAATAGTTTTATAGACAAAAGTGAAATTTATTTCTTCGTCTTTTTATGATGTATAATGACCTTTTACTTGGTTACTTGAATCACTACCCCCAATTGCGTGTGAAAGCAATTCTTTTACCATATGTTCACACAGCAAGTATTTACTCTGTATTTTCCCTTCATATCCCAATGATACAAAGATCAACTTGAATCTTTATTAACCTTTAAGTTAAAACCATTTTACAAAAATCTTAGATCCTGTTACAGACCTTTAACTCACTATAATTGATATAACAATCTTTGAACTAATATTTAGTCTAACTGAAATACATGTAATATTCTGGGATTAACTGTTGTTGTTGGTCTATGATTATCATTTGTAAAATACAGTTTAACACTAAAGAATATTTGGGCTGATTGTAGTAAATAAAAACAAAGATGAGGATTAATACATCTTTTTCAAAAAATAATAATTGTTTTTTGTTAATGAAGCTTGGAAACTAAACCTGTGTATTTTGTCTAGATGTGGACAATCATGGCTCTCCACAATTTCCTATCCTTTTTAGCTCTCAATAAGGTTAGTATTTTCACCATCACTTTAAGTTCCTGTTCTGCCAACCATTTACACAAGCTCATTCGGTAGGTTATGCTCTGTTCCTTTTGTCATATATATCACACTTCCTCCGTTCCTTTTGCCTTTAATATGTCCTGTGATTGTCAAATTTTCTAAGCTCTCTTTCCTAATTATGTTTCCAAGACATTTCATCTCTTTCTAATGTTAAATATAAGTCCTGATCCATCTCAGAATGTTTTTAGTTTGCTCAGGGAGTCGGCCTGATTCCAAAATGGTACGATATGTTAGGCTACAGCTTCTAGGGGTAAACTTGAAAAAGTGTGACACACTGACATTCACATTTATTATTTAGATAAATGTGTGGAAAATAATGTTCCGCTCACTCTTTGTATCATATTCTTTCAGGGGTTCAACTGCCAGTCTTTTGACACTCCTCTTTGTCTTTATAGTCCTAGTTCTGCCAGCCATTTACTCAAACTCCCTAAGTAGATTACTTGCATTTGAACCTGGTGTACATAGGTAACATTTCAGCTGCGAATTGACTTTGCAATCACTCCACCATTTAGAAATTTTGTGCAATAACAATCTAAATATATTTCTAGAAGTAGGAGAGAGAAACTTAATTAATCACAAAATTTTCCAATTTTTGCATAAAATTTGATATAGCAAGTTTTGGTAGTCAGTTTATATATTGTACATTGAAAAATATTGTTAATGACCTGAAATTAATTTTAAACACTACAACAAATACTTTGCTGCTCCTTATTTTCCAGCTTATAGGAAATCCTCTCTGTAGTTCTTGGCTTGAGAACTTTGGTGAAACCTTCTGATCTCTTGAATTATTGCCCTTTTACCTCTTTTTGGTGAAGTAGTAGAGGCTCTAATTCAACTCTGAGTTGGTTAAACATCTCACTTCACATGGTCTTCTTCAAATAAACAATTATGACTTTTGTTTTTCTTAGTCAATGTGTTAATGAATATTACTAAATTTGTCTATCAAGAATGGTGAGGCTCAGTCTGTGACTTTAGATATCTCAAAGGCATTTGACAGAGTTTGGTATATTGGCCTTCTTCAAAAGCTCAAGGCTATGTGGTCTCTGGTTGAAAATTTGACTTAATCCAATTGTTTTTAACAAATCATGTAATGAAAGTCATGTTGAATGGCCATGCTTCTAGATCCTTTCACATTAATGTATAAGAAAAAAGTAAGTGTGATATATATGACAAATTGAAACTGGTAGTTGCACTTGAAAATTACCTCCAATCAGCTGGGGCAAGAAATGGTTTGTAAATTGTAACACCTCCAAAATGAAGCTGCTATCTTTTAATCAGCACAGAGAACCATTTTTGCTTTTCACCAGTATGGCTGATGCCTACCTCCAGTAGAGCAATTAATTGCACTTTCTTGGTCTCAAGTTTTCCACTGACATGAAGTGGAAAGATTATATTGACTCAATTGCTGGCCTGCTGTTAAAAAAGTTGGTTCATTGTGTTAGACAATTTTTCTCACCAGAATCCATCTTGCACTTTTATAAATCTACTAATCATTCATGTATTGAATATTCTTCTATATCTGGTTAGGTGCTCCTGCTATATATCTCAAGGTTCTTAGTAAAATCCAAAGAATGGTCTGTAATGTTATCCATCTTGACCTGGCATCTCAGCTTCAGCCACTTTCCCACCACTGTGACATGTCTTTCCTCTTCCTTTCTATAAATATTTTCATGACAATTGTTCTGATGAGCTCTCCATCTTGGTACCTCAATTGCATGAATTTAAGTATGCTACTAATATTCATCATTTTACTATCTAAAGGTATTTTCTATTCTAATAGTTTCTTTTCTCACCTGTGGAACTCTCTTCTGGTTTCTTGCCTCCTCACCACCTATAATCTTCAAAAATTTAAATGTAATGTCAGTCATAATCATCAGTCTTCCTGAATTCTGTTTTTTTTATTTTCCTTTCTCCTCACTAGAGTCTTATCATTCTCTTTCATTCCCAGTAAGCCCTTGCATCTTAGTGGTATTATTGCCTTACTTGGGGGGTGAATGATTAAAAAAACATGCCATTATATGTATGCTATTATGCAAAAAACATCATGGCACATGATCCATTAAGATACTTGTATACCAAAAAAAGCTTTTATAATTGAAATAATTAATATCAGAGTCTTTCAAAGGAACCTTTGATTAATAGCTTAGAACTGTTCAATTCCATCATTAATTTTAGAAGAATTGCCTGATTTCTATGGTTGGGCTTTTGGGGGAAAAAGCAATCATAAATAACAACATATACTGAAATTGGAATTGGCTGTGTTTGTACAAAAGCTGATTTAGTCTGTAGGATCATAAAAGGTAAAAAAAAAGACTGGCTTGTTTAGTAATAAAACAATTCTTCACTAATTCAAATATAAAACTTGATCCTTGTGCACATAACCAGTTCTTGGTATGTAATGACTCCTGAAATATTGATATGCCAAAAAAACAACCTGTCATGGTCATTATTTATTTTGAAAACATTAAAATGTGGGCATGTTCTCAAGGAACAGACAATATAGATTGTATTTAAATTGCCTCTCAAGTGAAGAATTATTTTGATGATTTTTATTGATAATCGCAGAGCGCATTTAAATAATTATCTTGTAATATTTTGTATATTTTTCTTTGTTTTAATCCTCTGATTATTCCAAGAGCAATTCCGACAGAATCAGATCAAGAGAAATAAAATTCAATCTGTGAAAATAAATAATCTGCTTTTGTCATAGCTGGGCTCTCAAATCTAATATTTCTACTGTGATTTATTTTCCTCTTCCATTTTGAAGAGAAATATACTTACCATTGAATGAAAATGTGTTTTTCTATTAAATATTCCCAATAGAACCAATTTCAGGATGTGAATTACTTTTTAACTATTGTTACTAGATATTATGTTGAAGAAGGGAAAACAACTTTTGAAATAAATAAATTTCATGCAAATGGAAAAAGTATTAGCTTTAAATTGGAATATATGACATTAGTCTTCAATTTTAGTATTGAAATATATGACATTAGTATTTAGTTTTAGTATTGGAATATATGACATTAGTATTCAGTATTGGTAAATTATGCTGTTTCCTTTATCAACAACAGTCAATTGTATTTCTACTACATCATAATAATAATCCAATATATAGACATGAGCAATTGCTTATAATGAATATTGTCAAGGGCTACACACACATTTTGTGTGTGTGTAATGTGGGAGAGAGAAAGAAACATGCACACATGTTGGATTCACAGTGAATAGTTATATAGTTTTATTTATCAGCATCAGATTTTACTTCTATTACATCCCCTGAAGAGTCCACTATATTCAGATTGGTAATTCAGCTATCTCTATGTAGTCATTTGTGTTGACTTTAAAAAAAGACTTAAATAAACATGCACACACACCTCCTTCACACCCCTCTACCCTTCTTTCTCTTTGTGTGTGTGTGTATATATATATATATATATATATATATATATATATATATATAGGGGCAGCAGATCATTATTTAAATTATGTGGTACATTTAGAAAATAAAATACTTTATGACACTAATAAACCCCCTATATAAGATATGTAAGATACATAGATGACATTTTTGTTTTAGCTAAAAATATTGATCAAATTACGCAACTTACAAAGAAATTTGAAAGTCACTCTGTCCTCAAATTTCCATTAGAACTTAATATTAATAATAAAATTCCATTCCTTGATGTACTTATTGATTCCACCATATATAAATTTACTACTTCTCTATGTAGAAAACTCACTTGCATTAACTTGTGTCTTCTTAATTATAACAGTGAATGCCCCCAACGACATAAGTTAGCTGTTATAACAAACTTAATCCAATGTACACAAATGATATCTTCTTCTAAAACCATATTCTATAAAGAATTACATAACATCAAACAAACACTCATTAATAATGGATTCTTTAATTCTGTCATTGATCAACAAATGTATCTCAGTAAACTTAATAATACCACTAACAAAATTGATAATATTAATAATAATTGTAACCACAATAGTGTACGTCAAAATAAATATAATACTATTAACATACTATTATAACTAAATGCATAATGATTACAAACAAGATGAAACAACACTCCAAAAGATAATAGGTAGAAATATTAAACCCATTAATAATAATAAACAAGTTAAGCTCATCATATAAAAGATTTACAACAACTGAACTCATAGTCTTCAATAACCCTACAACTGCATAGGTAAATCCTCTACAAAAAAAACAATGTAGTGTATCAGTTTACATGACTGCTCAGAGATTGTATCTCTGATATTAATAATAAACCCACTACATACATTGGTTTTATTACAACCACATTTTCCTGTAGATTTACCTGTCACCTTTCTGATCTTAGTTCCATTAAACAACATTTCTTTGAAAACCATGTCTATGTATATAATATTAGACAGATATTAGTTGATAACACAATAATACTCATGCATACACACAGTAAAAAGAACCTTAAAATATTGGAGGCCATCTACATTAAAACAAAGCAACCTACACTCAAGAAAATTACATTTGAAACTAGTCACAACATATTACAATGCATTTAAACATATGGGTCTGTTGATAACATTTCTCTCATATGGTCATGTATGACGTCATAGAACCACATTACGAATTTGCAATCTGCGTCTGCTATTCCATGACCATTATCTTTGCACACCATGCTTCTATGTAAACAAAACAGTATGTCATATTTGATGGTGAACATCTCTGTTGTAATGTCCATATAACCACTCTGAAGATGGCTCATGTGAGCCAGAAGCTTAGATCAAAGAGCAATATATTAAAGAAATGTCCAAATGTTGAACAGTTTTTGTCTTTATTTTCACTTGAAACTAAAGCCATTATATGACACTTGGAAAGGCTCATGATAAAACAACAATATATGTTTGAATATATATATATATATATATATATATAAAAGAGAGAGAGAGAGAGAGAGAGAGAGATATCATCTAATCTGTGAAATTCAAAGTATTAGCAATATGTTAATCACATTGTCCACAGGATATTTAGAAAACATTTTGTTATACAATGAACATTCTTTATGCTGTACGTCATTGAAATTTATGAATAAAACACTAAATGTTTCCATGTAGGGAAACTCCTAATATTAACATTACTGATATACTTTAATAATGGAGAAAAAACAATCATTGTTTAAACTTTTAAATAATGTTTTACAAATCTGTAATCACCATAAACAGGCATTGTACATTTCAAAAACTTTTCTCAGGAAAAATATCTTGATTCTTCTGACTTACTATTCCTCTCTTTTCAGCAATTACTTTAACCCTTATATTTTGCATTGTCCTGTATGTGGAAAAACAAAATTGTATAGTTAAACACTGATTCTCTCTAATATTATCCAACTTTTTAAGTTTGGCATTGGGCCTTATTTGCCTTTGAATAACATAGTTTTTTTTTGTGTTGTTTACTAACAGAATCAGCAGCAAGTAGTAAGGTAACTTTGGAAAGTAGTCAATGTGTTTTGGTAAAATATAAGAAGTATTAAGTAAGTATAAGTACTTACTTAAATAGGTAAGTATGAATATGTGTACTAATATATAGTCTACTGGAAATGCTTCAGTGTATCTCGCTTTTAGGTTTGTTATGTTAAGAAAGAGTGTAGCCACTATGTCCCATACCTCTTATTTGTATACATAACCAGAAAATTTTATCCATATTATTTTCAAAACATGAGAATGCTTTGTGTGAGAATCATGGCTTGGATAGTCTTTTAACAACTGTTATATAAGTTCTTGGTAACAAGTGCTATTTAATTGTATTGACTTTTGTAATTCTACAAAAGTAGAATTTATTTAATAATTAAGTTTTACTTAAGAATAATAGTGTTAAAAGTGTATAAAGAAATTCATCTGAATTCTAAGACAGGGGCATAATGAAAATTCTGTTTATATATGCACATGTTGTTATAATCTATACATATTGTATTTTTTGTCGTGTAAGATCAGCTGTTTCCTTACAAGGAAACCTTTGGCATTCATTGACACAGCAATCAGTACTACTTTAAGTTAAGATTTATAAAATCTTTCGCTTAAAACAATTTTTCAGTAAAATAGGGTTCTCAAGTCCAGTAGCTGTTCTCTTTTTTCCAGTATTAATGTCAGTTTCCTTCCTAACCTTTTGTTTAAAGTTATGTTGAACATCATCTTGATTATGTCATTATTTTCTCTTTGAGTTACATTTTAGTTTTTGCTGCTGTTGAAAGTAACTCTTAAAAGAAATTAAAACATTATATAAAATCCAATGTATCTGTGCTATGAATGGGAAGTTAATCTCTAAAGGCTTACACTATAAAACCAAGTCATTCCAGATGAGATGCAGTGGACAAAATAAAAAAGAAATGCCTTTTTAAAACATTCACTAATCTTGTAAATATTTGGTATATGTGAGTTTATTTTGTACTCTACTGTAGGTAATAAAACTGTTTTCTTATTTAGGTTAGAAACAAATAAAAGTGTACTAAACTGTTATGTAATATCAAACCTCCTATATAACAGAGAATGCTGTTCAATCTCCTCACAAATGAAGAAGAGACTTGAAGCAACAGAAATATGGTTCTACAAAAGGATTCTGAGAATACCATGGACCGAACATGTGAGCAACAACTAAGTTTTAGAGAAAATGGAAACAAAAAGGACACTTATCCTTAACAGCAGGAAGATATTGAAATTTCAAGGGTATATAATGAGGAAAGAGAGTCTGGAAAATGTGATATTCACAGGACAAATTTGAAGGCAAGAGGGATAGAGGAAAACAATGCATAACATACCTATCAAGCTTGAGTAAATGGATAGCAGAACAAGGTTTCAGAGAGATAACAAAAAGACAAAATTTATTAAGAGCTACAAAGTACAGGAAATTGTGGAGAGCCATGATTGCCAATGTCCTGAAGGAACATGGTACATAGAAGAAGTACATCACATACAATTTAAGAATCTGATAATTGTCATGAATTTGAAAGAATATTTCACCAACAGTCCCCGTCTTGAAAAAAATGTTGGTAAATCATTAATCAAATCTCAGGTTGATGCTGACTATAAGTGATGAATCATTGGCTTCCAAGATTTAAAAAAAAAATCTTGTAAAATGTTGTATTGAACAAATTCTAAATACTCATCAATAAGAATTGGACATTGAACATTGCAGTTACTAATTCATGGGGTTAACTTCTAAATAATTCCCTTTTTTCTTCATGTTTATTTTACTTCTTGGATGCATATATACATATATTGGGTGTTGAAAAATTCTCAGCTTGATTTAATTCCCAAAATCTAATCAATCATCAGAATTTTCTAGTGAATATCTTTTTGATTGGGTTGAGAATTTTTTTATCACTACCTTGTATTATTGTGTCACATTGTTTCAGAATCATTCTCATATTTTACAGATTTTTTATTTTTCTTTGTTGTTTTTATTTTGTTGCAATAATGACACATATATTGCAATGCAGTGTGTTTAGTTGTTTGCTTGTTGAATGCAACTAACAAGAAAGTTTAAGCTTTATTATTTTGTACCACAATGAAAACTGAGTTTTATTTTGGTATTCAAAGCATTTTTTTCTTTACTTTTTATGTCTCCTTTTTTGGGGTCTATTCAGGACATTGAGATTTGTGATCAGACATAGACAGATAAGCAAATTACCTTCAATACTTCTCTTCTTTCAATCTATCTTTCTTTCTTGAACCATCTTTTCTATCTGTACTATATTCTCTCTTACCACTTACACACTACTCTCCCTCTCTCTCACCACTTACACACTACTCTCCCTCTCTCACCACTTTTTTTCTCCCTCTCTCTCACCACTTTTCTCTCCCTCTCTCTCACCACTTGCACACTACTCTCCCTCTCTCTCACCACTTGCACACTACTCTCCCTCTCTCTCACCACTTGCACACTACTCTCCCTCTCTCTCACCACTTGCACACTACTCTCTATTTCTCTTACTATTTGCATACTACTCTTTCTCTTACCACTTTCACACTACTCTCTCTTTCTTTTACCACTTTCACACTACTCTCTCTTTCTTTTACCACTTTCACACTACTCTCTTTCTTTTACCACTTTCACACTACTCTCTCTTTCTTTTACCACTTTCACACTACTCTCTCTTTCTTTTACCACTTTCACACTACTCTCTCTTTCTTTTACCACTTTCACACTACTCTCTCTCTCTCTCTCTCTGTTACCACTTTCACACTACTCTCTCTCTCTCTCTCTCTGTTACCACTTTCACACTACTCTCTCTCTCTCTCTGTTACCACTTACACACTACTCTCTCTCTCTCTGTTACCACTTACCCACTACTCTCTCTCTGTTACCACTTTCATGCTACTCTCTCTCTCTCACACTACTCTTTCTCGTACCATTACACACTACTCTTCCTCTCTCTCAATTAGCACTCATTCACTACTCTTTATCTCTCTTACTACTTGCACATTGCTCTCACTCTTTGACCACTTACACATTATTTTCTCTATTACTGTTTACACTCTAGACTCTCAGCACTACATACTATTTACTCTCTATGACTGTTTACTATCTTCTCTCTCCCTCTACTATCATTGCTTACTATTTTCTCTCTCTCTCTATGGCTATTCAGTAGTTTTCTCTCTCTTTCATCTACGATGTTTACTATTTTCTCTCTTTCTACTAAGACCGTTTACTATTCTCTCTCTCTGCTATGACCACTTACTATTTTCTCTGTCTCCTATGACTGCTTACTATTCCCTCTCTCTCTCTACTATGACTGCTTTCTATTCTTTCTTTCCTATGACCACTTACTGTTTTCTCTCTCCTATGACCACTTACTATTTTCTCCCCCCCCCCCATGACTACTATTTTCTCTCTCTCTCTACTATGGCCACTTACTATTTTCTTTGTCTCTATGATCACTTACTATTCTCCACTCTCTCTATGGTCAATTACTATTCTCTCTCTATGACCATTGCACACTATTTTCTCTCTGAATGACCATTGCACACACTCTATCTCTCTCTATTACTATTGCACACTATTCTCTCTCTCTCTCTATCTTCATTCCTCCTTTCCTGCTCTTGCAAGCCTTCCAGTATTCTCTGTGTACCTTTTTATCTTCTTTCTGTCACTGTAAAGATCTTCACAAATTTTCTCTCTCTTCTGCATTTCTGTACAATTTCTCCATCTTCTTTTTTGCACTCTTCCCACATCCCTTCATCTATTAATGGCCTGTGCTTTCTTAATCCTCAAGAGATTGGCTTTGTCCTGTAGTATTTTTTGCCACAAACAAGACATACATTTTTCTAACCCTCCCCCCCCTCTGCACACACGCTCCTCCAATTGTCATCAAAATAAATGTTGTGTCCATTCATCTACAAAGACAGAAGTAAGTTTAGGGTGTATAAGCAAAGAGACATTTATTGATGTGTGCTTAAAGAGCTTTCTCTCACTGTTGTTGCAAATGCCAACTGCTGATCAATACATTGTGTTCTCTGACTTCCATATCTAGTTTATACAAGAGTTTACTGCTTCTGTGACATAAGAAAAAAAAAGATTATTATTTCTGCTTGTAATATTCTCTTTCAGATTTGTTTCTTATTGCACCAAAGTGAATTGACCAATCTACATTTCTCACATTTCATTGCTTGCTTATTCTGAATTTAGGTAACTAATATTATTTGTGTAGATATTTACAAAGAAATAAAAACCTTTCATTTCTTTTAACAAAAGTATTTCAGCTAAATGAAAGATATCTTCATAATAATGTTGGTTCCCAAATATAAATAAACTGGTGCAAGTGAAACCCTTTTGCTGTAAAATATGATTCTCTTGCTAAACATCTTTGAAACTTGTTTAAAAAAATAGATACCAAAAGAAAAATATATGCTAGTGATTTTAAAAAGGTTAGTGCCAGGGAAAGTTTTGATTTGGGAAATATGAAAATGAAAAGTACTTCTTATTTGATATATTATTTAATCTCAGCAACTGTTGAAGACATTTCTTGTTCTAAACCTTAAGAGTATATTTTAAAATATTGATTTGGAAAATGGACATTTTCTGGAAGGTAAATAACTCAGAAAAAAATCAAAAGTTATAAAGCAAATTTTTGTATGAACAAGAAAGAATCTTTTTAAGTGCCTTTCATTTTATAGAAAATGAAATATGGTGCAACTTACAAGGTCTTTTTTTTAATAGCCTTTCTGGTTTCCATGTGATTAATTGATGTTCACAAATATTTCTGACAAGTTTCTTTCCAGTTGTTTGGAAGTCATTGTCTGTAATCCCTGTCTTTAAGAACTATAAGGTGAACCTTCTAACCCCTCTAACTACTGCCCTATCAGTCACCTACCACTTTTCAGCAAAGTCTTTGAGGCTTTAATCAATAATGACGTAGTTAAGCATCTTACCTCTCACAACCTACTCTCTGACAAACAATATGTATTTGCAAATCTACCATTCATCCATGCATTGAATACTATTGCCATATCTGGACTGGTGCTCCTGCTATTCATCTTCAGGTTCTTGACAAAATCCAAAGAAGAATCTGCAGTGTAATTAATCCTAACTTTGCATCCTGACTTCAGTCACTTTCTCACCTACATGATGTGGTTTCCCCTCTGTCTTTTCTACAAATATTTTCATGGTAACTGCTCTGATGAGCTTTCTCCCTGGTTCCCTGATTACATGAATTTAAGTGTGCTACTAGATTAGCATCTAGGTTCCATCCTTTTATTGTTGAAATAGTTAAATGTAATCGCCACTTCTACTCCAACAGTTTCTTTTCTCACACTTCCTGACAATGGAAATTCCTCCCTCTTATTTGCTTCCCTGATAACTACAATCTTCAAAAATTTAAATGTAACATCAATCACCATCTTCTGTTGTCTTGAAACCCATTCATCTTTTATCCTTTCCTCAATCCCCACTATACTCAGTCTTTCCTCATACTTTCACTCCTTTTAACTTCCTGCATGCTAATGGCACTCCCACCTTGCTTGGGGTGAAATGCTTTAAAAAAAGTCTTCTGAAATTTCACTCTAGTTGTGTTGTGGTAAAATATTGAAATTTACTAGTGATCCTATACCTTACTATTCAGGCTAGTATATTCATCATTTTATATTTACAATATTTTGACTATTGTGCTTTCCAGCTTTCTTCAGGTGCCTGTCATACAGGAGTAGAGGCAGCTATTGATTCAACTTCAAGTCAGTTGAAAACATGAGGTCAAGAAGACACAGTGTGTTACTCTCCAGGAGTCTAGCATCAGCCATGCTGATGGTGGCCTGTCATACAGTAAATCTCTTAAAATTTTGAAAAAACTTTTCAATTCATGAGGAATTTTTTCTTTCTGCTTTCCTTGTTTAGGTGATATTTATAAGTTTTAATTTTCTCTTGTCTATATGCCTTTATGTCATTTGTCTATTTCTGTCACAAAACCAGAGTATATGACTTTTCTATACCACCCAGTTACTGAACTCACAACTGAAAAGGAACGTTATATGCTTTGACCAATACTTTGATGTACTAGGGCCAGATGCCTTCTGTACAAACTAGTAGTGTAATAATCACCAAAATTAACATATATATGTTTGTCTGAAGAGAAAGGTATATAATAATAACAAATCCATATCTAAAACATTGATAGACAAGCACACACACATTAATACTTTCATCCCAAGTAAGGCAATAAATCTACTAGGATGCAAGTTACTGAGATGGAAAGAAACAGAGATGACAATAAAAGATGAAGAATCAAAGTGTCTGAAAATGATGACTGACATTGCATTTAACATTTTGAAAATCATACTTGACTGGAAAGCGACAATCTAGAAGAAAGTTCCACAAGTGAGAAGAAACTCAAGTGCAAAAGAAGAAACAATTAGCATAGAACTTATGGTTACAACTAGAAATTTCACCAGTGAAATTATGAGACCTAGCTGCCAATCTAGTACTGCACTTATGTTTGTGAAGTCGAAGTATCAAAGAAGAAATTTCCATAAAAATATTTATAGAAGAAGTAGAGGGAAGCTACATTATAGCACTAGGAAAGGTACTTGTTGTAGTAAAGAAAAGACTGTCAACTGATAGTAGCAACTGCAATAGATTTCTTCTGTTTCTCGGCCGCAACCCTTGTAACCAAATCGCAGTTCAAATGATAGTCCGATGTAACAGTCCAACACACAACCTAGAAATGACAAAATGGGGTCACACATCCAACTTTCACTTCTCACCAACACCTATGCGTGTTCGTTCCACCAAGCTCAAAAAATCATCTCCTTTTATAAGCGAAAAACGATGACTTCTGTTCACCGAGAGAATTTTTTTGATTGGTCACGCCATTCAGGGGAGGGAAGAACATTAGCATAGCTCCTAGTCATTGATGTAGATTTTTGCTAACTACTTTTTGGTAATTTTTCTTCGGCAGATCGCACAAAAACACAAACTTTTTTCCAGGGTAACTGATTATCTCTTTCACTACAGTACTGAAACTGAGAACCAATAATGTTGTCAATTCTTTGGATTTTGTTGAGAATTTCTAGGCATATAGCAGAAGCACCAGACCAAATGTGATGACAATATTCAATACACAGACAAATAGGAAACTTATAAATGTGTAAGATAGATTCTGGCAGGATATTGAGGAAAGGTTTCATGTTTATTTAAAAATGTTTTTGTCATTGGTAAAAATTGTTAAGATTGACTTTATTAGATTCAATTGCATCTAAAATCTTCCTTTAGCCATTAAATTGCAGATGACAGGAATTTTAGACATTAGTTTTATGGCTCAAGTGAAAATGATGAAAATTTCCCTCAGTTACATCTATATAATTCAAGTTGAATAACAATATTTTCCGTTTATTAAAGTTATTACATCCTTTACAAAATGGCAACTGAGCTGCTCCTGCCACAGTTAATGGGTTAAGAAATCATGTTCATTGCTATTGATTTAGCTTAAAATAGAAGAAAATCAAATGTTGAAGTAGGTTTGAGTTGCACTATTTTTACAATTGGAAAGAGTCTACCTCCTTTGAAATCAGCACAAAAATTCTGGTTTTTACCTAGTCTTAAACACTGATCTTGGTAATAAATATATAATTATTTCAGTCATAAATTAGGCAACAAATAACAATTTTCTTTCAATGTTTGCAAATTAATAGTCAATTTAGCATTTAAAATTTGAAAGTGCTGTTTTTATACTATTGTTCACCTAATATAAGGCCCAAGAGCCACTCAAGATAGAAGGTTACTGAATGAGGTTGTTTAAGTGCACAAAGAGAAGTAAGAAGTGCATATTATGATATGGAAGATAGATAACAGTTGATCCTTGTCATATAGGAATAAAGTGTTGCTGCCAACACTGAAGTTTGAACACAGATCACCAAAGAGCAAACATAGGCAATCTCATTTTGAATAAGCTGATCATGTGATGGTAAAGGAAATGTATATATGGGAATTACTGCGGCATCTAAGTGATCACTATTCAGTGGTTACTTTTTTAGCGCGTATTATCGAGCAAGTACTATTAGTGCAAGTGTTATTTGAAGGTGTCTGACACCAGTATTGTTCAATAATGTAACTATAGTTGTATCTGGAATTACAAAGTCTTTACTACAATGAGTATTCATTGACATTACAAAAGTGGCAATGAGTGTTTGTTGACATCACAAAAATCCTATACTTGGAAAGATTAAGGTCTTAGTGATTGAGGAAGCATCCTCACAGGAGTCTGTTTCACAAAATATCAGTTCTTGGGAAGAACCTATCTAAGTGGAATTTCCTTCTTACCAATTGAATACATTAAACAGTGAAAGGCAATTGACATTGGTTATTATTGTTAATATTATCTACAAAAATAAAATATTGATGCAAGAAAAATTACTTGTACTCAAAAGAACATAGTAGTACATAATTTATATGCCAAAAGAAAACATTCATTAAAAAATAAACATTGTTAAAAAGTAATTTTAGTTGTCTATTAATGGCACACACTATAATGAAGGATTGCTGATAATGTTGTTTTTAACGCAACTTTTCCTGAGCTCCAACAAAACTCTGCAGACAGTCCTTTTATGCTCTCACTTACCCTCCCCCCCCACATCTATGAGTGAATGTCTTACATATAGACAAGCATTATAAGCTGTCTGAGAAAAGAAATATTGTTGTTGGTTTCTTTGCCAAATGAATTCTAATTGGTGTCGGCAGCAGCAAACATTTTGGGCACTTTGCCATTATGGTATGCAGTAGCCACTTACTTCATTGACAAATTGCTGTAGTCATTCCTGATTCAGTGTTGGCAGCTCAGTAGTTAAAACATTGTCCGAAAGATGCAAATACTGATTAATTGTTATCATAAATGATGTAGAATAAAAAGAAAAACTGATTTCAAACCCATGTGAAAAAAGTAAGGCTTTGTTTGTTGTTCTACCTTTAAATGACTGGTTTTGAGTGCAGTAATCTACAAATGAGAGTTTAATATAAGCCCTTCTCACTCCCTGTGAAGTATAGGGCCACAGTGTTGATGCTGTGGTTTTCATAGCAAGTAGGTTTTTAACAGGGTGGAGTTACCAGCCCCATGCTCAACCAGTTTTCAATTCTCTTAGACTAGTTGCCAACCAAGGCTAGAGAGCTGAATTTACCTTTTTTATTTAAACCTTAGCTGTGAGGAGAAGAAATAGCTTCATATCTTTCACAAGGATATTTATACAAAAGTGAATGCAGCAATAAGCTTGGCTAGAATTTAAGGTTAGTATGTTGATAACCATTATACTATGTGTACATCAATCTACAAATAACATTATCTTAACTAAATGCTATTAATTAATCATAAAATTAGTTTTGAAAATTTTGCTTTACGTTTTTCTTAGATTTTTTATTTCAGGGAAAGTTCTTATTTTCTATTATTAATGACATTGCAAAAGTATGGTGAATTGCTTAGTGGAGTGTCATATTGATTCATTAATTTAGTGACATAGCAATTGTGTGTTCAATCCTTGGGCCAGGTAGTGCAGACTTAAATTTAGTAGATACTAAATAAGAACAAGATATCCCCAGACAGTGGAATTAAAACAATCTACCCGTCTAGATTATATAAAGATTCAGTTTTAAATTCCCTATAGCTTATCTGGATGGACAAGCATCTGATGAAAACTGAATAGCACAAGGGCCAAAATGTTATAATAACAAAAATGAGGACAATAGTCTAAGTGTAAATGTAAATAATTGCAAGAGCACACTGAATTATTTTTATTCTTGGTTGATAATAAATTTAAAATATTTATTTTTACTTAACAGATTACCTAGCAATATTAATCTCATCTGGATATTTGTTTGGCCAGAATTACTGCAATTCTGAATTTTATATGAAAAAGTTATGAAAAAAGATAATACTTTCCATTCACTACAGATTAGGGAAGTTTACATTGATTTATTAGGCAAGACTGAATAAAAAATGTCTTTATTTCTCAAGAATAACTATATAATATACAAAAATTTTTTTTTCTTGAAAAATGCCAACTATTCACACAGATACATAAAAACTATGTACAGACTATTATTGCAAAAGTATTTTAAAAATGTTGCATCTACATTCCAGAATTATTTAAATATTAGCTTCTGGCATGTGAATTGATGAATAGAAAATTTACCTTTTTTTTCTCTAAGTTGCATGCACTGCATTTTACAATTGTGCAGATATTTCCAATCTTCTATCTGAAATAGTTTTCAATATTTTCACCAAGCAACTTTTATAAAGCCCTTATAAAAACAGCTGCAGATTCTTTTCTTTATATTTTTCAATTTCATTACACTATTTTTAAATTCACCACTTTTTAGCAAAAATATCAATTTTTTACATCTTATTTTACAAGTTTAGGTTTTTGATAATTTTTTTTAATTTTTTTATTTTATTTATAAGCATTTTAGGAAGTGTATGGGATTTATCAGTTTAAGCAAACACCACCTGCTTGTTGATAATAAGTCAGCAAATGTAAAATCTAAAGGAGCTTTTCTGACCTTATTTGTTTTTATTATTTTTTACTAAAGTCTAGAATTTTATTTTTGCAATGCAGACATTCATGTTTAAAATTTTATTTTTTCAATGCAGACATAGTTATTGACATGATGTTGAAAGTAATTTGTTTCAAAATAATTATCAGTTTATTCATTCATAAATAACACTATGAAACATTTATTATCATAATAGATTTTGTTAGCATCGTTCTACTTATAATAACTAAAAGTAAAGCCTAGATTTATACATGGGGTTAATGTGACTGAAAAAAGATAAAGTTTATGTACAAGGATGCATCAAACAATTCACAACATGATTATTATGTGACTCTGCCTTCACCATTATAATCAAATCATATGTGTGAACTGAGTTGCTATACTATTATGCATTGAAAATGACAGGAGAGTTTGTGTTTGTTTGTGTATATATAAAAAAGTGGTCATTGAAGTCATTACCCAGAGGTGACAGCCTGTTTCATGCTAAATACAATTGTCAGGCATGACGATTGGATTTAGCATGAAACAGACTGTTATACACTCTATCTCTGATATTGAACATGTTAACCCATAAATATAGCATACCTTAAAACTATATTTTGTATTTTATCTGATATATATATATATAAATTAAACATCGAATGCAGATTGGAATCTGACAGGATGATAAAATAAAGAACAAATAGGAAATGTATCTCAATCTAACATGTTTCACTTTTATTAAAGCTTTGTCAGAGATTGAGATAAAACAGTTTCTCTCAATCTCTGACAAAGTTTTAATAAAAGTGAAACATGTTAGATTTCTTATTTTTTCTTTATTTTATCATATAATTGTTCCATTTATGTAGTTGTAGTACTAAAGAGTGTGGGTGCATGGCCAATGGAACATTAGCATTCTAACCACTGTATCAAGGAGTTGATTTCTTGTTAATATTGGCCTGGGGAGATAATCCAGTTATGCAACACCATTGGAAAGTATCTCAAAACTATGCCATGAGTTGACCCAAGCATTAAATGAAATTGGGTGGATGGAACTGTTTGGAAGCTATCAGTTGTTTTACTAGTACTAAATCAAAAATCATTATGACTGAAAATTTGCACATACTGGCCTTGTTCAGATTTTTGATGATGCCAGATTATGTGCTCTTTCCCAGTAACTGTAAAATCTGCTCAGCATATTGCACTATAAATCTCATGTTGGCTCTGTGGGTGTGAACAAGCACATATATGCATGTGCTGGCATCTGCAACAGGAATTAGCTAGCCACCTGAGCAGATAAGTATACTCAGATATCAAGGGCCAGATATACAATGCTGAAGAGTATAATTATTTTCATATTCATTCAAAAGAAATATCTCTGAAAATAGCTATAATTTGTTCTCAGTATTCATTTTGTTGTTACTACAAAAAAGGTTTTAGCAAGTTGCCTGTTGATAAATGTGTTTTTGTAATAGCAGTTAAGAGAGAATTCAGATGAAGAAAGTCTTTCAAACTTTATTTAATAATTTTTAAGAATGTTGACCCAGACATTTACAATTTCAGTGCTTAATTTTGTTTGGTTTTATTTTGTTTAACTGTGAGATTTCACTTAGTTTGTCTGAATCTGGTTTGTGAAATATATCTTGTGTAAAAAGTCAAATTTAATCACCCAAAGATTACAATCTATTTTGTTAGTATGTTGAAGATAATGACATAAAGAATGGAACACTGCAATTTTAACATCTGATTTCTATCTGCTTATCAGGGTGAAGTCTCAATATGATGTGAATAAGTGAATCTCTAAGGAAAGATTAAATAAGATGCTGCAGTGGTTCAAATCTTAAACATTTGAATATTTTAAGTTTTAAATTGAGCATTTATAATGTGGTCCTCTATGCTTTGTTTAATAATTTGTTTAGAACTTGTAAATTTAACACTGCATTAGAGTTCATTATTAACCCCCCCCCCCAAAAAAAATGGAGGAAAACAAATTTCAATGATAAAAGCTTTTTCTTGATATTTATTTTAGCATTTACTATATTAATAATATGTTCTGTTATGCAAATATCAAATTCTGAGTTTCTGTATATTTATTGTAAAAAAAAAAATAGATCCTATTTTTATCTTTAAAAAAATCAAAACTTTCAAAACAAATTTTTTGTGTTTCTCTTTATGTCAGGTTGAAACTATTTTCAAATAGAAACTTATTTGCTTCTCACAATCTTAAGCTAACAAACAAGAACCAAAACCAATATTAACCTCTTCTTTCCTGCCAAGTGCATCATCTGACATCTGGATTATCCAGTGGCTTGTACTTGCTTACACTACAAATGGCAGTGAGTACAGTACTTTCTCCACAGACAGATTTGCAGTAATATATATATATATACATATTCCAAATATATATATATATATATATATACATATTCCATATATATATATATATATATATATATATATATATATATATATATATTTAAATATATATATATATATATATATATATATATATATACATATTCCAAATATATATATATATATATATATATATTCCATATATATATATATATTCCATATATATATATATATATATATTCCATATATATATATATATATATATATATATATATATATTCCATATATTTACACTCATATTCCAAATATATTTTATTTTTATATTTTTTTATTTTTTTCTTCCCCTACTCGTCAGTGTGTTTGACCATAGTAACACATTTTTGTCCTAATCACTCTAACCTATTTGATGGTTTAGTTAGAAATCCCGGTTCAAAAGGAAAAATTGAATGTCTTTGGCTAGATGCGAAAGTGTCTCGTCAGTATTCTTATGATCTAGTTGGCCGAATCTTCTTGCTTTATAAATTGTCTGAACTTGGAATTGTTTTCACCATTTCTTTCTCCTGTTGTTCTTAATTTTATTGAAAGCATGTCTCCCAAGCCCACTATTTGGTGAGGGCGGAGGATTGGCCATTGATTCCCCCCCCTACCAGGTCGATTCTTGGACTTAAGGTAAGTCATACATTCACTTGTTATCATGAGGAAGAAAGCGGACAAACACTCGCTGCCACATATGTTGGGGCATTTATTATGACATAGCAATAAATCCGGATAACATTATTTTCTTCAGTTTCTTTTTAGAATAGACAATGGGACTTATACTAAGTTAAAACTTAACGTTGTGAAAGGGTAAAATTCAGGTGTCAGCCAGGACTCTTTGCCAATTACCTCCCCCTCTTATCCTTCCCTCTGTTTTTGTCGTTCTTGTATGTGTTATATGTAATAGGAGTAGGTAGGCTTTCCTACCGCCCGGTCAACACTCCTCCCCCTTCTCTTGAACATGAGTAGAGGCTTACACCTTGTCTCTTGTTTAAGAAGGGGTTCCTGGTACTCTCTCTCTCTCTCTCTCTCTCTCTCTGGCCTCTGTATTAGTGCAGCTCTGTTTCTCCTGTGATGTGTGCAATCTGTGGCATCACCTCTTCATTCTGAGGGTACACGGTTGACAGTTCTCTGGTTGCTGTTTCCGACTGGTAGTTAGGAGCCCTAACTCTTGCGTAGCGTCTTGAGCGGCCGCTCTGATCAACAGTTGTATAAT
The DNA here is from genome assembly GCA_903632075.3 of Acanthosepion pharaonis. Lineage (NCBI taxonomy): Eukaryota > Metazoa > Mollusca > Cephalopoda > Sepiida > Sepiidae > Acanthosepion > Acanthosepion pharaonis. The sequence goes on along the minus strand of CAHIKZ030000371.1, from coordinate 839,196 downwards.
ACTGGGGTGTTTGTAGTGCCATATCACGCATAGAAAGGTGTCCCTGCAGTCACCTCCGGTGGGCAACCCTGAGGCCACATTATGATGCAGGTTGTGCCAACTCCTCCCTGCCCATGTCACAGTTGATAACTGTCTGCTTCTTTTACTTCAGGCCTTCTCATCTTCCAACCAAAATTCGACATGACTTACAAAGACCGAAAAAGTAATCCTAAACCAGCCATTCAAAAATCACCTTGACCCCTCAACATTTCATTCTCCAACATCCGTGGCATTAGAACCAACTTCTGCACTATGGAAACTTTCCTCACTGCAAACTGCCTGGATATACTGGCTCTCTGTGAGACCAACCTTGGCTCATCTATCCCCCTCCTCTGATCTCTCAATCCCAGGCTACCTTCCTCTCCTCAGAAAAGACTCTCTAACCCACATTTACAGCCTTGGTGTCTACGTCAAGGACCATCTCCCTCTGGCCAGAGAGTTGTCTCTTGAATCACCAGACCAGTCGTACATGTGTCTCCGACTATCTCTTCTCAATGCGGTAAGCTATCTATTCCTTTACCGCTCTTCATCCTCTCAAGACTGTGGGATACTTGATAGCATTTCTGACAGCATAGACAAGGCTCTCTTCCTCCACCTATTTGCTCACATATTTGTGTTTGGCGACTTTAACGCCCATCATACCATGTGGCTCAAGAATGCTACTACTGACCACACAGACGTTCAAACACTCAATTTTTCAGTCTCCCAATCCCTCACGCAGATAGTTAAGTTCCCCACTCATTTTGCCTTCAACTGGGAAGATAAAACCTCTCTTCTCAATCTGTGTTTTACCTCCATCCCCGAGTCCAATAGCGCCACGCAAATCTGCCCTCTTGGTAGCTCTGATCATGCGGTAGTATCTGTTAACATCTCCTTCAACTCCACCCCCTGCAAAGAACCTCCTACCACTAGAACTTCGTTCTACTATCAACGAGCTGACTGGGACACGTTCTGTGATTTCCTCCGCGATGTCCCCTGGGATGTTGTGTTTACGTTCCCCGTCCAAGAATGTGCTTCTGAGGTCTCATCCTGGGTTAAAGCTGGAATCAATGCTTTCATCCCCTCAAGGAAATATAGGGTCAAGTTGCACTCCTCCCCCTGGTTCTCCGCTGCTTGCTCAGCCACCAACGCCCATAGGAACCACTTCTTTCACCTATTCTGTAGCGACATGTCTGGCTGCAATAGACGTCTCTTCGCCTCCGTCCGTAACGAGTGTAAGTGTTCCCTCAACGATGCTAAGTCACTATTTGCTGCTCAGATGAAGGAGCGTATTGCATCTTGCAAATTTGGCTCCAAAGATTATTGGTGTCTCTGCAAGAGCATATTGAACAATTGCAAACCCTCTATACCTCCTTTGTTCAACCAGTTCAAAGTCCTGACCTCCTCTGCCGACAAGGCTGAATGCTTTGCTCAGAAATTTTCATTCAACTCAACACTCGACTCTTCCGGTGTACCCATACCCAACTTCCCTCTTAGAACTGAGGCCCTATTGAGTGGGTTACTAAAGGTCGATTGTTTGACCTAATACAGTCATTCCTGTCAAACCATGAATTGAAGGTCATTCTCAACGGATTCTCCTCCAGTTCCTATCCCACGAACGCAGGTGTTCCTCAAGGCTCCCACTCTATTCCTTATCTACATAAATGACCTTCCTGATGCCATAAATTCCCAAGTTGGCATCTACGTGGATGACGCCACAATTTATTCCTGCCTCAAAAACAAATCTAGTGTCACTGACAAAACTAACCTGGCCGTGCGTCTCGAAAAGGACCTCCAATCGGTTGTGAACTGGGGCAGGAATTGGCTGGTCAGTGCTTCAAAAACGAAACTGCTCTGTATTAATCACCACAAAGATCCTTTCCTGTCCTCCATTAGAATGTCTGACGCTCAACTTATCGAGAGCAACTCTCTGCGGCTGCTCGGTCTCTTGTTGACTGCTGACCTGAAATGGAACAAATACATTGAGTCAATTGCTTCGTCCACCACAAGGAAAGTTGGCTCTCTGTGCCGCGCCAGGAAATTTTTCTCCTCGGAATTGATACTCCAGATCTACAAATCAACAATACACCTTTGCATGGAGTATTGCTGCCATATATGGTCTGGAGCCCCTTCTGTTTGCCTCGGGGTTCTTGATAGGCTCCAGAGGTGGATATGCAACATAATTGGCCCTGATCTGGCATCTCGTCTACAGTCACTTTCTCACAGACACGCTGTCGCCTCTCTCTGTCTGTTTTACAAATACTTTCATGGCAATTGCTTCGAGGAGCTGCATTCGCTGGTTCCCAGACTTCACGAGTTCAAGCACCCTATGAGGCTGGCATCCTGCTCTCACCCTTTCACTGTTGAAACTCCTAAATGTAGCCGTCTCTTCTACTCCAATAGCTTCATGTCTCACACCTCTCTCCTGTGGAACTTCTTTCCCTATTCCAGTTTCCCTGAGAGCTATAATCTCCAGCTATTCAAATGTAATGTCAGTCGACATCTCCAGTTGCCTTGATCTATCCACTACCCTTCTCCTCATCCTTTCTTCTATCACTCCAATCTGATCTTGCTCCAAATTTTCTGTAACCCCTTGCGTCCTAGTGGCTTCCTGCCTTGCTTGGGGTGAAACGCTTAAAAAAAAAAAAAAATATATATATATATATATATATATATATACATATGATCTGACATACAAATTTTCGGGATAATAACTGAGATATTACTCTACTTATTGAACTATTTAGTTCATGCCATGTTGACTGATAAATTCCTACAACAAAAGAAAATTCTCAAATTGCCATATTAGTAAAAAACACACTCACTTAAATTTTCAAATAATTCAACCTTAGCCTTGCACTTGCACGCTCTACAAGTTTGTATCTGTTATCAATAACACATTTAAAAAGAAAAACATATTTCAATTCACATTATATTTTTTTGTCTTGGATGCTACCTGAATTTTACTAAAATTAAAATAATTTCCATTCTTGATGATGACTGGACATACAGTCAAAAGTACTTGCATATTTAAGGAGGGCCTAATACAGTTTAAAAAAAACAAGGATCATAACATTCATCGAGTGGTTAGGTTAATGCATCTTTAAAATTTAGTTAGTGAAGGGATTTTGCCATTTTATATCATTAACTTTACCAATTTACTTTTTGTATGAATGATTCATTGTAATATATATACATGTGTGTGTGTGTGTGTGTGTATATATATATATATATATATATATATATATTCCCCCCATTACACCTTTGAAAAGTGGTAGTGGATATTCATAATACTGCATGAGATCACATCCTAAAACATCCAATGAGAATCAAACTGGATAGAATAGTAATGTTCCAAAAATCTGTATCATTATTCTTTACACCATGTTGAGGCACCCTAAATATTAACTCAGCTTAAATTAGACTGATACAAGACTACAGTACTAAGGATCCTACTCACTATTTAGTAGTAAAGATATTCAAGATCAGTAGACAAACCATTACCCCAAGGAAAGATAGGTGTAATATCTATACTATTATAGAAGCATTTAGCTAAATTTAAAACAATAATATTCTTTGCTTTATTATATCTTGATAAGGGGTGAGATTGTAAAAAAAAAAACACTTCACTGATTTAATTCATTTTGCACTTGATTTTATTAAACTGTTTATTTTTTAAGCTTTGTATCATGATAATCATTTGCAACCCAAGTGTTAAACTACTGCACTCGTCCCTTCCCACTCTTCAACAAATTGGATAGGATTTAAATGGAAAGTTATAATGCATTCCCACGATTCATTCAATTGAAAAAGAGGCTGAGCTGTTTTAACTTGATTAAAAAATAACAAAGAACTTTTCTTGTTGATAATAATGACAATGTGATGCTTGTTATGTTAAAAGAATTGTGAATACAATCTTCAACATTCTGATCTCAAGCAGACAGAACTAACATATTTTAAATTTCCCATTTTGGTGTAAACATCAAAGTTAATAGTTACAGATTGGCTCACTTAAATTTCTTAAAATTACATTAGGATCAGGGGCATGAACTCTTCTGGAACGAGAATGTTATAACTGATGATAATGAATTAAATGTTATTATCACTTTGTGTTATGATCATAATAATCCAAGTGTAACATTTTCTTTTATTTATTTTTATATTATAAATTGTGCGTATAATTTTATACATCAATAAACTTGTAAACCTACGATGAAAAAAAAATTTACTGTATGCAAGAAATATTTTAAAATATAATCTTTCTTTATTAGTTTTCTTAATTTAACAATGAATATTAATATGTAATGAATATTATAGAATTAAAATATCAAATTAAAATTCACCTCACAAGTATGTCTTGATGTAGACATTATGCATTTTTGTGGATGCATCTTACGTTGGGCTACCAAAACCATCAGTGAACTCCAGGCCTCAGGTTATGTAGGACCTCTGTTAGATCCATGTATTGGTGTGGAGGGAAAAGAGTTTTTTTTTTTTTATAAACTTATTAGATTTTTGCACAATATGTTAGAACTAGTTCTATTATTTAAGATGTCTCAACAAGAGTCTAGTTGGAAGAAGCTATTCTAATGTAACCAGTTTTATATATGTTTTTATGGGTCCTTCAGTATGCATAGTTCCCAGGTTATTTTCACTTGCTTGTACTGACTCCTCCTCTGTAAGCCTGCACATACATATATTTTGGGGGTTTTTTGTGTGTTGATAAGAAGTAGAACTTTTAAAATGTGTGCATTATAAAAAACACCGTATTTTTCCTATCTTTATATTATAACTAATATATTTAGTATTCAACCAGCACCTTATATGTAGTTTGGCCATTTTAAAAGATTTCTGTCAGATGTTTGCAACTGCTTTTTCAGATCAATTGTTAAAAAAAGGCTTTGATCAAATGAAGCATGTAGGTCTTAGCAAGGACCATACTTCTTTGAACTTTGTGGATTGGTGCTACAGAATCTCAAACATAGAACTGTACCAAATAACAGAAACAACATCACTTGAAAATTTTTAACAACAACAACAACTAAAATAGATAGCACATGTAACTCAAAGAAAAAATAATGACATAATCAAAATGTTGATGTTCCACACTACTTCAAAGAAAAAGTTAGGAAGAAATCCCTATCAGTATTGGAAAGAGTGATAACAGCTACTGGACTTGCCTGAAAAATTGTTTCAGTAGAAAGATTTTATAAATTTCAACCAATGGTAGTACTGGCTGCTCAGTCAATTAATGCTGAATGTTTCCTTAAAAGGAAACAGCTATTATCACAATTATCATTATCATTTTTGCTTAGTTCCTTACACTTTAAGTGTTACATCTTATATCTGTTCACTATTTACTCATTGTTATAAATCCTGTATAGGCTTCATAAATAAGTATATTCTGAAGCTGTAAAATTTCATATGATTCACTCTAGTTGATATTATTTTGAATTTTGGTTATTATATAAGACAATAATTTCCTTGAGTCATAGTTATTATTGTTTTATTTTTTGCTATTTTTTAAAATTTAAGCAAATGTTTGAAGCTGTTTTATAAGATTCATTACTAATCTCCCACTGAAAGTAGTACAAGTTTTGGCATGTTTACAAACATTGCTTAAACCAGAAATGTTAGCAATGACATTGGTTCTTCCAGTTTTGTTTTCATTATTTTGACCAGAAACTGAATAACCAAAAGACTTCAATGGTATAGATTTTCAGATCATATGAAACTCTGAAAAATTATTTCTCTTAAAGTGAATTTTTGTTCAGATGAAATTATAAAACTCAATAAAATATATAAGCAAGAACATATTCATTAGCACTTCTTGCAAATTTGTAAGAAACTACAAATCTGTTGGAAAATTAGATTACTACTAAACAAATATTACCACTGTGATGTGTCAAAAGAATTGTTATTCCCTTGACACCACGTTTATTTACAAGATTATAAAAATATGTAACACAAGTACCATGTGATATTTATTATTTACCTTTTATAAAAATTTATTATTTCTTCTTATGGATGTTGGTGATCATGGCTCTCCACGATTTCCTGTTCTTTGTTGTTCTCAATAAATTTTGTCTTTCCCTCATTTCTCCCAAACCTTTCTCTGCCATCCATTCACAGGTAGGTTATGGATTGTTTTCCTCTGTCTCTTTTGCATTCAATCTATCCTGTAAGTATCAAATTTTCCTAGTCTTCTTTCCTCATTATGTGTCATGGAAATTTTAAATATCTCTTCCTGATAAGTAGTGATTTTCCAAGCGTAGCTTAGGTGTGGCACAAGGCCGAAAGTATGGGGCACCCATTGAGGAACGAACTCACTACTCATTTGTAATCATGCTAGCGAGACAAGCTTGCTAACCATTACACCGCCTCAGGGTGCCTGTCTCTTCCTGATAAATATAAATTTCCTTTTTGTTTCCATTGTCTCTAGAACTTCATCATTGTTCACATGTTTAATCTATGGTATTCTCAGCATCTTTCTGTAGAACCACATTTTTGTTGCCTCAAGTCTTTTCATCTATAAGGAGATAGTCCAACATTCACTGCTATATAGGAGAACTCATATTACATAACAATTCAGTACTCTTTTCTTTGTTTCTAACAATTTTTTTTTGTTTCTTAATACTTTGCTTAGCTTTTGGAAGGCATCATCACTATCCCAATGTACCTTCAGATTTCAGTGTCACACTTTCTGTCCTCTGAAAGAAAGAAATTTGAAAATAATCTTTTTATTCAAAAATTTATAAATAATTACAAAATTATCAAAATATGTAAGCGGACGAGATGCTCTCAATCTATTTTAGTGAATTTATGTGGCAAGAGCAAATGAAATAAATTTATAATTAGTTACTCATCATTATGTTTATTTAAATTTCCTTCACAAACAATTTTATAAATTTTTGAAATAAAAAATTTAGTTTTAGATTTCTTTATAAAATATAAATAATAAATATTTCATTATAGTTGGTTCCCATATTTTTATAATCTTGTAAATATAAAATTATTTTTGTAAATAAGCAATCTAATAAATAGTGTTTAATATCTTTGTTGTCAATTCTCACAAATAGAGAAATTGTATAAATCCACATTCATATGTTTGGGTTTTATTACATTCTAATCATTGCTTTTTAAAATAATAAACATTACAGAGGGAATTAAAAGTGTACACAGTAATAGCTGTGTCAAGGGAATAATTGTCCTTTTGACACCATTTTGTGGGGTGGGCACAAAGGTTAAACATTATCAAAGTAACTTATAGCAAGTCTTGAAGTCTAATAACTGATAGCATATATATATATATATATATATATATATATATATATATATATATATATATATATATATATTTTGAATGTTGATATGACTGTTGGTCATGAAATTATTACCATCAATTTGTCAATCATAGGTGACCAGGATTCAGTTGGTCATTTGAAAACTTATAACAAAAAATTTATTTATTTTCTGTAGTTAACCTTCAAATAAGGCTTCTAATTTAAAATTAACTTCTATGTTAAAATATAAGAATAAATATTAATGATCTTTTAAGACATTGTCTATTTTAAATACCGTGATATATCCATGAAGAATTTTCTTGCCTTGTATTCTGTATTGTATGGCTTATGGGGTTGGCTGATTGCCATTATTACAAAAACTAAATAATTAACATTATCAGTCATCTTGTCTTTTGAGCTGACATTGCAAAGTGAGTAATTGCTCACAAAATACAAATGTAGACAATAACAGCTGGACAGTACAAACCTTTTACAAAATTATCAAAAACCACTTTAATAGGAAAATGGATTTGGAAATATCAGTTTATGTGTTAATCTCTCTCTTTCTCTGAACAGATGTTATGATGTGTATTTACAGTCTTTCCAATACAGTATCCAAAGATATCTTGTGTAACCATGGAAATCTTTCTTTCAAAGACAGTCTCTTTTATTCCATAGTAGACACTCCTGTATTATTCATTGTGTCCGCTTCTTCTCTACTTAAATCAGATCACTTTAGGTAATTGTAAGCGACACCAGTCCTTATTTAAAAGAAGCCTGTGGTGACAGTGACAAAAACACTTGACAGTGAATATACACAGGATATAAGTGTATCTTCAGTATCATTTTACCTTCTCAAGCAAAGTTTTGTCTTCTTGTTATTTAACTGTGTGAATTACAAAAAAAAAATAAATAAAAAAAAAGTGACTAAAGTCTACACAGAATTTTCTTATTTACCTTTAATTGATAATACAAAAATCACAGTGATGTTTGTACAACCATTTAGTAAATGTTTTCTTAATCAGAAAAGAAGCCCTATATGCATTAAAAATACAATTGGAAGAAAGAGAAAGAAATGACTTTTGAATTGGATTTATTTCCTTATATTTAAACTTTGACATCAACCATCCCCCAGGAGGTAATTTACTTACATTTATCCTTAGTTTCATTAAGTCTGTATTTGTAGGTTTTTCAATTTATCTTTTTCCTTTCTTCATAATTTGGTGGGAGGGAATTAGGGCAAAAAATGATATATTCTAGTTCAGTATTACAATGGATGAACTCAGAAGAATTAACTGATATGAGACATTCTTCAGCATAGACATCAAGTGAGAATATTCTACCTCCATGGATTGAATAAAGGGTTTAGTTTAAAATTCCCAGAAAATTATCAACTACAATAGGCTGGGGGATACAACAGCTGAAATATTGTGCTTATAACAACCAAAACATGAACATTAATCCAAGTATATCAATGTATAATAATATTGCAGACAATAATTTTTTTACATATATTATTTACTTGTTTTAATGAGTCAACTTAAATTCATACAGATTTGATTAAAAAAACAACATAAAAGGATAATTTTTGTAAGCATTATTTGGACATTTTCTCTTATAAATATAATCTCTGTATGCATTGAAGGTAGCGTAATGGCTGTCAGCATAGAAAGTAGAATTATCAAACTGAGTTCAAATTCCTAGCTAGTCTGTTGCATTTATTTTCACACAGTTTCTTTAGAAAATGTATGAATATTTATTTCACACCCCACCCCCCCAAACTAGCAATGGGTTAAATAGCAGGGTAAACTGAACACTCTAGCCTTGGGTGGCAGACACTTTATAAGATGGTCAAATCTGAATTCAAAATCATGAAAAAGACAATGGGAAACTGCTTCATATCTTGAAAGAAGTCAGAACAATTCCCAGATATTTAGGAAAAGGAAGTTGTGAAGAGCTACAATCGTCTGTATTCAGAAGGGATATGGCATTAAAAAAAAAAGAGATATGCACTGAAATATTAAGAATTAACCAGTGTTCACACTACATCCAGTGAAAATTTTTGTTATATAAAGAGAATTAGTTGAATCAGTTTTTTATATGGAATGATTAACTCGTAAAAAATTTTAAATAATTTAACAATATTTCATGTTACTTAATTGAAAATATATACAAAAAAATTCAAATTTAAAAATTATGAAAACTCAAAAGTTGCTTATCCAAACTTTTATTTCTCTGTTAGCTCATTTTTTTTTTTTTTTTTGCAATATTTTTTGTTTTGACTTAATAATTCATAAAAATAAATTAATCTTATATTTGAATTATATAAATAAAATTTAAATTTTTGGACGATAATATAATATTAAAAAGCCTGGTTATATATTAAAAAAATTTAAATGGTTGAGAAAGTTCATTTTCACATAACATTATACAATTATTTGTTTTCTAAAAGCTTTAATGTAAACATTTTTTTTTTTTAACTATGAAAAGATGAAATTTTGAAAGATGCTCTATTAATATCGGCATATTTTTCCTTTTATTCTGTTGAAATAAAAAGGGATGTGTCCTCTTGTGTTGACTCAATAAATGCCAGTCTTTTGAATTTTTGGTGAAGCAATGTAGCAAATAGTGAGCAGCTGCAGCAACCATACTAAATCAACCAAATTTTGTTCATAAGCCTTTAAGTTAGTCACTAGTAGATTTTGAGACTCTATGTACTTATTACAGTACAAACTTTGGTTACATATTATCTTTTATGATATAAAGTGATGGTAGTGGTAGTCAGGAGTAACCTCATATATGGAATGTGCTTACAAAAGCTTAAAATTAATGAAATAACAATTTTGAATCAATCTTGAACTTATGATTTATTTCATGTCATTATTCGTAGCTAAAATTATAAAGATTTTGTTAATATCTGTGCCTATTTTACAGATACAAAGCTTGAGATAAATATTTGATTGTCTTCATTTTCAGTTGAATGTTACTTTTTTAAAAATAAATGACACCTACATATTCTTAATTTTTTAAAAAAATGGCTATTTACTTATAGGACTTTGTGTCCTTTATTACTGCTAATCTGTGAGCAAGAAATTTCTCTTCTAGATAATAATATTTTTTAATGAGCTTCACCAACATAAAGTATATATTAACCCAAATAGGTCTACTTTCTGATTCCTTTAGAAGAACTTGCTTAAAATGCTTGATATATCCTAGATTGAAGCTATCTACTTCTTTTACATCTGGTGTTCTGACATCCTAACCTATGAACTGATGACATGAGCTGATCACCAAATTACCTCTAATTTATTCTTTGAATATTGCATGTTTTCTATGCTTATTAGGGATAATTTCTGTTTATATAAGTCTCTGTCCATCCAGTTACTTTTGATCCTTTTCTTTTTCTGAGTTCTTTGAAATTTATTTGCTTCTCTCCCCATACCTAACAACATAGAGCTCCAACATAGACACCATCAACAGTTAGAAATTTATCAAAACAGACATGCAGGTTATTCTTCTGAATCATGTTTTATGGTGAAATATTACTATATCAGTTTCTATGAAATAGGTTACTTTTGAAAATTATAACTCTAATCAAAAACTGGGCTTATGGCCATATCACATTGAAACACTGATTCTCATATGACCACCAAAGTTGAGCCTGGTCAGTATCTAGATGGATAACAGTTTGGGAACACCAAGTTCTGTAAGCTTGGATATGTGAGTGGTCTAATGGAGAACAGCTGAGAATTGGAAATCGGAGAGTTGAATTTCAATTCCAGTTGGATTCATTATATTCACTTACATGACTTGGGAAGGGTATAGATCCAGCTCTTCTCACCCAACTATTGGACTTGAGTCATTATTATCTCCAAAAAATTCTTAAAATCTAAAAATATTTTCTGGCTTTAAATAACCTGCTAAAGGTTGATTAGCCATTAAAAAAACAATCAATCTAATTAAAAACCTGTAATGAAGAAATCTGACTTGACAATGGTTATCAATTGATTTCAAAAGAGGTGAATGTAAAATTTATGGCAAGTATAGACAAGGCATTGTGATAACAAAAGAATTTATTTATAATATTCACAAACAATAAAGTCAGGAAAGTAGAATGAAAGTTTATGATGACATCAGAAGGTTTTATCTTTACACATTACAGTGAACTAGTAATTTGTCTTTGAGAAAAAAGCATTTTTATGTAGTCCTATGAATGTGTATGTAAATTAGCTTATGTGTAAGTTCAGAGTGACAATTATACAGGATGCGATGGATAAATTGTCGTCTAAATTATGCACAAATGAAAATGACACTGGCATCTCATTTTAATAGATGAATTTACCAAAATTACACAAAAATATCTTGAAATACTAAAGAGTAAATTTATTCAATAAAATTGCCATTGGCTTCAACCACAGCCTCCAAATGACTTTGAAATCTTCTGCAACTCTTCTGGGCGGTCTACTCGCTGAAGAGGGTGAATGCTGCCATAATCCTTGCCTTCATCTTTGGTATTACAAGGAGTTTTGTTGGTCACTCAACTGCACCCTACACATAATAATCAAGGGGGTTGCAGTCTGATGAGTTAGGTGGCCAGATGTAAGAGGGTGACGTGGTTGCAGAAATTGTTTGACAGCAATGACTGAGTTCTCCTGCTTGTGTGACATGGTGCAGGGTCCTTTAGCCAGACATAGGGTCTTCCAGCAGTCACTATCTTCACCCAGGGCAATAGTACCTCCTCAAGGCACTTGATATAGGCCTCTATGTTGAGTTTGAAGCTCTGTTGGAAGATGAATGGAGGTATATCACCATCCCTAGTGATCACTCCAAACACCATGATGCTGACTGGATATATCATCCAACACTTTTCAAATCCTTTGCACCGTCCTCAGATTGGCATCCAAACACTCTGAAATGTTTGTATTGGAGCTTCTGGTGCAAATGCCAAACAGTACAGCATGCAGTTTCCAAATTTCTGGTGGAATGAATTGTGTCATGGTGTTCTTTTTCTCACAGACAGTGCCCAACTGACCCTACTATACTGTGAAGTCAACAAAATCAAAAACAAACAATGTGCATGCAAAAAATTAAAAACATAAAATGTCTACAATTTATCCATCACACCCTGGAGAACTTAGTATGTTATTATGAACTTCATGTTCATGTTTTTGTAGAAGAAAGTTCTCTGTCAACATTGGTTGGCTAATGAATAAGCTCTACAATAATCTGAGTAACTAAAGAAAAATGGAAACAAAAATGACACTTATGCTCAAATTCAGAAAGAGGCAGCTGAAATTTCTTAGAAACATATTGGGGAAGGAAGAATTGGAGAATTTGACATGCAGGATATATTGAAAGCATAAAGGATGGTGAGACCATGAACTACCAACATGACCAGCTTGTGTGAATGGATGTTGGGAGTGATGACAAAAAGAAAAATTTTACTAATAGCTACAAGGGATAGGAAGTTATGGAGTGCCACGATTGCCCATGTTCTGAAGGGACAGCACATAGATTTTGAGAAAATAATGCCTCTTCTAATTTCTCCTATTTTTTTCAATAGACTTGTTCAATTCTTTTGGTAGTGAGTGCATTAGATAAATCATTCACTTATTTGACAAAAGTAATTACAATGTAAAACTGACCTCCACAGTTACCTTTGAAATTAATTAGAAAAAAGAAATAGTCACTTTATTTACACTGTAGCTAGTTGCTGAGTTTATTAGATAATTTTCAAAACTAAAATTTTCAAATTCAGTAATTTGTCAAGAACTTTAAATTTATTAAATTGGATTAAGATTTATGATCTGTAGAAGTTATTAGACATTATTTTTAATAACTTTTATAAAATGTTATCTTCAACATTAAAAGAGCAATAACAAATTAAATTCCAAATTAAAATTTTTACCAGAATGAAAAAAATGTGTGTTGTATTCACAAGTCTATCTGACAGCAGTCTCACTTGTGCCATTCATAAAAGTAAAGTCATTTAATATCTGTTGCTTAAGTCTTGCTCATTTAAAATATCGTCAGCAGATTAACTTTAATAAGATTTTTAATGATTAGGACTTTATAAAAGGAAATGTCTGTAGTCATTGATAAAACATTTCATAATTGAAATACATTGTTCTATTGTTTAGAATTCTTGTATATGAATATAAAAACAACTTCCGGACCCTTCTCAACAACCACGCTGGAAGACCTCCTGTAAAACACCCACCGACTCCCTGCCCAGCATCGGATGTCAATCCCTCCAACCTTCCATGAATTGAAAGAAGCACTCCACTTCATGAAACCCATAAAAACTGCTTGACCCAACAATGTGCCCCTGGAATTGGTTGGCCTTGAACTGAAGATCTGGCTAATGCTCTTGATGCATAAAATCTGGGAAGATAAAACAGTCCCTGGGGACTTTAAAAATGCCAACATTGTGACAACCAATCAAAACTCTTTGGCTGTCCAGAAAGCTTTATGTCTCTGATCAGTATGCTCCATGACAGAATGGAAGGCTGGATGAGCCATTGAGGTTGATCTCTTGGACCCATTTTCAATTACTGGTGGTCTTAAACAAGACTGTGTGTTAGCTCTGACACTCTTCTCCCTGTACTTCGCCACCATGATCAACAAGATCCACCATAGTAGCACTGGCATTGATACAGATTTGATGGTGGACTCTATAACTTTGCATGACTTCATTCACACACAAAGAGTACCACCACCTGTGTGTGAGAATTTCAGTGTGCTGATAACAATGCAACTGTGGGCCAAACTGTCATTAACCTTTAGACATCAGCAAACCTCTATAATAAGGACTACAAACTGTTTGGGATGCAGGTCAATGTCAAAATACAAAGATCCTCCTTCAAACAAACAATACCAGATGTCAGTATCAGCATTGATAGATAGCAGGTAGAAGTCATAGATGAATTTCTCTACCTTGGCAGCATCATCATGATCTTGAATAATGTCACCTGCGAGAGAGACCTTGACAACAGGATCAAAATGGCTTATACTGCATACAGAATGCTCTCACACCAGGTCTTCAGCAATCATGACCACATCATAAGAACGAAAATCATGGTCTTGCAGGCTGTGATCCTCTCAACTCTTCTGTACACTTGCGAGACTTTGTATCATCAGGACATCAAACATCTAGAGCATATACAGCAAACAAAGCCCAAAAAATCCTTCACATCAGTTCAGAGGACTGAATCACCAATGAGGTCCTCTCTCCGACATCTCTCCCCAGCATCAAGTCTACCATCCTCCATCATCATCTCCACTGGATGGGCCACATGTCCAGAATGTGTCCCACTCGACTCTCAAGAGTCAAGCAGCAGAAGGCTGCACGGGAGCCCAAAACAATGCTTCAAGGATCAGTTGAAGACATCTCTAACACAAACCAACATCAACCCTAAGATCTGGGAAACTCTTGCTGGGAATCAGCCTTTTTGGCATAGGACCATCTAAGAGACTTTTGAGTCCAACCATTAACATAAAGAGGATCTGTGACGTGATGTCAGGAGGGCCCAATTTGTTCAGCTGTGTCCACCACTCATGCTCCTCTGTGACTCCTGCTCATAACTCTACAGGAGTAGGCTGGGCCTTCACAGTCATCTCCATCACTACCACCACCAGAGAGGAGAAAGGAAATAAGGATGATGATCTCGATACTCAGATGTGAGTGGGTGCTGACTACTCTATGAATTATAGGCACTTATGTGCAAGATGGATTCTTTGTTAGAAAATACTATTTTTTAAAAGATTGGCTATTGTTTATTTATTCTTTACTGATATAGAAAAACCAAACTATACTTTGTGAAATAATTCTTATAAAAATAGGGTTATTTCTTAATTCTTTAAAATAAAAATTAAAAAGACAGGTAATTTATATCACAGATTTTGAAATAACTTGGATGTAACTATTTCATAAACCAATTTATCTACTGCTTTTAATTCAAACAAATTTCCTTGTCAAGTTGTTTTGCTTTGTATCAACATTTTAACTGCATATTATCTGGCCTTCTGTAAATGTTTATTATATTCAGAAATGTTGAGTCTTGTTCTGAGTGGGTATACACTTCTCTTCTCATACAAATCATATCCAATGCCTGCACTGTGTGAATAATTAAGACACCTCATCTAAAAATATTCAAACAAAACAGTTTAATTGTAAACTTTCCATTTTACAATCTCTCATCAATGGAATTCATATATTTTTTCAATTCTTTTAAAGGTCATTTGATTCCGAAATTCTCCAGATTTGTCCAGTCAATCAGATACCAAATTTAACAATTTTATTTAAAGCACTTTACTGTTATTTATTTACATCTGATTTTTTCATCTTTATTAATTTTTTATGAATATTTCATTCATCTTAATTTTAGTTGTTTTTGGTGCAAATCAGTCCACAGCCATTAAAGAACTTGAAAAGAACTTCTCAGTAAAACTCTCTCATCCTTTTTGCCTTGGGAAACTTCTTTTTCCATAACAGCTGCTTTACTGTTTAAACTACAAAAACTTTACAGTTTAACCTACTCTTCATTATTCCTTGATCACTTGGCACCATATTTATTATTATATATATTATTAGTATTAGTGATAATATTATATTGAAATTTTATTAAATGAAGCATTGCCAACCATTATTAAATTACTGGTTTTCATCATAACTATCATAACTACGGCCATAGTAAAGAGCAAACATTAAAAATATACTGAATCAGCTCTCAGTGAGACTGATTCTTTATTTCTGATTTGTGCTGTTTGCTGATAGCTTAAAATTAAAACAAAAGATACTAGTTAAATATTAATAATAACTGATCTAATAAATACAAAGATAATCATTTTTTTTACCTATACATCAGTTCAGTCGATTACACTAATCATTATCTTGACATCACTGAAGAACTTTCTCATTAAAGATCTATAAATGCAGTTTTATAAATCCAGTAAAATTTTTTTTTAAGATTTATCAAATTGTTCAGGTAATATTTTGACAGGCAACACAGTTTGGGATATTAAGAAAACATAGAGTAAAAGTTTGTAGCATTGCATCATTCTGTATTTACATTTTATTGGATACATTAATCCCTCTTATCTGGATATGTTCCAAGACCTCCAACAGATGTCTGAAACTGAATAGTAACAAATTCTCTTATTTATTTATTTATTTATTTATTTATATATATATATATATATATATATAGAGAGAGAGAGAGAGAGAGAAAGAGTGGGAGAGAAGGAGAGAGACATCATTTTATTTGTTTTAGTTAAGTGTGATTTTTGTAGATTTAGGCAATTCTCTATATAAACATAGAAATCAACACTGACTATGTCTACATATGCTCTCTCCCAAATATTGAAACTTACTCCATAAATATAGCGGTCTGATGATTGCATCTAGCATGAAACAGCCTGTCGCCTTTGAGTATTGACTTCAATGTTCACTTTTATATTTATATTTACATACGCTCTATTTCTGATATTGAGTACTTTATCCCATAAATATAGCACACCTTAAAACCTATATTTCTTCATATATATATATATATATATATATATATATATATATATATATATTAAATAGTTGGTTTCTAAGTATGCCTGTCTGGTAGGGTGCATAGATGATCCCTGTTGCTGACATCTGCTTAGGCTCATTTGTGTTTCTTTAACACTTACAAAGCCAACTTGTGGTTTTTACTGAAATTATGCTGAGCAGATTTTAGTTAGTTTCCTGAAGTGACAGCACGGGTGTTGAACTAAATGTCCTCTTTTATATAATAATGGGACAATGGACAATTTTTGCACACCCTTACTTCCACCAAACTGAAAAGTGTAAAAATGCTGGAAAAACTAAATGAAAAAAAAATTAATTAAATTTTCCTTGTCTGTCATATTTAACAAAATATGTTTAAAAGAAAGGTTGCTGTTCAAATATACATATGTACACGCACACACACTATTTTTCTTGTACATAAATAGTGATGATGAGTTTTAATTTATGAATTAAGTACAGTAAGAGATTTAGAACAATTATGACACCACTGATTTTCCAACAGTTGATGGTCTGGCACCTCTTTTAATCTGAATAAAATTACGAGCAAGCATTTGAATTCCACACAATTACCAGATTAATTCATCTGGTGGTCACAGGTGGCATTGTGTGTAATATGTTTAATATAATTTTCTAACAGCCTATGAGGCTGTAGAGAAACAAGAGATGCATAATTAATAGAACGAAGGTATATTATTAAATTGTTATTATGTGACCTTTTGGTTCGGCAAAACAGATAACCAGGCATCATTCTAGAACTAAAGGTGCTGCAAAATCAGTGGAGTATAAATACTGTAATAAACAAAGTTACAGGATGGATAAATTTCTTACCATGGATCTTAATAATCACAGTATTTTTCTCCCTTAAGTTAAGAACTTTCACCTTTTCATTGAATGGAAGCACTTTACAGTTTCTAATTGGCATATATAAATTGCCAGCATCATTACTCTTCAGCTTTTTATTAGCTAAAACTTCTAAATTGCTTATTTCTGGATTTACCATTAGCCATTTCCCTATAAGGAAACCTATGGCATTCAGTGACGGAGCAGGTTGAAATTTATAAAATCTTTCTCTTAAAACACTTTTTTAGGAAAACGGGTTATTCAAGTCCAGCAGCTGTTATTATTCTTTCTAGTATTAATGGGGTTTTCCTTCCCAAAATTTTAGTTATTACATCATGATATTTTAGCCAGTGTATATACAAGATAGTGTTTAAATGTTTTTGGCCCACCCCACTTTAAGAAATCAGTCATTTTTCAATGAATAATTATCATTTTTTTTTCTTTAGAATGATTAAAGAAACTTTAGAAACTATGTGTCAAGTGTGTTGAACTGCAGGGTAGATATGTGAAATATCATGATTATTTCATAGCTTTCATTCTTGTGCCAATAGTAAGATGAAAAATGGAAGATGGACACAACTCCCATTAGACTCTGTTGAGTTCTTCTTTATTAAACCATAGGTAAGCTTCTCAGTAGCAGGAGAGAGAATGAATCAGACAGAGAGGAGTAAACGGTGTTTAAAAGTCCCACTGGTGAGTTATAACCCAGGGGACCCAAAAAGGAGAAGATATGAAAAGTAAACAGATACCAGTATTAGCACAATCATTTTTTAATTTTTTTTTTTTTTTTGTATGAAGTAAGGAACAGGAAATTGAAAGTATTAGGACAGTATATAATCCTGAAGGTGTTTTGGAACATGGCAATCATGAACAGGATAACTAGTGCCAGTGGTAATGTTGGGCTATTGCTTGGTTGTTCTTCCTCAGCATAGAGTGGGTTGTGGTTAACACCAAGAAATGAGGTAGGTTCAGCTGGCCTGTGATCAAAATTGACAGACTTGGATAAGATTGTTGATATATCAATAGGATCAATAACAATCTGTTGATGTTCCTCTTGTTCCTTATCGAAATTTCCTGAGAGGTTAGTGGTTTTGGGTGGTGATATGGCACATGGGATATGATAGCATTCTGCTTTCTTCACTTTATATGAACATGCATGGATTTGTCTGCTGGAAAACTTTTTGATGTAGCACCACTCACCCTGCCCTCCATTGATATTACAATGTAGCTGCTCCGTGCCTTTGACTTGTCCTGATCGCATTATAGGTAGACAAGGTCTAGTGACTGTTCATGTGGTAGTTTCCCACCCCACTACATTGAGAATGAGCTAGCTAGCTGAGTGATTGGCCTCATGAAGGATGTATTTGGCTGTAATCACTTCCAGGTTAGATACAGGTGTCTGTTCATCAGTAAATTGACTTCATTGTGTCTATAGTTTGCAGGTAGGTAAGCCAGTAAAGTAGATGCAGAAGTTTAGGCAAGATGTGGCCATGGTTAGTGACAGTTCAGACACCAGGGCTCTACTGGATTCTTGGCATAACAGCTCTTCCTCCAGTTTGCCAATGGCTTTCTTACAACTGGGTTTTTATTAATGTTTTTCATACATCCTATTTCTAGAGTTAGGTGAAACTTATGCAGTATGTCAGTATTCTGTAGTGCAGTGAACCCTGGAGCTGTATCTACATGAATTATGGCTGTAGGTCTGTCAAGAGGATGTAGGTCCAAGATCATTGTTAGAATAGCCACACAGAGTGTGTCACCCTTCTCATCTGGTATAATATGAGTCTTGGTATATGATGATACACACTACCTCAAAACAAGTATCAGCTGTTGATTGCATCTCAGAACATCAGCAGCATAGGAACATCCAAACACATTTGTGGAATCCTCAGATGATTACTGTACCAGATGATCTGGGTACTTTTTCAAAGAAGCACACACATGGCACATTTCACTTATACATTCAATAGCTTTGCCAAGGTTTAGTGCATAAAAATGCCATTCTACTACAAGTAGTAATTGATGGTGAGTTGGCTGATCCAGTAAGGTGTGAGGTCAGGAAGCCATCAAGCACAGACTGCAGTATGATAATACATTCAGATGTGGGTTGGAATGGATCCTGATGGTGGGCCACAAGGAAGCCATCCCTTTCAATTGATGCAACACTTATATAGCATTTTATGTCCTTGATGTTAGTTAATTTTTTGGAAGGGTGAGTCCCTTGCTTCAACTTTGCATATGTTCTCCATTGGTCAGGACAGTTGGTCTGAATGGCCAGCCAAGCTGATCAGGTTGTGAATGGTAGACCGATCTTATTATTCAGCACATCTTGAAGAAATAAACTGCACATAACAGAGTTCTCAGTTTGCATGATAAGCTGACAAACCTGTCATTAAGGCTTGAAACACTCTGAACTTGTGCATGCTGTATGTGGGTTGATTGTGAAGTACCATACTCTGATCAATATTGGATAGTGAGTCACCAATAGTTACCTGGTTCTTGGATGTTTGAATACCAATGTCATTGGTTTTCATGAAGGGCATGTCAACTAGTATGTCTACATCAAGGTTGTTGACCATGAGGTTCTTGAACATAACTCTGTCCCATGCCATTGCTTAACTAAGAATGAGAGTCTGTCTATATTTCTGAGATGAGGTATTATGTACAGTATTTACATTAGTCGGACTATTGTCCTCATCTTTGTCGCCATATTTGTCATATTTGTTGTACGCTCCGGCCTTCTTCAGGTGGTTGGAATTTCGAACTGAACCCTTTATTTCGATCACTGGGGTAGACTGTTCTAGTTCCACGTGCCATGTTTGATGGATGTCAGTTATCAGTTATCTCCTGCTAATTTTCCTTCTGAAAGTTCTCCACTGGCTTAACCAGGTATTGAACTCACCTTCTTTGGGTCTGTCACTGGATCTAACCAACGCCTTTATCCACTGTGCCTTGAGGACATCTGGGTATGAACTTCTGAGTATTATAAACCTAATGTTTTCAGCATCATTTTTACCAGTGCTCATATTCGTAAACTTAAGGAATCAGCACATATGCTAGGCCACAAAAATCTCCTGAGCCGACCAAGCATAGAAATAAATACAATATGGGAACCAGTAATAAGGAGTGCCAGAGAAAAGCAATGATAACAAAGTTGCAATATGAACTCTGGTAAAGACATGCAATGATAACAGCAAAATTGCAATATGAGCACTGGTAAAAATGATGCTGAAAACATTAGGTTTATAATATTAGCAGGAGATAACTGATAACTGACATCCATCAAACATGGCATGTGGAACTAGAACAGTCTACCCCAGTGATCGAAATAAAGGGTTCAGTTCGAAATTCCAACCACCTGAAGAAGGCCGGAGCGCATAACGGCGGTAAACGTTAGACAAATATGGCGACAAAGATGAGGACAATAGTCCGACTAATGTAAATACTGTAAGAATGAGAGATCTCTATGGATGAGTTGAAGCCAAATGAAGACTATTGAATTCTCTAGTGTTGGGGAGAGTTCCTCCTCAACATCAGGGAATTCGTCATCATGATTGATAGGGACCTAAGGCCTCATTAGATTGTTCTCTATAAAGCTATCCAATCTCTGATAGCTTATAGTCTCTCTCTGGCCTCAAGGCAGATGTTGCTAAAGTCCAGATAGAGAGCTTATGGTCTCTCTCTGGCCTCAAGGCAGATGTTGCTAAAGTCCAGGAAGTGGCCTCCTATCATTTGGAATCTGAAGGGTTGGTGGATGGACAGCCATATGTAACCTACAGATGTAGATTTTCTTTTTATGATGGTATTTCTAGATATTATTGGACAAAAGTTCATTATTTGTCTGAGCATCAGCTTCAGGTGTAGCTGCCTTCTGTGCCACAGTGCACCTTATCTTCTCTTCAGTATCATTACATAAGCCATGCAGAGATGTGATTGGAATCTTCTTCTGCCATGTGAAACCATTAGCAAAAATGGATCATAACTTACTAAATAACTTATTAAAACAAATGCCAGTGTTGGTACTGAGAGCTTCTCAACACCTCCTTTTACCTACATTCTTTCGATTGGCATCAGCAATCAACATCATTATCTCTAATGAGGTGACAAAATGATTTCTATATTTTCCTTTTATAAATTTTGAGCTGAATGATGAAAAGCTTAGTTTAAATCTTTGGCTTTTAATATCAAATTATTTCAAGTGAAATGTGATCAAATGTGAACTATAAATCTGTGTATATTTGAGGAAGAATATTAAGTAGACTCCTTTATGTTAAACATTTTGAATTATTTAGAGGTCTGTGTTAAAGATTTAAAAATAAATATTGGAGGATGTTGAAATATATATAGAAACAATTATAATATTAGCCTAGTAAAAAACAAAAAAAAGTTTCTGAAACATTAGTGAAAATTCTAAATGAATGTGAGAAATTTGAAATACTGGAAAAGACTTGGTCAACAACAATTAAAGCTGGATCAAGAAAAATTAAACCAGGTTGTTCAAATCAATATAGTTGACCAGACAAGAAATTGCACAGCAGTTTAACTGAACCATGCTCAGTAGAGTTGCAGTTCTTCTTCTATATGCTGTGATCCCTTAGGACATGGGCCATCATGGCACTCTACAATTTCCTATCCCATGTAGCTCTTAGTAACTTTTCTTTTTGCCATCACTCCCAACCACTTCCTCCATCTATTCACACAAGCTGGTCAGGTAGGTAGCAAGCTGCCTTCCCCTATACCTTTCACTTATCTTGTGAGTGTCAAATTCTCTAAGCCCTCCTTCCTCATTATGTTTCCAGGAAATTTCAGCTATCTTTTCTGGTTCTAAGTATAAGTGACCTTTTTATTTCCATTTTCCTTATGACTTCTTCATTATGTCCATGGTATTCTCAGCATACCTCTGTAGAACCACATATGTGTTGCCTCCAGTTTTCTTGTCACCTATGAGGATATTGTCCAGCATTTACTGCCATAAAGGAGGATTAATATTACATAGCAGTTCGCCACACCTTTCTCTTTTTCTAATGAAATTTTCTTAATACTTGGCTTAGTTTTTGGCATGTATCTTTTGTTATTCCAATGCACATTTGAATTTTAGGGTCTCATTTTCCATCATCTGTAAAAACACCCTTCAGATATTTAAATATCTGTATTTGTTTAATTTTGACATCTCTAATTCATAGTTGATTTTTTTCTCTTACTGACATTCAGTCTTCTTGCTATTAATGGTTAGTACTTTCTTCTCGCTTTCCTTTACTACCTTGTCTAGGAAGTCCTGTAGTTTTCCTTCTGTATTATCTGCATATCTTATATTGCTGAGATCTAGCTTCAATTAGCAGAATCTTTAAACTCAAAAATAGAGATGCCTTTTTCATTCACTGACAGATGCCAACCAAAGTCAGTGTTAGGATACATGCAAATCTCGGGTTTCTGTAATACACACATGCATATCTGGATAACAACATCACAGCTGTTGAAAAGTGATTCCTTTCTATTTATATAATGTGCAAACAGACTGAACAGACAAAAACAGTACCAATATTATCATGCTAAAAGCACCAAAAAAGACTATACTTTCTTATTGGTGAGATGTGTACTCATTGGAATAAGATTCATTAATAAACTGTGCTGCATAAAGCTGTAAAGTGTGGCTCATATAAATGTGGAAAACTATCTACAGTTGTGAAAAAACTACTACTATTGCATGACAATGTTAAACCACACATGGCACATATGACTTGTGTAAAGCTGTTGAACTTGGGAAGTTCTGTTATATCCACTTTATTCACGAGACTTGGTTCTTTTTAATCACCAGCCTTTTCTGTTAGAATACTTTTTGAAGATCAGATCTTATGAAATGAGGACATTGAAGAACATTCTAAACATTATTTTGATTTAAAACTGACAAAATTTTATTGCAAAGGAATTTATGATTTGTTTGCAACTTGGCAAAAATAGAGAAAGCTTGATGGCTGAAATAACTGGATGTTTCCCACTAATGCCATAAATTGAAACCCAGATAAAAGCTAGAATTTCAAATGTTTGTACTTAAAGCAGTTAAACAAATGATACAGTGCAATATACATCCATTTTATATCTACCTATTATATATATATATTTATATATATATATATATATATATATATATATATATATATATATATATATATGGGGAGGGAGAAAGAAAAGGCACAGGGAAACTATGTTATAGTGGCAGGAAAATGATTGAAGCTGAGATGTCAGGTCAAGACCAGTAACATTGCAGATTCTTCTTTAAATTTTATCAAGAATTTCAAGATACATAGCAGAAGCACTAGGCTTACTTATGGCTATAGAATGATGGCTACTGATGGATATAAATAAAGATAGAAATGTGGCAAAATAAAACTCCTCTATAGTAGGATTTTACAGAGAAATAGTAATTTTGTGGTACTTTTGGACAAGTTAAAAAAAAATTAGCAGGTCATTTTTTTCTTTTTTCACTTACCATGAATTTAGTTAATCCCAGGCAGATTATTTTCTAGTTGAGAAAGGTAGAGGAGGGTTTTTCCCCTGTCAACATTAAAATGCCATAAATCCCCAAATAATAGCTTAAACTGTTGTTTTACTGAATTATTCTTTTAATTTTTGTCTTTTATTTCAAATTTTCATTTTACTGTTTTGTCTGCATAAAACAACAGTAAAAAAATGTGAGAGTTTGAAAAGTAAATAAACCAAATGCTTCAAGTAATAACTTCATTTTTCTTGTTGAATGTACTTTGAAATATCTGTGTTCTGAAGTGATAAAGTACCTGCATTGAAAGGCTAAATTAAGACTATATGTAATTTTCTAAAATTACAAAAATCCTCACATCAACAAGAATATGCTGACATCAGCTATTGGAAAACAAAAGAAGTACTCACTATATTCACAATTGCCTTTAGAATAACTTGAACAATTTTTTTTTTCAGGACAGTCTATTTTTAGTAACATATCTGGAGTTTCAAATCAATACCTCAACCATAAAAAGATCAGTATCAATTGAAAGTTGTGTGTGGGCAAAAAATCCCCCACTCCAATCTGCCTGGGAGAGGATTAAAATAGGAAAGTGAAGGTAAAGATTATTTATCTTTAGTTTTACTTTCCTATTTTAATATAGAATTCATAGTAGGGTATGTGAATGACCTCTCCACTAATTTATTCCTAAATATGGATGAAAGTGGCCAAACAGAGAAATGAAACTGTATTTATGAGCAGCAGAGGAGGAATAATTTAAGCCATCTGTAAGTAAAGGCATCTGATTTAGGACCAGAAATCTGGTGAGATAGGATTTGTAAAAGCCAAACAGTCCTACCTAATTTCAAATTGAACCATTTATTTAATCTACAGAGGTAGATTGTTCTCGTTCTATTGTCCATAACAATGACAACAAAAATAAGTCAGTAAATAATGTTGATAAGGTAAACCTTTTTTTTTCTGTCTGAATTTCTAAGATGAGGATTTATAATCAGACTATTGTCCTCATCTTTGTTGTTGTTAGCGTGAATTTGGTGACATCGTGAGTATGAGTTCATTCCTTGTGTTGGACAATGGAAATGAGTGAGCAATAACTGAGGAGTATTAAAAATAAGAACTTGATCAGTGAAATGAGCACAGTCTACACTCATAGATTAAATAAAAGGTTCAATTCAGAATTATCCAGATCAATATACACCTGTAGGACATAACAGCCGAAATATTGTGATAATAACAACAACATTACATAGTTTGAATATAAATAATGTAAGGTAAACCTTATTTTGAAATAAATCTTAAGTCTTTATTACAACTTCAGTCTGTTTTGTTTTATAAGTTTTCAACAATACAACTCATAATATAAACTGTTTTGTCTTTTTTTTATGACAATTCATTTGAATAAATAAAACATCTTTTTTGCAGGATTTTGTACAAACATATTTAACAACATAAAATATATAGTTTCTATACCACTTTCTGTGATAGGTACATAATGCACCTTGGTTGTTTTAATGTTAAAGAATAGTCATTCTATAAAAAAAATTTCACCTAATTTTTGTCATAACCTATTCATTTGAGAGCATTTATGTTAAAATATTGCAAATAAAAAATAAAAAAAAAAACAGGAAAACTATGATTTATCCTTTGTTACATGATATAAAGGTCAAATCTTGGAAACCAATATTTTTGTGGAAAGGAGGAGGAGGTTCAAAAGTTATGAAATCTCTAATTTCTACTTAGTTTGAAATTCTACAAGATGACTTTTCACAGTAATTAGATCTAAATTATATTTTCTTTGAATCTGAAGAAAGATATGCTTGTAATTGTTTTAATCTGATATCTAACCATGGCACTTGTTCTTCCTCTGCCCTGAAGTTATTGCAAATCAAATGATTCAATTTCACAATTTAATAGGTAGTATTTGCATTGGCAAATAAAAGCATTGTATTTTTTAAGATTTTTGTTTCTGTTCAATCTTGTATTTTTATTATTTCCTAAAAATAAAATTTACACTGAACAATCAAAACTACTCTAAAATAACAAATTTTAGAGCAGCCACAATACATAACAATAAGATAAAGCAATATATTTTGCAAGTGTAGTCTAATGATTTGAGATTTTATCTAGCTATCATTAGATTTCACCAAGAGGAAATAAATTCTTTTGTTAGGTTGAGTTTTCCTGTCTTGTGATCAGTCAAGTGCATTTATTTATTTATTGTTTTAATTATTTCACTCCAAGCATGGCAATAAAGCTGCTAAGATGCAGTGGGTTACTGAATGTGAAAAAATATAAGAAAAGGAAAAACATTATTAATGAATGGGAACAATAAAAGAACAGGAATTAAGAAGGCAAAAGATAACAGTTGACATTGCATTTAAATTTTTGAAAATCAAACTTGACTGGAAAGCAAGAAGCTGAAAGTGAGTTCATAAGTGCAGGAAGTATCCAACTATCTAATATTAATGAAAATAAACTACTGACAGCAATGGAACCTTAATCCTCTTTAAAATGCTTTCTTTGGAATCCCACATGCTTATTCCAACAATACTTTCAATTTTCAAATCAATCTGCTGTCTCATCAAATTCTCCTTAAACATATACACTTTTTCAATAGTGGTTTTTAGTTTTTGGAAAAGCCAGAAATTTCAGGAAGACAAATCTGGAAAGGTGGGGACTGACTGACTGACTGAGCTGGATGATGCAGTTTTTTGCTTTAAAGAAATCCCTGTACAATGTATAAAAAATTTATTTGCTTGGCCATGATGAATGTGACAGCCACACAGTACACAAACTCATTCAATAAAATCTCACTGCCAGCTGAGTAACCCCCATGAGAAAGAGTGTCTGTTCATGTATAAACAGTATTTTTTTTTTTACCATGAATTTCACCCTGTACAAGGCACAGGGCCATTTGAGGTAGAGGTCTACAGAGTAATGACACATTTTATGCGGATATGTGTGGAAGGTACTGGTTAACCCTAGACAAAAACAGGCTAAGATTGTAGTGATCAGAAAAGCATTCTCCTGGAAGTCAGATCCACAAGGCAGTGGTTCATGGGAAGAAGCTGCTATAAAGGTTCTCAAAATATTCAAGATGACTGTATACATTCCAGACAGACCATTGTGAAATCTGCAATGTTAACTTGCTAAAAATGTGTATTTTTTATATCAGTTTTTTTCTAGTTTTTCTTTCATTTTATCTTTGTTGTTTTTTTTTATCACAATCTTCATGTTGTTAGTCTCCAATTGCTTTTTTTAAGTAAACACCATAGACATGGAATTGAGAAGTAAGTTCAGATAAAATTTCAACTGTTTAAAATTCAACCATTTAAGTTACATTTAGAGTTATATAGCTTTGTCTTTTTCATACCATATTTTTTTTCCATATGAAATATTTGTAGTTATATGATTGTAGATTTGATTCTACTTTGCCTGTTGGTATCCATAAACAATTCAGTAAAGACAACATCCCTAATAGGTTCCCAAGAGATATGGTCACAGAATCTCATAATATGATGAAAGAAATACGAGTCAAACATTAATGAAATCTCATTTATTTTGCTAGTATTTATTTTAATGATATATTTTTAAACTAGCAAATGAAATGAGAACAAAACAACTTTTTAAACCAAAGTGAAGCAAAGAAAGCATTTGAACAATTGAGATGTTGAACATAAATACTTTAGCACATTGTCTTCTGTTCTATTTATAAACTTTCAAACCAGATCATTTTTTAACAAATTTGTAAGTGATATAATGGAATAACCTGTCACCCCCCCCCATGAGTGACTACACTATAGGTAGTAACTACCTATAAGTATTTGTAAATCAGTGGACTACAGGGACTAGCATAATTGTTACTTTTATTCTTATTGTACTGGTTTTTTACAATAAACCTTTACTTATTTTATCGCCCTTGTTTTTCAAGTATATATTCCTATTAGCACGGAATATAACTGTAAGAAAACTTGCAGAATTTTTTTTAATCAGTATCACCCTGTGCAAGGTAGTAAAGCCACTAAGGCATAAGGGGTTACAGGGTGCAGAAGAATTAGGAACAGAAACATTAATAATGAGTGGAGAGAGAAAAGAGTAATCAGGAGGACAATAGATAGTGATTGACATTGTATTTAAATTTTTGAAGATTAAAGTTGGCTGGGAAGCCTGGTGCCGGAAGGGAGTCCCATAAGTGAGAAATGCATGAAAAGAAACTGTTAGCATAGAACTTACAGCTACATCTAGCCAGCTCAACTGCAAATTGATAATATCTTTACGCCAGTAATGTGCTTAGATTCGAAAAATCTAGGCACCCTAACAAACAGCTCATCTGAAGTATTTCCATGAAAATATTTATAGAAAAAGGTAGGAGAAAGCAACCTTATGGTGGTTGGAAATTGACTGAAGCCAATCTGCCAGATCAAGACCAATAATATTGCTGATTTTTCTTTGGATCTTATCAAGAAGCTCAAGGTAAATAGCAGGGGCACTGGAGCATATGTAGCAGCAATATTCTAAGCATAGATGAATGGTAAACTTTAAATTTAGTGAAAAAACACAACTTTTTATTATTGTTTTGCCATCCATTCACTCAAAGATCAAATTGGAGATTACTGAAAAAAAATTTGTGAAAATAAATATTTTTTCCATCATTAGATGATGAGCTTTATTGAAATTATGTACAACCCTTAAATATTGTAATTTTTATTTTATAAATTTAAAATGATCAATTGAAAAAGTATTTTACCATGTTTTTTAATTCAAGTTAATTTTGTAAATTTAGCATGAGGAATTGAACCTTAAATTGTTTGGTAATTAGTTCTCTTGTTTTTATCACTTGAGCAAAGTGAACAGGTTTCAAAAACATGTGCAAATATTTGTTGATAGACTTTATGATGGAGCAAAAGATGATTGATATCCATGAGCTTCTGGAGTCTTGATCTGGTACATTCAATCTTTTTGGATCATGAAGGAGGCACTCAAAGGATAACAGTTCCCCAATGATGATGAAGTGAAAGAAGAAACTTAAATATGACTAAGAAAAGAACCTAAAAGCATCTACATGTTGTGTATATATACCATTGTTCAAAGGTGGAATATCCCAGTTGAGGAAGGAAGGAAACTACATTGGGGACTAGATTTGAAATATTGAAACTTTCGTGTTCATTTTGGTTTGCTTTGTGTGCCTCAACTATTAAATTTGTTGTAATTAAAGATAGAGAGGCATTACTTTTTGACTGACCTTCACATGTATGATAATGGTAAAAAGAGCTTTTTGGTACAAGGAGACATTTGGCATTAACTGACCGAACTGCCAGCACTGCTTTTAGTTGAAATTTATAAAATATTTTACGAGAAAGTTTTTTCAGAACAATAGGTTTCTCAAGTCCAGTAGCTGTTATTACTCTTTCCAGTATTGATGTGGGTTTCCTTCCTAACCTTTTATTTGAAGTATTGTAGAACATGTCATTATTTAGCATATTTTTAAGCACAACAAAAATATTCCATATTTTAAACAAATTTTATCAAGCAATGAAGAGTACATTATGGATTTTGCATAATCAGCTACCATTAACCATATCAAAGACCAGATTTTATCCAAAGAAAGAAACACTATTTATATGGTGGGATTGAAAAGAATCTTTTACTATGAGCTCTTTCAATATAAACAAACAATTGATTTGAACTAGTATTTTGACTACCCACTAAGTTAGAAAGAACTGAATATTAATAGGTTTGAAATACCATTAAAAACAATTATTCATTTTTTTAGCTTGGAAACTCAGGCCTAATTTTTTAATGTCAGAAATGAATTTTAATTTAGTGACAAGGATCCATCTCTTAGAATTTTCCTGGCCTTACAATGAAGGTGATGTCTGTAACAGTTTCAGAGAACCAGGCAATATCTAGAAGACTAATTTTAAAAATGCAAACTAAAGTCATTGCAATATTAAATGTGTATATAAATCCCTCTTACTAAACACTTTGTGTCTGTTAGCTTTTATCATTGTTTTTTATACTAAAGTTCACTCAATACAAGGCTCAAGAGACACCTGTAAAAATGCTTATTATGAATGTAGTGTGTGAAAGAGATGTTAGGAAGTGAAGATTAGGAAGATAAGCAGGATAGATAATGATTGACCTTTGATTTAAAGAGGTTAAGATTGTAGTTTTTAAGTGTCCACACAGAAATCAGGCTTACTAGCAATTGTGAATGTGAAAATCGCTCAGTGTTTCTCTTTATATCATTGTGTGTATTTTTGTGTTTCTTATTGCATTTTCATACCACATTACTATGCCTGTTAAACACCCAAGTGTATCTCCTACCTGTGAGGAAAAGAAGAGGAAGAAAACTGTCTCTTTATGGAAGAATATCAAGATGAGTCATTTTCAACTTTTAATTTTTTGCTTTAATAAATTCATTAGAACATAATTCCATTGTAAATAAAGAAACATCTAAACAAGTTGGTTGGATTTTGTTATAAGTTTTTATCAACTGAGCAACAAACATTACACCAACTGCAGATAGGTGTAGGTTTACTTTATTCAAGACACACTCAAGTGATTTGTTCTTACACCTGATTATTTAACTAACTGACCATTTATAACATCTGAGATGAATGGATACATTTTGTTTATCAGATATTACCACCCTTCATAGGTTGGTGGGACACACATACACCTTCACTTGCATGTCTATATACATTATTCTTAGTACACATGCATATGCATACAAAGTTAAATCTCAATAAAGATTTGTAAAGGGTTATTTTCATGCCCCTTTTGTTGATAGTGTATCATCAACACTTACACACTGACAGGATTGTCAGGTGAAATCTAAACAGTGCATTTAATTAAAAGTCAATAAATGTTGATTATTCAGAGCTCAGCAGAGGTGGAAGTTGGTCAACAAAGATTTTGGATTATTTGTGGAAAATCTCTGCTTGCTAAAAATAATTAAGTCCATTCAAACTTATATTGCTTTCTGTATCTGTGTGTGTGTATAATGTATATAAATGGGTGCTGAAAAGTTCTCAAACTGACAAGGAGATTCAGTCAGATTTTCAGAAGTGGGGCAAACCAAAAAATTTTCAGCAGTCCATCATGTATGTGTGTCTCTCTCTCTCTCTCTCTCTCTATATATATATATATATATATATATATATATATATAAACTAAATTTTTACTATATAATATTTAATCTTTGAAGAAGCACTTGTTAAGTGTATTGACAAAAACAATTATGTGTAAAATACTTTGTTTTCATCATTAGAGTATGATCTTATTGATGTGTATGCATACATACATATATATATATATATATATATTCAAACAGGTTTTATTAAAATCAACTGACCAAATCTGTCTGTTTAATTTTTATCCATTTTGCATATAAGTTATTGGTCCTCTGCATCAAATTTATAGGGATTGCCTCAAAGTTCATAATGTTTTCGTTAAAATTCTTTTGATCATCTGTTGTTATTGTCAGAAACATAGATGTTAACACTGCCATAGAGAAAAGTTTTTATTAACTTCATCCTGGTATTCTTGGGAATGCTACATTTTTAATTTAAATATATAAGTATTGTATACAAATGATATTATGTGTAGAATGTTTTGTAACTATATATAAAGAATATACATATCATTTTTTTTAGAAATCACACCATTAAAGCTCATAAAAATTGGTAGTTTTTGTTTTGTTTTTTATTTTGTTTTACAATGATGTTTACTCTGTATATGGCCCAAGAGCCACTCAATCTACAGGATTACAGTGTAAGAATTACAGTTTTTGGTGGTATGTGGGGAAAATAACAGTTAACCTTATATTTGAATAGGTTCTGATTATAATGATCAGGAAGAAGACAAAGATATAAAATCTTTTAAACACATGTTAAAATTCTATCCTCTGTAATGAAAGATATTATTTCATGTGGGTTGCTGTAATATATAATAATATCTTTGATTATTTTGAGGTTTTTTACAGTGAGTATTGTATAGTATTTTATTATTTTCTACTTATATTTATCTTGGTTTAATAGTCATATTTTGATTGTTTGTGATGTGATGGTCAATATGTATATGACTTACCCTAATTTTCAGTAAATGATAAGTTGACCTGTGACAGAGTGTATTAGTTGTGTGACCATTACAATAATTTAATGTTTTTTTTTTAATTATTAGTGTTGAAGATGCAATTTCCCAAGTGCACAAGAATTACAAGGAGAGTACTATTTCTTGTTAATCTGGCTTCAGTTGCATTTATATGCAAAGACTTGAAGCAATATTTGTATTGAAATAAATATTTTAATGGTGTTGACTGTAAGTAAAATAACTGAAGAATATTTTATAAAATTTAAAATTTGGTGGATTACCATAAATATATTCTAAAGTTTTTACTCCTTCAAACATGAAATTTATTAGATCCACTATCTACTCTTATGGAATATCCAACCAGGCTGCATTCAAAATAATTCAAATCTTTTTATAGGTTTTTCTGACATTTTATGATCTAAAATGTTTGACGTGTTCATTGAGGTTTATATGAGAAAACTGACATGTGAGTTATTTAATAGATTTTTAGACCAGCAATTCTCTCATCTTTTTTGCTGAATACTAAAAGCCAATCCTCAATGTAAAATGTGTTCTTTTTGTTCTAATAACTATTAATGAATGTTGAAAGAAATCTCAGTATTTAATTAGGATGTTTTGAAGGGCTGGTACTTCAAATTACTGACATAAAACATAATAAAAAATTGCCAGTTTGATAGCATACTGTAAGGAGTTTAAACAGTTTTTGTTTTTAAGCTATTTCCAGACCCATATATATATATATATATATATATATATATATATATATATATATATATATATATATATACAGTGGCACGCATAAGTATTGGATACATGTTATTTTCTATTATAACTCTAGTTTATGTTCACCATTTTGCCTGATATTTGGTAAGTAATATCTCATAAAATTGTTTTAGTTGTATGTGGAAGGAAAATTAAAAACTGAATCCAATTTTTTTTATCAAAGTTCAAAATTACCCTATGCAAAAGTATTGGATACATCAATTTAATATTTTGTTGCGTAGCCTCTGTTTTGTTTCACTGCTTCCAGTCGCTTTCTATAGTTGGCCACAAGTTTTCCACACTGATCCACTGTTACTTTACCCCATTCTTCCTTGCATAATTCCTCTAATTGCTTGATATTTTGTGGATTCCGCTTATGAACTTTAACCTTCAAAGTATTCCACAAATTCTCAATTGGATTCAAGTCAGGAGACTGACTTGGCCAATTGAGAGTACTAATACCATTATTTTCAAACCATTCCTTTGTAAGTTTTGCGGTATGTTTGGGATCATTGTCGTGTTGAAGCACGAAATTCCGACCATGTCCTAAAGAAGTTGCAGATTTCTGAAGGTTCTTCTCTAGAATCTCCCTGTACATGCTACCATTCATTCTACCATGGATAACTTGTAACTCACCAGTGTCCAACTTGTAACTCACCAGTGCCCTTGGATGAAAAGCATCCCCATATCATAATGGAAGCACCCCCAAACTTAACTGTGGGGATGGTATTGTGCTTGTTGAAGGCAGTGCCATTTTTTTGCCAAACACTTGTCGCTGTGTTCCTTCCGAATAGTTCAATTTTCGTTTTATCCGACCAGATTACCTTTCCCAAAACTGCATACCTTTCTTTTCATAAGTTTCGACAAACTTTAATCAGTCTTTGACATGTTTGGTAAGTAAAGGCACTTTTCTTGGTGATCTTGAATGAAAGCCTGTACAATATAGAGCTCTTCTAATGGTATCCTTATTTACATTAATTCCAGCACCCTCAAGATCAGTTTTAATTTCAGAACGAGTAATGAAGGGTTTTTTTGCACATTTCTGCTGATCCACCTTGAAGTACTCTCATTTATTTTTCTCGGTCTTCCATTTCTTGGAAGGTTTGCTGTACCATCACCATACTTCTTATACTTTCTGATGATATTTCCTACTGTACTTAGTGCTAGATTCATTTCTTTGCTAATTTTTTGGTAACCTTGTCCTCCTTTGTGATGTTCAATGATTCTATCTTGCATATCTCTGAATAATTCTTTAGTTTTTGCCATTTTTAATCCTTGAATTGCAGAATGCACCTCAAAGAGTCAGATGATTAGTAGCACTATCTTGTAAAAAATTGTGTGCTTCTCTGATTGGTCAGAGATAACATTCCATTACTATCGAAAATTTGAATATTTAAAGTCTTTTAAAATACAAAGTTTTGATTGGAAATTTGAAAAAAGTGTCATGTATCCAATACTTTTGCATAGGGTAATTTTGAACTTTGATAAAAAAAAATGGATTCAACCATGAGTTTTTAATTTTCTTTCCACATACAACTAAAACAACTTTATGAGATATTACTTACCAAATATCAGGCAAAATGGTGAACATAAACTAGAGTTATAACAGAAAATAACATGTATCCAATACTTATGCATGTCACTATATATATATATATATAGTGTGTGTGTAAGTATCATATGTGATACATGCTTTCAATTCTTAACTGACTAGGCAGAATATTTACTGCAGTAGGCTGTTGTTTCTTTTGTGGTAGACTGGTTGCCAACCAAGGCTATAGGACCCAGCCTGTCCTGCTATTTAATCTATAGCTGGGGGGAGAAGTGCTAGTCATACCTTTCTCAAGGATATTTGCGTGTAAGTCAATGTAACAAACCCAACTAGAATTCTGAGTTGATATCCTTTACATCACACCACAATACTTACTGCTTAAAAATTGATCAAATGAAGACTTGAGAAGAAAGCAATGTGCTAATGTATTTTTGTTCACCATTTCAATTTTTGATTGCTTTCTCTGCTGAACTTTGGTTTAAAAAGTTTGCTTTATTCTCATTGATTCCCCTTAATAACCCATATGAATAAAATGCTATACTGCTTTTCTTAATACATTTCCTGCCATACAAAATAATATTTGCTTATTGTGGCAAGTTTGAGCATTTCCTATAACACATGGTGCCATGGAGAAAAAAACAAAGCCAGTACCAAGAATGTGCATTAGCATCATTCTTTAAAGTTTAATATATTTCATTTTATTTACTAAAATAAAGCATAATTTTAAATTGTAATTTCTAACTAACAATAATATGAATGGCATTTTGTAAGGGTTAAAATATCCAAGGCTATAAAATATGTTTAACTGTTTTAGACATGCTCTGTTAAGTCTGTTTTGCAATGACGATTTTTTTCAATTTCACATTTCATCCCACAAAGACACCTTTCTGATTGCACTGTTCAACTCACAGATTCAGGGCTCAGGACTCAGGACTCAGGACTATCTGTCCACGAAATGTACACACAACATGACCAGTACACCCATGAACAGCTGCTCATCATAAACAGATATTATCTTCCAAAAATATGACTTCCGAAACTCAAACCACATTGACAGTACCTTGTTGAAATCACACATGAAGCAACCCCATCCCATCCCAACACTATCTATTGGGGACCTGATATACCTATATACCAATAAAGACAAAACAAAGGCACAACCACAGTATATTGATAACTGGTGCCTCATTAAAACATTTGCCAGGAAACAAACCCAGCCAGGCTTGTATAAAGTTAATTTCAGTGAGTGCTACTATATCCCAACCCAATCAGAAACCCAACTCTACAGTGAGACAGAGGAAACTGAAACTGAAGCAAACCCCCACCATGAACTACCTGTACCTAACTACACAACACCACATGAAGTTGTAGATGATAACATATATCCCACTGCACCTGAAATACTAGCATCTCCACCTCTAGAGCATGCTGATGGTCCCAACATAATCCAAACTGAGGCAACACACAAAAAGAGAGACCATTACTCAAGGCCCACAATGCACACACTGTTTTGATCCAGTTTTATTCTTTCTGATTTCACCTTCAGATTGATAAACAAGATGGCTCTCCACCTTTTTGAAATTTGAGAATTCTTGTGCCCCATTGAATGTGGGACATTATAGAATGATTATGTAGTTACTTCTTTTTACTATTTTGTTGAACAAATTGAGCAATTTTCAGTGAGTATGACTTAACTAAAGGCCAAATCTCTAAAATTATGGTGTCTGTCATTGCTCTGTATATTCTGTCCAAACAAAGGTGCTGAAAATCTTTGGCTTGGAATGAAATTATGTTTCAAATTTTATAAAGTAGGAAAAATTTGACCTGATTTAAAATATAGTAAAATATCAAAAAAAAAAAAAGTCTCAATAAAATTTTAGGAAAAATAACCAGATGGTTTCAGATCTTTTTGAGTTGACAAAGAACAAGTTTTATATGCCAAATTATTCTTGTCTTAATGCAAAACTATATACACAACAATCCAGCAAAAATATAACTTTAAACTTTAATTTAACAGAAAGGATAAATTGATTTAAGTGCTGTAGATCTCACATAAGATCAAAATCTATCAATCAGCTAGTATAGTTATTCCCTTATATGTTAAACTAACCTATTGGTATACAACATATGTTGTAATGATTTTAATTTAGTCTCAACTGGGGTACAGGGCTGTTTAAATATGGGTCCCTATACAGTATAATGTATAACTTAACATGTGGGGAAAGAAAAAAACTATCTAGTTCCTTTGAGCTTGTTTTTGGCATACAACGAACATCAGAGAATAGCTCTTTTAGTGCAATGGGAAGGTGCAGATCTGGGAGATCAAATCTGGAATTAAACATAAACTCTGCTTATTTATCTTTGGCCATAAATGACCAAGGATCAAGATCAAAGTTTAATTTTTGGATTCTTTTCTACCAAAACCTTCAGATCTTTATTGTTGTTTGCTTTTGCTAATCTCTCATGGGTTCCTAAATTGAAATCTGCGCTTGGCAAAATCTATAAACTAAAAATTCTTATGTTTCTTCACTCATAACATTTCTCCCAAATATGGCATTTTTATTAACAGCTTTGTCTCAATTTAAATCTCAGCTTGATCTTATACTTAAAATGTGAAAGGACTTTCATTTTTCATTAAATTATATTCAAAATTAATAGAAATAAATCTTTAGTGAATTGATTTTAAAATAAGTGGTGAAAATGTCAAGCTCAAATCAAAATCATCACTTTCATGTTGAACAATTTAATAAAACCAATATTTATACCAAAAAAAGGTAAGGTATAAAAGAAGTTATCAAAATGATATTGATTTCACATAATCTGTAAGTAAAATAAAATTCCAAAACTTCAATAAATGGCAAATTGAACAGATAAATTTGTCTCTTCTCTGACAAGTCTATTGATATTAGTCTCATTAGATATACTTCTATTCATATGTTTATTCAAAAACAAAAAGCTGTCATAAAAAAAAAAGATTGTGGACAAGTTCCCGATATACAATAATAAACTCAACATATATCGTCATTGACTAAGTTTAATTTAGTTTGGTACAATGCTTTAAGTATTGGGCATCCAGTCATAGACAAATTCACTACTCACTTGTAATAATCTATGAGACTATCTTGTTAAGTCTTATCCCAGGAAGGGTTTCAACAATAGAATGAATTTAAATATCCCATAAGTCTCATAAGATAAGCAATTTATGGAGTAAGGGGTTATATTTGGTTAACTGATCACCAAAACACAATTGACAGTGCACTAAATAAGCACTTTCTAAAGTTATTTTTGACAATTGTTATTAGGCTAGGCCTTTCATTTTCTAAATCCTAAAAAATGAGGAGGTGCTAAACAGATTTGGGCAAAATCCAGTTCATAAGTCTGACAAAAGAATCAAGCATCAGAATTTTTGTTTAATCCCTTTCTTTCTGCACCCTTTTTTATAAGCTACCAATTTTAAAGATATATATATAAAATTGTGTATTTGGGCAACAATCCCTCTTTTATACAAGTTTTATTAAAAATGACTGATAAGTTACTATGGTTAAGTTTCTTACATAATTTTTTGTGTTCATTATAATTTTCTTCTTTTCTGGACAGAAAAATTGTCTGAATGTTCTTTATATCTGAGCACTTTTAGCCATTATCAAGGATGATTTTATTTTTTACTTTTAACTCAGTTTAGTTTTAATTCAGTTAAAAGTAAAAATAAAATCATCCTTGATAATGGCTAAAAGTATAGCCGAAAGTGCTTGGACATACAGAATATTTGAACAATTTCTACATAATTTATGTCCAGAAAAGAAGACAATTGTAAGAATACAAGAAAAATTAAATAAAAACTTAACTGCAGTCACTTGTCAGTCATTTTAATGAAACACACACACACACACACACACACACACACACACTGTGTGTGGTATTAGTGGAAAGTGCTCAATATAGGTCACAAACAACTCCCCATGCATTCGTATATATATATATATATAATTTTAAGCTCTACTTCTGTATTGTACTGTTTTTTAAAAACAAAAATACTAAAGAACTGTTCTTTCCTATTACATCAATACACACACACACATATATATTAAATAAAACATTTGTCATTTTTACAAACCTGATTCATGAAAATTCATTTAGATTATTTTGAAACAGAAAGGAAAAAGTGGTTTCTAACAACATTTTAAATTACAAATCCTATAAAACAAATTATAAAAACATTTAAAAGGTACAAATCATAATTTAGTTAATTGACACTACTTAAAATCAAAGCTTTAAAAGGTTTGTGAATAATTAGAAAACTGCTTTTTAAACCCTTACAAGATTAATTTTAAGTTTTATTTTCAAATCAACTAATCTAAAGACAAAACTAATTATATGGTAAACTTCATTTTCCAAATTAAATAACCTCAATTTATCTCTGAACCCAATAAAAAAAGTTCTGAATAATTTGTGACAAGATGTTGTTACTATTATTCATTGATTATTTCAGACTAATTTTGTCATTTTTATCCCATTTTCAGCCACCATACTTCTGGGTTTCCTCAAATGTATTTCACATTCAGTCATGTGAAGTCTTGTTTTATTTTGTTATCACTACAAAAAGTATTTTAAAACATAAAAAGCAATAGCTATATAGTATGATAAAAAATTTCTCAGTTCAAATTCAAGAAGAAAATTTTAATTGTTATAGATACATTTTTTATCTGAAAAATTTTAATAAATATGAAAGTAAAATAAAAATAAAAACAAAACAGTAATGGGATTAACTCTGACAACATTCAGCTGTCACAATATTTTACAATCTAGCTGAAAACCTACTTTACAAGCAGGATCTATTATTAGCTATTATTTTATTGTTACATTGCATGGCATTTCATCACTGGACTGGATTCTAGTGGTCTGTTAGCAATTCTTCAGTGAGGACCTCATCACTTTATCAACAAACTCAATCAACAATGTTAAGTATAAGACTTCTCCTTAACATCAGAAAGAGACAGCTGAAGTTTCTGGGACACATAATGAGGAAGGAGGGCCTGGAAAACATGATATTCATGGGTCAAATAGAGGGAAAGAGAGACAAGGGAAAGCAGTGTGTGACATAACTG
Source organism: Acanthosepion pharaonis (assembly GCA_903632075.3). NCBI lineage: Eukaryota > Metazoa > Mollusca > Cephalopoda > Sepiida > Sepiidae > Acanthosepion > Acanthosepion pharaonis. The sequence continues at coordinate 799,487 of CAHIKZ030000371.1, read as the reverse complement.
ACAAGCTTGAGCAAGTGAATGACAGAACATGGTCTGGGGCAGGTGGCAGGAACTTGCTGAGAGCAACAAGGGATAGAGGGAGGTGGAGAGCCAAGATCACCTATGTTCTGAAAGGACATGGCGCATAAAAAGAAAATCAACAATAGACAATTTTCTTTGGAGATGGGTAATCTCTTTATTTCAGTGGAGATATCTTGGAAGAAACTCCAAGGAGAACATGTCAACAGGTCAGCCAACTATCCATCCTCTCTGTGTAGCTGCTTGTCTTGCTGCTGAAATCATGGCATACAAAGGAATCTGTTAAAGTACAACATCAGAATTCTTTACTCCTCTACTGCCACAACCAAATTCCTGGTTTTTGACTATTTTCAGTCTTATATCAAAATTTAAAATCATATCAATGGTAATTCATCACTACCAGAATTACATGCCTGCAGACTTCAAACCACCTTCACTCAGTTTGATTTGTCGATGTTCAAACCAATATGGTAAGGTCTGGGATTACACTCCTTACAATTATCATTTTGACATTTATTTTTGGCTAGCCTACGCATTCTGTAACACTGTGAGAGGCCTGTATAACGTCTCTGGCTCCAGTAAGAGATTGTGGATTTGAATTATGTATTTATTGAATCATACCTTAATTGAAAATCATCAGCATCATGAGCTCTTGAATTACATTTACTTTAAATTTCACAGAAGATTTGAAATACCCACATTTTTACCATAAATTTATCCATCCCATTCTATTGTATCAATAAACACAAGGATAATAATGAACTCTGTTTGTGTGAGGACTTATAAATTAATAAACATCATTGAGAAGTTAGCATATGCCACTCCACTTGTGGCCATTGTTTATACTAGATATATTGTAAACACAACAATCTTTTTTTATATGCTGTGTCCCATGAGAACATGAGTGATCATAGCTCTCTACAATTTTCTATTCTTTGTAGTTTTAAGTAATGTTTGTCTCCATGCCATTCCTCCCCACACTACATTCCATTTACACAAATTTGATAGGTATGTTAATCACTGTTTCTCTCTGTTCCTTTTACCTTCAGTTTGACCTGTGAATGTTAAATTCTCCAAGCCTTCTTTCCTCTTTATGTGTTCCAAATTCTAAGTATAAATGCCCTTTTTGATTTCATTATCCTTAAACTTCTTTTTTACTCGCATGTTCAGTTCATGATATACTCAGTATCCTTCTGTAGAGCTACATCTTTGTTACCTGAAATTTCATTTTTATGAGGAAATTGTTCAGCATTCAATGCTATATAAGAGAATTGATATTGTATAGCAGTTCAGTACTCACTCTCTTTCTTTCTAATAAAATTTTCCTGTTTCTTAATACTTTATTTAGCATTTGGAATGTATTATTTCACTATTCCAATGTGCTTTTGAATTTCCATGTCATATTTTTCATCATCTGTTAGAACACATCCCAGATAGTTCTATTTCCGTACTTGCTTTATTTTGATATTTTCAATTTCTGGCTTGCTCCTTGGGTTGTTTCTTTTGGTAATGTTCATATATTTTGTCTTCCTACAAATAATACAATTTTTTTAAGTTTTTTTTTTTTTTTTTCAGTGACCAGGAGAAAAATGTTATAACTTTGTTTTCTAACATTAAAATATTTTCAGCTTAGTGTCTATACAGTTAAGCAAAAAAGATAAAGAAATGATTTAGCTAAACTGACGGACACAAAGTAATGGTCCAGTTTAGTATTATACTTCCATTAAAAATTAAAAAAAATTTAGTAAGTGGTTCAATTTTCAAAGAATAATATGCCATAAATATGCTCTGGAATCCAATTAATAATGACAGAAAACTTGGTGGATATCTTGACCAACAGTTGGATAAAAAAGACATTTGTTGAATTATAGTAAGATTTTTATTCTTCTTCTGTCCCTTCAGGATGTGCGCAATCATGGTTCTCCATGACTTCATTTTCTTTGTAGCTCTAAACAATGTTTGTTCTCTTGCCATTTATTCCAGTCCCATGTCTGCTAGCTACTGCACAAATTTGTTAAAATAGGTTACTCACTGTTTCCCTCTGTCCTACTTGCCTTCAACATGTCCTGCAAATATTAAATTCTCCAAGCCCTCATTTCTGATATGTTCTAGAAATTTCAACAATCTCTATCTGATTGAAAGTATAAGGGTCCTTTTTGTTCCCATTTTCCTTAAAATTACTTTGTTAATGATTTGAAAAAGTACCCACACCTTTTGCCATTAATCTTTACTGAGCAATCTCATATAAATCTTTTGTGTGCATTATCAATATGATAGAACTTGAGAAGTGAATCTGGTTAGGTCAAGAGAGGTTATTTGGGGACAAGATTTTTTCTATTTTAATGCATCAGTGGGGGCGATAAGTGGAGAAATTAACGTAAATAAATTAATTTGTTAGCGATGAAGTGGAAAAGATAGGAATGAGTGAGAGAGTACATCTCAGATAACAAAGACTATGATATGATAAATGGTTTTGTAGATAAAATTGTTGACTTTATTAGCAAACACATGTAGTGCCTGTTTTTGCCAGAGTTTATAAATATCTAAAATAAATGCAATCATGAGTTCACTATACTTTATTAATTGCTTTCAAACATGCTGACCACATATACTCTGTCCAGGAATATTGGTGCAATTATAATTGTTGCATCCAAACAATTAGAAAAAGATTTCTATTTTACTTAAAAATTTGCAAATTTTGTATCATACATAAATAGAGGATAAAAAATTGTATATTTTAGATTCGTTTATTTCCCTTGTGAATTTATGGAATTAAGTTTTTAACCAGATAATAAATCAAGCAAATAATAATTGTGAAGTAATTTTAAAATCAGCTTTTTTCTGCTTTTTACTCATTTATTTTTACTTAGGTACCTTAGAAACTATATAGTGTATTAACTTTTATATTTAAAAATAAACCCATTTTTAATTAAGGGATACATTATAGGCTTATTACTTAGTGGTGCTCCCCTACACCCGAAAATCATTTGTTCCCACCCACACTGTAAAAATGATTTGAACATATAAATTCCAACTAGCAGATCCCTAATTTTAAGGCCAACATATTAAAACAATCTGGCAATGAGCCTAATAAATTAGCATATAAATTTGTTTACTAATTCAGTGATTCTGTAGTCAAAAGGAAAAAAATGATACATCAATATTTATTAAGTTTAGCTTCAAGTGTCAGGAGAACTCAGTAAAGATTGAAGTAATGGTTTGTGAGCCTAGCTTGTTAACCAAACCATTGGTCACTCAGTCCTTCAACATTTTATTTAATGAAATTCATGTAATTTTTTTCTTCCATTAAATCTTTTCATTAGAATTCAGACATTTTATCAGTTTTCCCATTAGGCTGTGCTGCATTTGACTCTGCAAAAAAATTAATAATTTTTTCCTAATTTTTAGAGAGAGACTACAATCAAAAATTTGCCATTTATTTGAACTAAATGTTATACGAGTAATTTCTTCTTATTGACAGACATTTTTTTAATAAAGAATTAGGTTAGATTATTCATCAAAATATATTACTAAATATTTATTTTTCAAAGCACCAATAAATAAGTGAAGATATTCATTCTGAAAAAAAAATTAGTTCATTTGTTTACAAAAAAATGGCTGTCAGTAATAAAGAAGTACAATAGTACATAGTTTAGTGATTGATGTGTGGGTTTTCTACCTCACTAGGTATGATGATGGGTGCTCCTGAGACACCAACTCATAACTAGAGAGTAAAATTATGAATTGAAAATATGGTTTAAATCCAACAAAAATGATTAAATAAGGAAAAAGTATGAAAAACCATTATAAATTTGACATGTTTCAATACTTATTCAGCTTCAATAAAAACAAAGGAAACATCTCTACATTTCACCATTCCCCAAAATTTCTGATGAAGCTAAATAAATAGTGAGACATGTAAAAATTTATGAAGTTTTTTTTTTTTCTACTTATTCCTTATTTAATCATGTAAAACTATATAAAAAAACCCTAATGTCAACACTGGAGATAGTCTACTTGATTGTGCTGCTACTGTCTTCATTTTGACTCAGATATAATATGTAAACCAAAATGGCTCAAATAGACAGTCCTCCAGGGCTCTAGCAATCAAGACAGGCATCCCCATGGGTCACTTCCCAGACCAACCCTCTTTTTACTTTATATAAATGATCTGCCTCAGAGTATACTCAGATCATTTCTGAATATCTATGCTGATGATACAATATATTGGTGCACCTCCAAAACTCATGATGATCAGATTGGCAGCTGATTTCTCATCTGATCTAGCTTTAACATCTCAGTGGGTGAGGGAGGAACTGGCTGGTTACATTCAATGCCTCAAAAACCAAATTAGTTATATTCCATCATTGCTGATCAGACCCTGAACTACCACCAGTCACAATTAATGTATATCCACTAGGAGTGACCACTGGGCCTTAAACTCACCCCAAACCTCAAGTGGAATTCATACATACAACCCATCGCTAAAGGTGCAGGAAAAATGGTCAGTTCCATGTACCGCTCCAGTAAGTACCTGACTCATCCTGCTATCCTCTATCTTTACAAAAGCCAGATCAGGCCTAAAATGGAGTATTGCTGTTATATTTAGACAGGAGTTTCCCAGTCCTCACTTACCAGTTTTGATAGAGTCCAAAAGTGTCTTTGCATCTTTGTGGGTAACAAATTATTTTCCCCCTACAACCCCTTTCTCACAGATGGGATATGGTAAACCTCTCACTGCTCTATTGCCACTTCCATGGAAAGTGCTTGAATGAACTGCATTCTTTGGTTCCACCAGTTCTAACTTTCACAGCTAAGATCTGTCATGCCACTTACATTGTAGCAAACCACCTTCATTCCCTTCATATTCTATTGGTGAGAAGTAAGTTTCACTTGAGCAGCTTCTTCCCATGAATCACTGTTCTGTAGAACCAACTCCCAAGAGCATGTTTCCCTGATCACTACGATCAACCTGTTAAGTCTATAGTTAACCATTATCTTCCTCTTCTATCCACTTAAGCTGTGCCTCTTATTCTTTAAACCTCTTCCTCAAGTGGCTCCCGGGCCTGGTAAAGGGTGAACCTCACTGTAAAAAAAAACAAAAAAACAAGGAGGAATTTTTTTAGGGATGGTGACTGCCTTGTCACACATACATGCCTGTAGATTGCTCTTCAATAAAGTGACTCTTGTTTTGGTATTGTGGTGCTTGCTAGACATGTACAACTTTGTGAACCAATATAGTTCCTCTGTCACATCTATACATTCAGTGAAGTCAGTACTTGGAAGGTACTTTCTAATAGATGAGAAGAAGAAATCTCTATTGATTTAGTCGTATACTACTGTGAGGTTAATATAACAGGTATACAATTTTCTATTGGAGAGGTATGCAATTTCCTGGAGTTGTTTGATGACATATACCATCATTATATCCCTTACCAGAACAAAAGCCAAATTAGATTGCAAGGAGTTGACTTTTTATGGAGGTTAACAGGTTGTGTGTTTGTGTGTGTGTTTTCATATGTAAAACAATTAAGAAGAAGCATACAAAAATGTGAGTTTCAACCACAGATTATTCTCTTTTATTATAGTGACTGTAGTGAAACAAAGTTCTTAATGTCTCTTGGGTATATCTGTTTTCTTTCTGGTTCAGAAGTTAGGGTAGATAAGTATTGTATTCAGGGTTGTGCTCAAGTCAGCCTTGCACAGAGTTGGAACAACTAAAGGGAAGTTTTTCCTTACTTTATTGTTGGAAGGTTTGTATATGGTTATGGGATGTTCATTTTCTTTTTCTTGGTACAGAAGTTAAGGTAAGTCAATATAAGCATCAATACAATGGTTGCACTCAGGTCAGAACCAGGAAAATTTACATTCCCCAGTGGGAATGTAATTACTATGTCCTTCTACATCTTGGAGAAAAAGAGTGAGGCAGGAAATATTTGCCTTTTTATAGGCTTCAACAATGACACCTAATGACATGTTATGAAGCCAAATGGGGTAACTATATTCCCAGTACATGTGAGGTTCTTGAGAACTATCTTTTTTTGTTTCCACAGTGTGTGGGGGTGGGGTCACTCACACCATAGCAACAAAAATAAGCCTTGATTTCATGGAGATAAAAGCATACTTGACAGGAAATAAAACATACAGAAATGACAAGAAAGCATGGTAAATTGTATGTTAATTTCATACAATTTATATTTTTTGTGTGTATTGGTGTGTGTATTTTTTAGGTTACAATTGTTTTATAGTACATGTGATAAAAAGAAGTTCCTTCATATTATTCCATGCCATATCACAGAAAAGTCAGACATATGTTGCCCATATGAGGTTCATGGTGAAGAGGTTGAATTTAACATCTTTTGTTGGGATATCTCTATTTCCAGCAGGAACAGTTTTTGTTGCATGCTGGGAGTATTTTTATTATTGTTATATTTTATTTAATTTATTTTAAAATTAGTTTAAATATTACTGTTTTATTTTATTTATAATCTTCATTATTCTTATTATTATTTTATATTTTATTTGTATTTATTTATAATAATAATGTCCCTACAAGTGCATTCATGTGCGATAAACCTCACTTTTTGGGATACACTTCTGATTCCATACTTTCTTCATTAAATTTGCCCATAAGCAATTGTGCTCTTTGTAACCTATGATTATGACAAAGCAGGTCTGTTTAGTTGTAGCACTACTTTCATTAGTCTGAGGAGGCGAGAAAAGGTGCCTTAAAAATTGCTGGCTCATATTTCAAGCCTGGCAGCCCATTCCAGTTAACTGTTTATTCAATCTTGCAGTTCAAACAATCAGAATCAAACACGCAAAGAAATATTCATTCTTAGTTCTTGTTAAAACACTCCATGACAACGATTCCAATCTAAGAAGGAAAAAAAAAAACTTGTTAGATGTGCATTATGCAAACATGACATCGACATTTCGGCTTTCAACAAAACTCTACTCACTGAAACTTTCAAACTGGAAAATGTTGGTAGGGTTTATGCATTGTTCTGTACTGATAAAATCAAAGAACTTTACCTCTCAAGTGTAGAATTTACCATAAATTCATAGCTAGCTAAATTCTTATCTCTTCCAAAAGATGTCAGTGATTGCACCATGACACTATATTTCAAACTAGAAAACACTTCTGCTGTCATGACAATGCCATCATCCAAGTATGATATCGACAACTTTTATAAATTCACTCAATCATGTACTGAAGTAAAAATTTGGTTCAGAAACTCTTTCACAGACATTGTGCAGAGATGGATATTTTCAACGTGAGTACAAAGACAGCTCCATAAAATATTTCTTGAAGAATAAGAACTGAAAACTTGATTAGCATCTCACAAGAGAAGAACTAAATCATAATACTGAACTGTTGCATCCCCATACATCAAAATCAACAGGAGAGTCCATGAAATACACACACACCCACAAATATATCTATAATGTCAAAACTCTCCTGTCGATTATGATGTATGAGAGCCTAACAAATTCAGTTCTTAGAACTGAACCACCAGACTCACTACACAAATAATTTGATTATATTGGTGAAGACTTATGCACACTTTTTGTAAGAAACAATAACAGTGTGCTATAAAGTTACAAAACAGGCCCTTTCAGTTGTCTTTATCCTAGGCTGCTTGCTAACCAATACTAAAGAATCTAGTATGTTCTGCTATTTAACCGATAGCATAGGATATGAAAGTGGTGTAATGGTTAGTGACTCGAAATGAGAAATTGGCAAGCTGAGTTTGAATTCTGATCGAGTTTGTTGTATTCATTTTCACACAAGTAGCCTCATGAAATTATATATATATATATATATATATATATATATATAAACCATTGCTAGTCCAGGTTTTTCCTAACTTCTTCCAAGACAACCATAACAGTGCTATTTGTTGGCATGTATTAATAAAAATCTCATTTGTTTCATCTCTCTGTCTTCTGTCTGATCTTTTCCTACTGCATTTACTACTGATTCAGCACCAATCAAGCAACCTTTTACTCCAGCTGTTATATTTTCTTCTTGCTATTTGTCTCATCCACCTACTTTTTGTTGCTTAAGCACATCTATATCTCTTATCTTGATCTGTTCTCTTATCCTTGTTAACCACTTTCTCTCTCGTTTTGTTTGTAAGTACTTCTGAGAATAATTTGTCTATGTTCGATAGTTATGTGATAGGGTGATATTTACTAAGGACATTATTATCTCCTTTTTAGAAAGTGGGATTACGATTCCTAGACTGAATTTTTTAGTTACTTTAAATGTACTGGATAAATAGTTGTGCTAATTCTTTGTGAAATTCTCCTGTATCTTTTGAAAGGTCTGTCACTATGACATCTTCCTCCATTTGCTGCTTTCCCATGTTTCACATTTTGAAGAGCAAAACTTATTTAATTTATTTTGTTGTTACCTCAAGAATATCACTAGTATCTGTGAATGTGGCTGTTGGTAGTATTTTTTTTATTTGTGAAGTATTTATTTTTGTATAGTACCTTTCAATTATTCTTATCACTTTGTCGCTTTACATATGGTGACTTCTGGCTTTCAGTGCATACAGTTTGCTTATGTGGGTTGCAAACTGAGGATGTTTCAAGGTATTATTTTATTTTCAAGTTCATCTTCCCGACTTCATCCCATTTTTTATAGTTTCTTTAATTCTGCAATTTCAGTTTTATCTTTCTTAGTATTTACAACTATATTTCTCTTTTTCATATGTTCGAGAAATTCTTTTTGTTATTGTTCTTTCCATTTATTTTCTCTTTACTGTTGTCTGCTATTTCCTTAATTATTGTTACCAATCTGCTATTCATATTTTCGTCATTCCTCGAAATCTGGAATCTGTTCCTCATTTCTACTCAAATTCGGTAATGTTTTCTCTGATTTTATTAGGATATATTTTCTTTCTGTGAATCATTTTGTTTCTTTCAATTTTAAAGTCAAGTTTTAACTCTAGCTACTATTTCATGATCACTTCATATATTAACTTTGTTTTTATGATGATTATATATTTAATGGTATTGGTTGTCAGCAATAAAGTCAATTTCCCTTTTCTTTTACCATTTGCACTTTCTTTGTTTTTCAAAAGAAATGTGCTCATAATTGTCATTTTGTTTCTTTCTAGAAAGTTGATTAACATTTTGTTTCTCTCATTTTCCTTCCCACTTCCTACATTCATTCATTACCTTTTTTCTCCCTATTTTTCCATTTGAGTCACCTATCAAAACCATGTCATTTGTTTTCTGTCTATATAACACTACTGATGGCAGCACAAAAAAAATTTATTTTGCTCACTGTGATTTTTCGGATGTTGGTGCATATACTTGGATTATTTTCAGAGTGTATCTCTTGCCTAATTTGATTACTATCCAAGCTTTCCTATGAGCCTTGCTAATACCTACCATATGCCAAATGATGTTATTGTTCCATTATTATTGTTGTAAAGTTTATATGAAAAAAAATACTGCTCACATGCATATGAATCTAACCACACTGAAATGAGGAACATAAAAACTTCAGTAACATCAATTGGTGAACTTTGTTAAATATATATAAAGTCTTGTAACAGAGCTATTAAATCTGACAGTACAAAATGTTAATTCTCCTTAGTTTAATTTTAATCATGATTGCTGTTTTATTCAATCAATTATTTACATCAAATTGATATGCTGTTTTCACTCACCCACTTTTGTTAGTCTTACAACACTGCAGAAAAGTCTAATGGTGTTAACTATTTACTGCTATGAGGTGGGGCTTAGAGGGTTAAAATGAATTGTTTGATTTACACATACCAAGAAGATTAATGAAGGATGATTATAATGAGGAAACACACATGTAATTTTAATAAAATAAGATAAGGAATTTATTCATGAATTTACACGCTTGAAGTAATGCCAGTGACTTGTTCCAGGAAAATAAAACAGAATTCTTAAAGTCTGTAGTTTTAATGTATTTTCATAAAGAGGAAATATTCGTACAACAGATTAAATGATCTGACACAAAATAATATTCAAAAATGTTTAAGACAAAGGTAAGAGAGTTCTTTGCTCACGAAAGGGATATATAGTTTGCATGCATTCAAAACTAGACAAAGAGAGTTTGAAATACTTAGCTTTCTTGGACTGTTGCGAGAAAATTCTTTGAAGTGCCACGTGCTGGTTAGAGACTGATAATATAATTGACGAGTAATTTTACACTGACGTATACTTCAACACTGGTTGCAAGGAACTGAAGTGAAACCTTTCACATGACTTCAGACACTCTTCTCTGATTAATTTAATTTATATAAAAAAGAATTTTACATAGGCTTGCTACTTTCTTTCCTTATTCTCGGCACACTGGTTAATTTCAGTGAAGGCAATGTTTTTATTGGTTCAAAAGAATTTTACAGACACATGAATTTCTTTCCTTCTTTAGTTCATTGGTTAATTTTTGTGAAAGGTAAAAATTTCACATAGGCTTGTGAATTTATTTTCTTTTGTCTTCCTCAGTCCTCTGATTTTAAGGGAATGGGTGAAGAGAGTTATTATTTTGCACTCACTACAGATAGACACATTCTCTTACCATCAGTATCCCCTATGAGTGTTAATTTATTCTGGATCTCTTTTCTCATTATATGTCTTAGAAATTTCAGCTGTCTCTTTGTGATTATTAATCATATGTTTCTTTTGTTTTTTTTTGTTTTTTTGTAGCTTTTGTTTCCTTGAAACTTTCTTGTTACTCACATGCTCTGTTCATGATGTTCTCAGCATTTGTTTGTTGCAGATTTGAATCAACCCACAACAACAAAAAATGTGTTTAGATATAAAATATTTTTATTTTTGTGTTTGTTACAACTAAATTTTTCTTAGTGTGTATAAGTGTTAAAGTCCTTGTTTGTGGTTTTTTGTTAAGATGAAAAGAAATGTAAGTGTTATGTAGCTTGGTATGGAAGACAGGTGAATGAGTAAGGGAATTTCCTTTTAAGCCTGATATCATGAACTGTTACATTCTGTTGCCATCTGTATCTCCTTACCTCTCTGGTTTGTCCATCTAGAAACTTTGCTTAAATACCCCTCAAAGGAATCATGAAGCATGTTGTTTATTGTTGGTGGGTACACGACTTGTTGGTTGAAAAATGCTAAACATTTATTTTCAATGCATTAATTTATTAACCAGAAAGAAGCACAGTCCTCTGACTCAGCTATTTTTTTGTCATTTGGTGTTTGACTGTCTAAGTGTTTATTTCCATCCAAACTTTAGAATCATATTTTTGTCTCTTCAAATTTCTTTTTCATCTGTGAGATTTTCCAACTACCATTGTCATATAGTAAATTAGATAGTACGTAGCAGTTCAGCATTTTAATGACATTCTCTGATCTCTTAATACTTTACTTAGTTTTTGAAAGGGTTCTTTCACTATTGCTATGTTCCTTCAGATGTGAGTCACCCTTTCCATCGTCTGTTATGTCACTACCCAGATAATTGAATCTCTATACCTATTTGACTTTGACATTCCAAATATATATCATTGGAACCTTAGGTTATTTATTGTTAACAACCATGCTTTCTGCTTTCTTACAGTTAATTGTTTCATCTTGCTTCCTTTTACTGCCTTGTCTTATAGTTCTTTCAGGTTTCTTTCTTTGTCTTCATTACAATGTCATCTATGTTATCTTACATTGTTAAGATTATGTTTGCTGATAATAAACCCTTGTAAGTTTTGTGGATCTCTTAGGATTGTCTCACTTTCCACGTTAAATAAATCCTGTGAGCAAACAAATTTTTGTCTTTTTATATTGTGTACATTCATATAACTCTTTCTCTATACAGACTGTTTGTTCCTAGTAGAAATAATAGAATACTAAAATACAATACCCATGTACAGTATCTCTGGGGACATTTTTAAGCTGATCCAGTCTTTCCTGTCAAATCATGAAATGAGAGTTATCCTGAACGAAGGGCCACTCATCTAAATTCTTTTGTACCAATGCAGGCGTCCCCCAGAACTCCATCCTTGATCCTACGCTGTTTTTAATTTTCATTAACTACCTTCCCAATGAGATCAGCTCTCAACTTGGCATCTACACTGATGACACTACCATTTACTCCTACCTCGATAGTAAGGCTGATCAGTCTGACAATGTCAAAATGGCACTTGATGTACAACATGACCTCAACCATCGCTAACTAAGATGGCTTGTCAATTTTAACATCTCCAAAACTAAAATTCTCTCCATTAATCATCTGAGAGACTCCTATCTTCCATCATCACGGCTGATGCTAACCTCCAGAAAAGTGACTCATTGTGCCTTCTTGGGCTAACATTCTCAGCTGGCATGAAGTGGAAAGACTATATTGAATCCACTGCTAGGTCAGCTGCTAAGAAAGTTGGTTCACTGTGTCTCTCCAGAATCTATCTTGCATATCTGTAAATCTACCACCAGTGCATGCTTAGAATATTGCTGCCATATATAGTCCAGCACCCTTGCTATTTACCTGAAGCTCTTTGATAAGATCCAAAGAAGAATCAGCAATATTATTATCCTGATCTTGGGTCTCAGCTTCAGTTACTTGTCCACCACTGTAAGGTTGCCTCTCTATGCCTTTTTTTATAAATACTTTCATGGTAATTGTTCAGATGAGCTCTTCGCTATGGTACCTAGACTTTATAAATTTAAGCATGGTACTAGACTGGTGGTGAGATCTCATCAATTTACAGTTGTACTGTCTAGATGTAGCTGTAATTTCTATGCTAACAGTTTCTTTTCTCACAGTTCTTGCTCATGGAACTCCTTTCTGGCTCCATGCTTTCCAGCCAACTTTAATCTGCAAAAATGTAAATGCAATGCCAATTGCTATCTACTGTCCTTCTGATTTTTTCTTTCTACTCATTACTAATATTTCTGTTCCTAATTCCTCCACATGCTGCAACCCACTGCATCTTAGTGGTTGTACTGCCTTGCTTGTGGTGATACTGAATAAAAAAAAAATCAAGCTTTATCTCTTCATGTTGTACCCTATCAGATGCCTTTGTGGAAATTAGGTGTCATCACTTCAAAATTTAAGTTGTGATTTCAATCATTATTTGGCATATTCATGTCATAACTGTATTGATGCTTCTATTCAATGAAATGCCTTTGAACAGACCTGCAACTTGATTTAATTAGATATAATTTTACTTATGAAATAGTACAACAAATAGTCTTACTGCATGCTAAAATAATACTCTACAAAGCAAGACTACACCTTTTTGGATATAGTATTATACCATCACTTCAGTAAATAGAGCTAAAATTCTCAGCGTTCATATTTATCATCCAGTCACACTTCAAACATTAAAATCTTCCCCTATCATTACAACCCTTTTTAAGCCTCCACTAAACCGTACTTAAATAACCTCAAATAGTGCGAATGTAGGCGTGGATGTATCACGTGACAAAAACACTTCTTTTTTTATCAATGAGAACACACCCAACTTCGTAATTTTCGAACATACTGAGTCCATCAGATAACAAAACAAAGCACAAGCCGATAAGGTCAGTAGAGAAAACGTCTCTCGAGGCGGACACATCAAAGGATGACCAAGTTACCACTCCCTTTCTCCTACTGTTCGGCCAGTATATTCCTCTTGACTCTGGCGACTGTATGTTGTATAATTCCCATTATAACTCACAATTAGCGACAGTTGGTTGATTTACTCCCCATTCCACTCTTTTATGAAAACTTTCACACAAAAGGCATACACACTAACCTTTTCAACAAATGGCTTTCATTGGGATAGAAATTTAAGCTAAGTAATTTTATCCTTATTCTCTTTAAACAAAGAGATTTTTTTTTTCGAAAATATACCAAAATTGTACCTATGTTCACACATTACAATTCAAGAATTTTTTTTAATGCATGGATTCCTTTATGTTTTTCATTCATATATTTACTTTCTGAAAGTATTTTCTCTTTACGGCTCGAATATTCGGAATCAGCTGAATATTAATTACCTCTCGGTACAACCACCACTGGCGTAAATAACAGCAACGACCCGGAAGATATTTTCACTGAGGAGTTTATTTACACTGCTTGTGTCATCATTTCGATGTAACAGTGACTCTTAGTTTTTTTCACTGATTCCTTTTTTCTTTTTGTAGGAAAAGAACATATTATTTCTTATTCTTTAAATAACCACTGGCCCAGTTTTATTTTTTTTATTAGTTGTAATTTAATTAAATTTTTAACCGATCAGCAACAAACAAAAAACATTCAGTAATTTAAGAAAAATGTTGTGTCAACCACATTTTTTACTACTACTACTACTACTGTTGACGATCATCACTTTAAAAAGGTAAGTTAATAATATCTGCTTAAATGAACGAGGTTTTGCTCCTCCTTTGAAATGGGAGAGGTTTTATCTTATCTCTTGGTTGGTTCTAAGATAATCTCCGCTGTTGTGTGTTTACCGTTATTCAATGAATCAAAAAGAATGATGTAGTTGTAGTATTGTAGTATGAATATCTTCTTATCGCACCGAAGTGTTTTTGTACTCATTCATCATAACATTCAGAGTTAAAATAAATTGTTAGAGGCATTTTTGAAAAAGATATTTTTCTAAGTTATAATTCAACCATTGAGGAGATTTTTTTCCCCCTTTTGACTCGAATAATAAACATTTTCTGTCTCTCTATTGTTATTTCATTTTTAATTTAGACACGACACTAAAATTCTCTCGCGGACTCTTCCTTGGGTCGATTTTTAAGCGAATTCTTGTTATTTTTTAACAACTTCTCTCTTTTTAAATCACATGTAAAAAAAATAGTATTTTCTCTCTTTCTCTTTTTTTTTTTTTTTTTTTGTAATTTAAGTATTGTTAGTATATGCGCGTATTTAATTTTTTCAGGTAACGCTTATTGGGCGCTGGGGAAAAAGTGTGGCCTCTTACACGTGTTCATTTTTGCCTGCTTTTTAGTTTTATTCAAAACCTGTTTTCCATTTATTTCATTGTTTAATTTTTCAAATAGTTTTTCCTTTTTACAGTCAACATGGACGTCGTAACTATTACATTTTTTTTTTGTTTTTGTGTTTTTTCCCCCGGATCGTTTTTAACGTAAATTATCTTTTTTATCAGTTTGCGGCTTTATAAGTTTGTAATTAAAAAATTAATGTAAATTGTAAATAAAATAAATAACGAATACAAAGTTGCTTTAAAAAAGTTTAAAAGTATTTTATTTTCATTTCTTTTTTTTTATTATTTAGTATTTATTTATTCGTGAAAATAATACATTTTGTTATCATCCCCCCCCCCAAAAAAAAGTCTTTTGAAATCCATTTTTAGTCATGTGTTTTCCATCCCACATACTCACTTTTTTCCAGATGTTACACACAACACTGGGATGTTTGATTTGAATGTGAGAGCGGGGAAAACGTTAGTTATTCTTTTGTGAGGAGTGTTTAACCTTCACGGCTATTGAGTGCGGACATTTCACAATAAGCAAGCAAGATTATTTACAATATTTCCCTTTTTAAGGCGTATTTAATTCTGATATTTACATTTTTGCCTGCACCTTTAATTAAATAATAAATCGAAACACAGAGGTATTTTCCTCCCGTCTGTACCGATTTTTTAATTTTAAATTTATATCTTTTTTCTTCTATCGAAAATGAAAAATAATCGCATAATATTCAGCAGATAGGAAAAACAGTTATGAGCATAATGATTTTAAATATTTCTTTTTTATAACAAAGCAAAAATGTTGTGCTCACCACTCAGTCAGCTCCTTTTTAGTGCCACATGCGCTAAATTAGACTGTTAGAAAAAGAGAAGGAAAATTTATATTTCGAAGGCCACTTTCTAAAAAAGATGAATAAATAAATAATAATACTAATACTGATTGGTTTTCCTTTCTTAGCAAAATTTTTCGTATTGAAATGGTGTCTAAAGATAAAGAATTATTTAAACACGGCACTTTTAACTGTTTTTTAGTTACTTTAAATTTTAAACTTTTATTAATTTCAAGTGTTCTTGTTATTGTGGTAGTGGTCTATATTTATTTTTTGAAAAAAAAATCAACACATACTCTTTATTTGCATTTTTCTTATTCATTGATAATTTTTCTTTTAAAAATGAACAAAAGAAAGTTTCCAATAACTAAAAACAAAACATCTTTTATTTAAATTTTTCTTCTGTTTCAGTTTGATGTTTTAAGACGTTTTTCACAAATAAAACAAACACGCACCAACCACTGTTGAAAATACACGGGCATCATTTTAAACACAAACCGTTTAAAAAATGATACATTTTTAATTTTTATTAAAATTTTCTCTTTGAAATTGATTACAATTGAAAATATAATTCATTACTGTTTTTACACTTTAAGACAGTTGTCCAGTATTGGAAGAGTCGGGACCCTGATTCGATAATTTTTTATTTTTTTTTAGTTTTTAAAATAAAAACTAAACATTTAAAAACCTTGTTTCACTGTATTTTTAAAAAAAATCATTGACAAATTAAAGATTTCAGTTGTTTTACGTTAGTTACAAATTCTTTAGAATATCAAATTATCTACAGAAAAACTTAGGATACACCACGGCGTCTCACCTCAGCTAAATTCGCTAGCACTGCTTCTATTAACTTTTGAGGTATCATTGATTTTCTTACCAGCTTCTTCTTTAAACTGACCGTCAAGGGTATTTTGCTCTCTAAAATTAAGTTTTCCTTCTACAAACGTTTTCTGCACTCGGTCCTACAGTTACTAATAATCTGCATTCCTACACTTTTTCATTATGACTAATAAGTTACAGCACAAACATGCAACAGACATACACTTACACATTTAAAACTTTACTAAGATTAATAATAGCCCACGTCAGCTAAAAATTACCACGTGATTATTAACCGTCCAAGAAAGAGAAAAGCAAAAGTTTAATTTAAATTTTTAGCAAGAAATAATTTAAAAAAATTTATTTTAATTGCTTCTCCAAACAGAATTTTTATTTTCTATATTTTTTAATTTTGGCATGAGAGCTATGAAGTTTAAATTAGAAATTTTTTGCTGTTGCTTTGAAAAAGTGTTCGTCAAAAAAAAAAAAAAATTAAATATTTTAAAATTATCTTATGTCCTTCAGATTATCTGAAGAACAATAATCAGATAGTTTTATATTGACATATCCACTTTGTTATAAAAAGCAATCCCTTGTCTGTACACTTAAGGAGAATTTAGTTTTACACTAAAGATTTATTTACCTAGCATAGGTCATTATAACAATTATCCCCACAGATTGTTCAGAATTGAACATACAAATATTCCTTGAATGAATGAAGGATGACAAAATTCCTACCGTTGAGGATGAATGTTGGAATGACTATTCCCTGGAAGAAAAAGAAGAAGAAAATGACAGTCATGTATTCATAATGTGAAGTCTAGCATGATGATTGATGAAGAAAGAGAAAGATTTCTTCACAAATAATTTTTTTTCCCTTTGCTGAAGGCTAATAATTGATATTGGTACAAGCATCCCCCACTTAAATAGGGAGGGAAACTCATTTTATTTATTTTTCTATGTAAATCTATGAAAAGTAGATGAAAATCTTAAGCAGGAGATGATGAATTAACAAACCAGTAATAAAGGGAACGTCCTCTATTTGTAGCTAAAACGTTTTTCAATGTAACAGAATAGTAATTATACTGTTAGCTGTTTACTTATAAGGAAACATTCAGCATTCATTGACTGAGCAGCCAGTGTTACTTTCAGTTGAAGTTTATAAACTCTTTCTATTAAAGCAATTTTTCAGGAGAATAGGTTTCTCAAGTCCAGTAACTGTTATTGCACTTTCTAGCATTGATGTGGCTTTTCTTCCTAACCTTTGTTTCAAATAGTGTGGATTATGACATTATTTTCTCTTAAAGTTATATGTTATCCATGTTAGCTGTTGCTGCTTCTGTTATTTGGTACAGTTCATTTTTGGAATTTGAAGAAGGATGGTCCTCACTAAGACCTACAGGCTTCATTCACTAGAGTCTAAAAAGTCAGACTAATGAACAGTTTCAATGTATGTGAAGAAGTTAATAAAGGAAAGCACTAAAAATTCAAGTTCACAGTTAACCATGTACAATGTCATGAACTTAGTTAAAAACATTGTGTAAGATAATAAATGTTTGGGTCTTCTCACCTTTCATCCAGATCTTGTTATAGTTTGTTTCTGTTCATCCAATGAGGCAAGAGAGGTATATTTCACTTAGTAGGTAAGTCAAGCGACATGCTATTAAGAAAAGCAGATTTAAACATTAATAAGATAAACATTATGAGGCAAGTAAAACAACAAAAAAAAAAGCATAGTTTTCAGGGATGTGGAATGGTCACAAGCCACTTCTGAGTTTAGGTGCCATCCAGCTTTTCCTCAAATGATTTTTAATCAATACATGGGTTCAACAGGAAAGCATTGATGTCCTGGTACATAACGAATGTTGTTGATTCCTCTTATGAAACAACTATCAGATGTTAATTGCTGTAGATAATCAGAGATACTTATCAGAAATGTAATGAAAGGTGCCAAGTAAGTCAAAATGTGGAAAATGCAACCCTTCATCAAATGACAAACTGCCAAATAAGCTTTACTGTATTTGGATTCTGTGGATGACAATTCCTGGACAAAGAAGTTTCCAAGGTATGTTGATATTTTGTTGTAGGACCACACCTACTCTAACTGATGAGTCATCAACTGAGAGAAATAATTTGATGCCGAGAACAATGTATGACAATTTATCGCCTCCTCCTCCCATCCCATAGACTCTATTGAGGAGTATGGGGCCACAGCTCTCAACAACATGAAGTGTTGCTGCTGTGGTTTTTAATAGCGAATAAATTTTTATGAGATAAAGTTGCTAGCCTCATGCCCAAATGGCTTTGTCCCAGGTTTTCGCTTACTATACCCAGTGTTCACAAGAGGTCACCCATCTAAGTACTAACTGGACTGTACACTGTTTAAATACAGTAATAAGAACTGGTGTTTCAATGGACAATTGAACTGCATTGGACAACAGTCTTGATATCTTTAAACACTCTCAAAGCAATGTTAGAAAGAACTCTCACGGTTTTTAATAATAACGTCTTTTAAAGGTTTTAAGATAGATGCACAGTTATTAGAAAATTTTTTAAAAATGATTAACCATGCATAAAAATTGCCTTCATTTTTTCATGGTATTGGGCACAGGAAACTTGGAAATGACTTCAGTTTTGTCAGGAGAGAGAAGTGCCAGTAGGACAAATCTGATGCCCACAAACTGGAGCAAGAGATGGCTTGTTAATTTTAACACCTTTGAAACTAAGCTGCTCTCTGTTAATCACCTGAGAGACTCCTTTCTGCCTTCCATCAGCATGGCTGATGCTAACCTCCAGGAAAGTGATTCATTGTGCCTTCTTGGGCTAACATTCTCAGCTAACATGAAGTGGAAAGATTATATTGAATCCATTGCTAGGTTAGCTGCTAAGAAAGTTAGTCCATTTTTCTTTACAGAATTTATCCTACGTATGTGTAAGTCTACCATTCGTCTATGTTTAGAATATTAGTTATATATGGTCTGGTACTCCTGCTATATATCTAGAGATCCTTGATAAAATACAAAGAAGAATCAGCAATACCATTGGTCCTGATCTTGCATCTCGGCTTCAGTTTGTTTCCTATTGTTGTAAAGTTATCTTCCTGTGCCTTTTCTATAAATACTTTCATGATAGTTATTCAAATGAGCTCTTTGCCTTGGTATCTAGTACTAGATTGGCAAATAGGTCTTATTGTTTTACAGCTGAATTGGCTAGATCTTACTGTAAGTGCTATGCTAAAAATTTCTTTTCTCACACTTCTTGCTTGTGGAACTCCCTTCCAGCTCCATGCTTTCCAGCCAACTTTAATCTTCAAAAATTTAAATGCAATGTCAATCGCTGTTTTCTTGACTACTCTTTGAGAACCATAAAAGAGGAGGAATTAAGAAGGAAAATGATAACGATTGACATTGCATTTAAATTTTTGAAGATCAAAATTGACTGGAAAGCAAGAAGCTGGTAAAGAGTTCTACAAGTAAGAAATACGAGTGAAGAAACTGTTATCATAGAACTTATGGTTAGATCTAGGCATTTCAAATGTAAAATGATGAGAGCTAGCCACCAATCTAATACTGCACTCAAATTCATAAAGTCTAAAAAGGCTCATCAGAACAATTACCATGAAAATATTCATAAAAAAAGTACAGGGTATTTACGTTGCAGTGGTGGGAAAATGACAGAAGCCAGGATATGAGGTCAGGACCAATAATATTGCAAATTATTCTTTGTAATTTATCAAGCATCAGACCAGATGTGACAGCAATATTCAATGCCTGAATGAATGTTAGACTTATAAATATGTAAGATAGATTCTGGCATGAAAAATTGTCTAGTATAACACAGTGAATCAACTTTCTTAGAAACAGACATAGCAATTGATGCAATATAATCTTCCTACTTCATGAGAGAGGAAAATGTTAGCTAATGAAAGGCAAAAAGGGTTCTCTCAAACATTTAAAAGAGCCATTTCATTTTGATGGCATTAAAATTAGCAAGCCGTTTCTTGCTCCAATTAACAACAGATTGTAGGTCAGCTGCCAATTTAATCTTATTAAATCAATTATTAAATCAATCAGACTTACTATTAAAACAAGTAAAGAATTGTGGCATCAGTATAGATACTGAGTTGAGAACTGATGATATCAGGAAGATTGTTGATGAAAATTCATATTGTGAATATGCAGAATATGATAGTAATCTGGTCTGGTTACTCAATATATGATGGTTTCCATTTACCTCCACTTTTAGGAATCATGTTCATCCAGTTACTATTGGAGGTATGAATGATTTCCAATTCCAACATCTGGCAAAATTCTTACTTTTTATCTAGAGCCAATCTATAAGGATGATTATGTCCAGACAAACTGCATATAAGAGTGTGATTTGTAATGCCACATAATAACAATTCTTTGATCTAGTTAAAAATTTTAGAGAAGATGATAATGGGTGTGTCTAATGGGGCTCCACAACAAATTGATCCTGACAACATCATGTGTGTATACAAGATCTTTGTATATTGGTCAATAGGCCAAAATTGCATTAAAAAATACACTCCTGAAATGTATTTTCTTTTCCACATCAACAATAATAAAGAACCAAATAAAATCATGTAAGCCTAAATTCAGCTTCAGGCACTTTTGACCATATATGTTTATGATGGATTGGGCACCTTGAGACAGTGCAGTGGTTAGCAAGCTAGTCTTGTTAGAACAATTATGACTGAGTAGTGAGTTCAATCCTCACTGGGTGCCCCCTACTTTCGGCCTTGTGCCACATCTAAGCTACACTTGGAAAATCACTGGACACCTCAAGGTGGTTAGCAAGCTTGTTTCACTAAAACAATTACGACTGAGTAGTGAGTTCGATCCTTGCTGGGTGCCTCATACTTTTGACCTTGTGCCACATCTAAACTACGCTTGGAAAATCACTATGTGTATGATGGACTTGTTCAATGCCTAAGGAATCAGGTTATCTAGTCTTCTAATCCTGTCCCTAGTTGTAACAGAGATTAAAGAAACCTCGGGACCATTATTTACCAAGGCATGTACAAATGAGATTCTGCTGCAATATATAATTCTATTGTGCTGGCATACCAAGCTGCTAATTACCTTGTAATTTCCTCTTACCTTAAGGAAGGCAGATGGCAGTTTGTAGAGGTGCATCTTCATGCTATAACTTCCTATGTGAATAGGAGAGGAGATGAGGTACACTTGTGGCTGATTTTTTGTGTTGTCATCTATGAGTCAAAGAATACTTGGACAGAACTTTGTCTAATTTAAGCATTAGCTCGTCCACCCCTTTTTGATAGTTTGGCTCAACCTTCCGCTAATGCATTACCAGATGCTCGCTACCAGTGCTGACACAGATGCAGACATATCATAAATTTCATCAGCAACCTTCAACTAATTTCCAAAGGAATGCTGTCTCCCAAAGTTGTTAACACAAGCTGATATTTAATTAGTAAATACTGCAGAAATATGTGGCACATCAAACTATCGTCACAATAAGTCCTGGCCAAAAGTTGCAGGCATCATAAAAATCATTTTACTATTTAGGAGCTGGGACAACTTCTGTTCTGATATTGAGGTCCTTAAAAAAATTTCCTCCTTAAGCCTATCAAAGGGTGAGTTAAATAGGGGATTAATTATTAAATCTTGAAACTCAGTGGGAATATCTGGAAGAAGCAGTAAAAGTGCCAGAGAAATTTCATAAGTTGGGAAGTAATGCCTTCAACATTGAACTTTGCCAACAGCCCCTATCTACATTAAATTTCTAATGCAAGGAGTGCTATAATATCCAACATATATTGCATTTTTGGTAGATGTATTTATGCTCAACATAGGAATAGATATATTCACCTATCATCTGGTTCACAGGCCTCTCTGGTCTTTTGAACAGGAGTAAAAGTTTATCCGTTGCGTCCTGTTTAGGATTGGGTTTCCAGTTCCTTTTAAAAGTCTTTTCATTCTCTTTTACTCCCAGTAGGCCCTTGAATCTTACTGGTATTATTGCTTTCTTTGGAGTGACAATTAAAAAAACAACAAATGAGAAAATATTAAAGATGTTAAAAGAATGAGGAATACTAAATTAGAATGGATTGAGAAAACTTAACTATTCAGAATAATTTTTTTTCTTCACAATATGGTGGGCATGAAGTTAACTTACCAACCAAAACCACCAAAAGAAGTAATTTGATTGGAGTAGAACATGTCATGTGATGAGCATTGGCAGGAATATATGAAATATGAAGAAGGATAGTCAGCCATATTGAATATTTGGGGCACTTGGTGAAATAATTGACTGAGAAAGGCATGTTTGTGAGAAAAAAAAATTTCTTTCAACAGAGCCAATATATATATCAGCTAAGTCTGTATTTATCTGGTTGTGTACAAGTTAAAAAACTTATGCATCTATATATGAAAAGTATCTACGAGGAAGTAGCCATATCCACTTTGTGTTAAAAGCAAACCTTAGTCTGTACACCTATAGAAAGTAAGGACAAATTGGCTACACCTGAAAGAAACATTTATTTACATGGAGATAGTGTATTTTACTACAAAAGGTCATTTTCATAACTGTCCATGCATGTAAAACATAAAAATATTATTTGAAAGGGAAGTGGGAAGAAAATAACAGCTATATATTCAAGAGTTGGAGTTTGATAGGGAGCGTAACAAGATGTGTCTATGCTGTATGATGATTGGTGAAGAGAAAGATTTCTTTTCTTCACTGTTTAAGATTTCTGCCAAGGAGGATAACTCTCTTCCTTCTGCTCAGAGATGATAGTTGATACATTTTTCTCTCTTTCTTTCAAAAGTTTAAATAATTATGGATACTGGTTAAAGATTTTAATGTGTTTGTAATTAAAAAATTTAGAAGTGGATTAATTTTTTTATGACACGTTTTTCTTAGTTTTTGACAGTTTTACATGTGGGATTTGCATATTTTGAAAGTTGTAAAGAAAACAGCTGGTTTTAATTAAAACAATTGAATTTTTTTTTTTATTTTGTCTGGCACCTTATTTTATGCAAGTCAAGAATAGGGAAAAGTATTGTTTTGAAACCTACTTTTTTAATGTCTGCTTTAAAATCACAACCTCAAAAATGAAAGAGAGAAAAGTGACTTCTTTGAGGTATATTTCCCTCTCTCAAAAAATGACCTTTATAATATGAAGGGTCTTAGTTTTCAGATCTGGCAGTTACAGTGCATCCAGATTTAAAATATTAATCCAAATTTTAAATCTGAGTTTTATGTAATATTACTTTATTTCTTTGTTAATATTTAAACCCATGAATAATTTCAGAAAATAATGACTTTTTTCTACTGTAACACTTGGATTGTGGATTACCATGATTGATACTGTCTCTTCCTGATAGAATCAGAAAGAGACATTTGAAGAATACTAGGGCACATAATCAGGAAAGAAGGCTTGGATAATTTGACATTTACAGGACATAAGGCAAGAGAGACAGAATGAAACAGTAACCTGCTTGACAAGCTTGTGTAAATGGATGGCAGAACAGGCAGTGGGGGTGATAATGAAAATACAAAACTTACTAAGAGCTACAAAAGATAGGAATGTGTGGAGAGACATGATAGCTTACATGCTGAAGAGACTTGGTATATAGAAGAACACTTGTGTGTATACACCCTGTGAACAACAGTCAGCACCTGAACATGATAAAACCTTTTAAGATGTCTTAACTACAGTTTAGTAATTGGTGAAATGTTTGTTACTCTGCTTTATTTGCTAAAAATAAAAATAAAACTTCATTTTCTCTTTAGTGTTTTTTATCAAAATTATGCAGGAAATATCAAGTGTGATGCAGAGTACTGAAAAATCTTAATGAGATGATGAGGGTTAGTCCATTGGAACACCGCCATGTATCATCATAGGGATTTTGGTTGTGTATACAATGGGTGATGCATTCCTCCAGTTATGGCTTTGAATTTAGAATTGTCATTTGCCAAGTCTAGTTGCCAACCACAGTTAGAATCAGTCTACCATGTTATTTAACCCATAACTAGGGAGGGAGAGAATAAATAGCTTCATGCATTTCCCAAAGATATTTGTGCATAAGTGTATGCTTTGAATTTGACTGGAATTTGAACCACTATCCATTAAACTGCCTTTACATCCATCTTAATGTGAAACCATAAATTTATCACTTTTAGTGTTTATAAGAAAAACCTTGGTCATATAATTTTCTATGAAATTTAAGGTCAGAAAATAGTTTTATGTGGAAAAAAAATTATTTTTTTATTTTAATGAATATTTTGTACCACTATTTTCACTTATAGTCTTTTTCATTTCAAAATGTTTTGTATATCTTGTAAAGGTAAAAGCCTTTAAAATAATATTCCTACTAAAAATTTAAAGTGTACAAATAGAATTTTAATCATAATGAATATCAAATGAAATATTTTATGTTGAAGCTTAGGTTTTAAAACAATAAATCTTTTAAATTATGACTACCAGTCAATAAAATATTTTTTATCCACATAAAACATACATTGTATCAGAATGTGACTTGACAAAAAGAAAATATATATTTCCTTTTAATTTTTCTTAAAATTTTTATAATAATCTCAAATTAGTATGTTGGATAAAATTAACATAGTTTGGTAAAAGGGCATAAGTTACTTCCAAAACCAAAACCTGGTGTTCCTCAGCAGTAATTCAGTCAAATACTAATGAGACAAAACTACTGTCCTCAGTATGGTTTCATTATTATCTCAAGTTGTTTTGTTTGTACTGAAGTGTTTAATTGAAATTATGTCCAATTGTTTTTTTCCCACTTATTTAACCCTTAATTTTTTTTTTGTAATCACGCTGTGTCTTGTAAAAATATAAACATTGTAATAATTGAATTTTCAAAGATTTATTTTAAAAATCAATTTTAAATAAAATGGAGTTCAATTGAACAGTCTATGGGATTACAAAACAATATTAATGCTATAAAAAGGATATATTGAAACTGTATATAGCTATATATAGCAATAACTATGAAACATAGGGAATAAGGGCAAGGATAAAATAAATCACCATAAAGAGGTGATAAACGATAAAAACAGTAAACAAGAAAATAACAAAACAAGGTTAACTGGTTTTTGATCCTCGCTC
Organism: Acanthosepion pharaonis; assembly: GCA_903632075.3. Taxonomy (NCBI): domain Eukaryota; kingdom Metazoa; phylum Mollusca; class Cephalopoda; order Sepiida; family Sepiidae; genus Acanthosepion; species Acanthosepion pharaonis. The sequence goes on along the minus strand of CAHIKZ030000371.1, from coordinate 773,772 downwards.
TTTGGATCTAGTCAAGGACAAATATGTAAATTATGTGCACATCATGTAAAAAAACAATAAATTAAAACAGCCAGGGAATCAGCAGAAAGATATATATATATATATATATATATATATAAAATTATACTCCAATTACATAAAGCCCCAGCAGCCATTCCTTCTGCTTATAGAGAGAAGGTTGACTAGACCTAATGTGTAATGTCTCTCATAATTCCAAGTAGTAATCGTAGTGCGCTCTGCTGATTATGGTAAAGGAATCCCTGATAAATGATACAGCAAACATCGGATTATTTATTAAGTGTTAAGCAATAGCTTATGCAAATTATTGTATCTCCCATGATAGATGTGTTGCTCTATTCCAGTTTCCAACCATTGGTTTGTTTTACCTATATATTCATTTTCACACTAACATTTATAATTGTAAATAACAGAGCTCACATGATGTGGAGGCAGAAAATCCTTACAAACAGATTGGGATGAAAATACTAGTTGTGGATTAGCAGAGAAACAGCAAGATTCAATTAAAACTAAAATTGATTTAATTTTATTATTTCTTATGATAAAACACTTTCCTTTTATATACACAATTCTGAATTTCATACACCATTGTACATCCCACTCGTGTGGCCTTGTGCATACTTATCTAAGATTTGTAAATCATACTTATTATAAAACCCAGGTTGTGTGTGTGTGTCTGTACGTTTATATATTGGATCAGATTTCCAACATTTTTCAACCGATTTCAACAAAATTTCACAGGACTACGTAAAATTACCTTGCAGTGGTTCTGACAGTGCCAAAAATTGGAAAAACACAATTGTTTTTGCACGAAATCAATTTGAAAACACAATTAAGAGGCATCACTGTTGCATGAATGAAAGGGGGACAACTCATATCGAGTTATACTTATTATAAAACCCAGGTTGTTTGTGTGTCTGTGTTCGTTTATATATGGGATCGGATTTCCTACTTTTTTCAACCGATTTCAACAAAACTTCACTTTTTTTTGGCAGGTAGTGTTTCTTATTGTCTTGCACACTTTTTTCTTTATTTTTACATTCAGAATGCTTTAAAAATTCCATTTACAAAACAATTGTTTATAATAAAATTCTATTCAATCGGTAGACTCATAACGATTGAAAACAATGTTTTTGTTTGAGTTTGGGCTTGACCAATTCGTAAAAAAAACCCAAAAAAACTAATTAAGACATGCGTGTCCATCAACCTTAAACAATAACCTTTGTCAATTTTAATTTTCAGTCTTTATGATGGTCGATACTTGATCTATCTCTTACTGCTACATCCCCGGGCAACGCCAGGCTCTACTGCTAGTACATTATAAATGTATTGTGTCAGTAGGCATTCTTTAGTTACATAATCACATTCTTATAAAAATCATACTGAAAATAAAAAGTAAAATAGGTTTTGATAATTTATAATCTTTTCAATATTTTGTTATAAATAATCTCTAAGTGAGTAAGCACAGTGAAAGTATTCAAAGTAGAGAAAGAATTAAGTCTTTTCAAAGTTATATGTAAAAGAATTAGCATATTTTGTTAAAAAAGGAAATAAGTTTCAAAAGAACAATTTTTTTAGAACTCTGAAAGTATATTCAATTTCTGTGTATTTGTTTTACTAAAAATTAATGAATGAACTAGGAAATCTTTTGCAGATAGGATTGTGAGAGTAATTGGCCATGGTTAAATGTAATTGGCAGAGATGCCCAGCAAACAGAATTGACATTGAATTCCAATAAACAGTAACAAAAGAATGAAAAGAACAGGACAAAAATTTTTGCATAGACAAAATTTTTGCAAGACAAAATAGACAAAGCAACAGTACTAAGGTAAGAAGTTCACAATGTAAGAATGGCGTTAACACATAAGAGATACAGATAAGTGATCACAGTGTTCTGACTTCAAGACAAGAACAAAAATATGGCAGATGAGACTAGGATGTGGTCCATTTCTATTGGCAGAGAAGAAATCCTAGCATTCATCTGTATCATTTTTCCATAAATTTGGGCAGGGGAAAGTTTTTGCAGTCATTCCAAAGTCAATTGGAACCAGCAGAGAGTATTCAATTTCAGTGTATTTGTTTTGCTTAAATTTTAATGAATTAAATTAATGAATGAACTAGGAACTTTATTTTTGTTTAAAGGATAGGGTTGTGATTAGCAAGTTAGTTTTGTCCCACACTGTTCTGTGTTTTTTTTTTTTTGTTCATTTTTTTTTTGTTCATTTTTTTTACCTTATTGAGTTAAGCTTAAATATCTATAAAAAAAAAAACAAGAAAAAGAAAAAAGAAAACGTGTTTTTGAGATAAACTCAATGACTCTCACAATTTATGTGTTCATGTTTCCAAAAATGTGCTGAAAAGTTCTTGACCTAACCCACTTTATAAAATTTCATCAAATCATACTTAAAATTAAACTTTCTATTTTGTGTATAATTTTGAGATTACTTTCTTAAACATTTGAAAAATGATATTGGCAGATATATGGAATCAGAAATTAATATACTTCGATTTCAGATTAAATTCATCTTTTAAGAAAATCAAAGGAAAGACTATTAATGAGTTCACACTAAAAAAAGACAAAAAGTGAGATCACTTTTAAACTTTTATTTCATGTTGACCTCTGTTAAAAGTAAATCTAGCTAAATAAAATACAGATATTAACACAGAAGTTATGTTGTAATTTTACTAACCTTAAAAGGAACTCCATATCTTTGTGTGCATTTTGATACTACTTAAGTTACTTGTTAATTTTATGATCTGGACCAGCTGGTCATTAGTATCCCAACACATGTTGCCAGTGCTTACGTATTAGGTTTTTATAGTCTCTTTCTGTTTCTTTGTTTTTTGTTTGTTTTTTTCTGCAGATTTCTTTTATTTCAACAATGAAGAAAAAATGTTTTGTTTTTTTAGGGTCTGTTTCATTAGATATTAGAAAAAAAATAGTTTTTTTGTATGTGGACTAAAAAACAATGGAAAAAATTATCTTGAAATATTTTTTCTTCACTTTATTTTTTTGTTTTAGGCATTAAAAACTGAATAAATAATAAAAGTATATGATATATTTCATCACTTGATGTTTTAAAACACCAGTTAATGGAAGCTTTTAATATAATTTTAATTTTTGCCATAAATTTTTCTTTATTTGGAGTAAAGAAAATTTATAGAAGTACAAGGTTTGATTGAGCATTCCAGAATTATCATAAGACTATATAATAAAAATATAAAAAAACAACTTTTCTACTTTGGTTTCTTTTTAGAAACCAAAGTAGAAAAGTTGTTTTTTTATATTACTTTTCTTGAAGTTTCTCCACCTACATCATAATGTTTTCAAAAGAATATACATTTTAAAGCATATTAATAAAATAAAATAAAAAATAATGAGTGAAATGATTTTTTATATATTTTTAGCTTTTCTAGTTTGTTATTTTTTTAAGACATTTTTTCTCTTTAACTCATTTTCACATTTCATTTGATGCTTACAGAAGAATAATTTATTTACTATTGTTGGAAAAGTGTTTGTCATATAAAACTGAAACCTTTAAAGTGAATAACGGATGGTGTAATTTTAAAAGTCACTTTAAAGGTGAAGAAAACACAATTTCCCTTTTTTTCTCTTTCTTTTTAACTTTCAATGTAGAGAAAATAGAATGACTTTTTTTCTCTCTGAAACTTAAAAAGCATTTTTTTTTTCTTCTTTAGAAGCCCTTTTAAAATATAAGAGGCAATTCAAAAATAATTTATTTCTATGAAATCTACAATAGATACAAGTAGCACAATAACACCACTGGAGAGAATAAATTATCAGTGACAAAACACTATTTTCCCACATAGTGACTACCACTGGCTATGCATTTTTGAGTAGCTCTTTCTTTCATTTATTGAAACTTGTGTAGGATTGCATGAGAGAGATAACTTAAATTTGTATCTAACCCTCCTCTATCTGCATTTAATATGACAATATTTTGGAGTTAGACTTGGTACAACTACTGGTAATCTACAGCATCTAGGTAAACACTAGCCTACCAGATACTTCAACATTGCATATAATACTAAAGGAAGAGTGGGTCATATATGTCATCAAATATGGTAATTGATTATAGTCTTGAATAATTTGGGCATCTATTATAGAATGAAAACTTGCAGGTCACAATGGGCTCACAAGTGGATATTTAGCATTTTTGGGAAATTTCCCAAGTGATATGTGCTTTGAAAGCAGTCTTAAGATTTAAAAACTGGTCTATGTCCTAATTCAAAGTATTTGTCAAGTTATGACTAAAGTTAATGCAAACTCACACATTCATTAACTCACTTTTGCATGATCAGTACTAGATAGTTGCTTCTTTTGCCTCTTTGCTTAGAAAGTCATTGGAATCTTATTGAAATGTGATGTTTTTTAAAGTATTTCACTTTCACATGGCAGTTCATTTTTTTTATAAAATACATTTAGTATATTTATTTCTGAATTTGTTAACATTTTATTAGTTTTGGGTTGTTTGCTTTTTATGAGTAATGCTTCTACTATTTGTAGTCAATTTTTATAGTTGGGAATATAGTATTTTTGTGTTATTAGTAAGGATTTGTTGGATTTCTTCTCTGTTGTTGGGTTGGTTGTTGAAATGCAATTTAATTTAACTATTATTTACTTACATTATTTGGACTGTTATCCTCATCTACATTGCCATATTCACAATGTTTTGGAATGTTGTACACTTCTTCTGGTGATTGGAATTTCAAACTGAACCCTTTCGGGGTAGATTGTTCTAGTTCCATGTGCCATGCCTCTTTCAGATATCTCAGTTATTTCCAAGTTTGGTTCACCACTGCTGTGGTCTGGTATTGAACTCACAACTCTTTCTGTCTATTCACTGGATCTTTATTCATTGAACCATGTGTCCTTGCGGACATCTGTGTATGAAATTTTGGGACTTATAAACCTAATGTCTCAGCAACCATTTTTTTAACCATGCTCATATTGCAATTTTTCTGTTATTATTTTGTATTTTTTACCAGAGCTTATATTGCAATTTTTGTAGTTATTCATTGCTTTTCTCTAGCACTGCTTATTACTGGTTCCCATATTGTATTCATATCCATGCTTGGACAGCTCAGAAGATTTTTGTGGCCTAGCTTATGTGCTGATTCCTTAAGTTTTCATATTTCCCGATGATGCTCTCTGTCTATTATTTCAACCTCATCCAACAGGAGTGGGGATCACCCTTTTCCCTCTATATGTGGTCAGCTACACTGGATTTTTCTATTTCCCCTTGTGTTACTGCTTTACGATGTTCTTGCAGTCTTACCTTAAGGAGACGGCCTGTTTCTTCTTTGTATTTCCTACCACAGCTACACGGGATGGTGTACACACAGTCCTTAGTCATGTTCTCCTCTATGGGATCTTACTCAGAAGATGTGCCTGTGAAGTGTTGAATCACTTTTCAAGAATGTCCTGATGTTATATGGACCACAGATCCTTTGTATTTTCTCCAATAATCCCTTCACATAGGGCAGGCAGACTGTTTTCTGTTGTTATCCTCTTATACCCTTCTATCTCAGTTTGTTGGAGCTGCTACAATGTACCCAGGGTAGCTGTTACATTGTAGGTTGCTGCTTATACTGGCCATTTCTTGTTGGTATGTTTCTGGGTTGCCACGACTTTTGCTTGATGTTGTAAGCAGCAGATGATCCCTTTCTTTACACAGTATGTATAGTGGGTGTCGAAGTTAAGGTATTGTCCGGTGAGCATTGGTTTGCGATACACAGAAGTCTTGAACACCTGCTCTGTTTGAGATATGAGTACATCCAGGAAGGCGAATTTATTGTTGTTTTCCCGCTCCATTGTGAACCGTATCAATGGCAATGAAGATGAGGATAACAGTCCAAATAATGTAAATAATGATAGGAGCCACAGTAATGGATAGCAGCTCGAATTGAGGAATCGGAGAGCCAAGTTTGAATTCCAGTCAAATCCATTACATTCACTTACATGCTAATAACCTTGGAAAAGGTATGACACCTCTTCTTCTCCCCACAGCTGTGAGTAAATAGCAGGACAGACCGGTTTTTATAGCCTTGGATGGCCACGACCTACTGCAGGAAAAAATCTGCCTTGTCAGTCATGTATTGAAAGATGCATGATCACCTAAACATGTATTACGCATAGCACATAACTGACTGAATCATAATACCTCATCTCAGAGATATAGACAGATAAGTAGCATGTTAATTGGTATTATAATGTAGGGATTACATAACCGTCTGTATTGTTTGAATTATTATTATTATTAGAGAGAAATTTTCCAAGTTAGCAAGTGAATTCATAGACATCATTGATAGTGATCATATTCAAGGATTTTAGTTTTTTTGTAGTAAGTGATGAGTTTAATTTGTTTTTGTTGTTAGGTGATATGTATTAGGGTTTTATAATTTTTTTTTCTATCTAGTTTGTGGCTATTGGGTACTTGGTTTCTGTAGTATTTGTACATTTATATGAATAATAATAGTAATGTTAACCATTTTTTTTATAAAGAAACATTTGGTATTGATTGACTGAGTGTCCAGTGCTACTTTTGTTTGAAATTTATAAAATCTTTTTATTAAAACATTTTTTCAAGAAAGTAACTTATTCATGTCAATTGTTATCGCTCTTTCCAGTATTGATATTGGCTTCCTTCCTAACCATTTGCTTGAAGTAGTGTGGAATGTCAACATTTAAAGTAGATATTTGATTGGAGCTTTGCCTTTGTTTTCAAATTACTTTTCTTCTTCCTAAGTTTTTCAGGGAAGGGCATAACCAATCAAAAAATTTAAATATTCTTGTATTCATTATTTCATTAAATTCAAATCTGAACATACATCACATTAGTTAATTCTATTTTTTACCACAAATTTCTTAAATACTTTTGGGCTGGGCATGTTTACAAATTACTGTCATCTAACAAAAATTGGTAAATTTGAACCTTAATGCCCACAAAAAAAAACCCCAGAATGCCAAAAGGACAGTTTTTCCATTGGCACCACTATTATGTTAACTACCTTCACTCTTCGGCAATCTTTATTGTTTTAAAAAGCAATGATTAGAATTGTAATAAAGCCTAAACCTATGAAAGTGAATTTACACATTTTTTTTTATTCTTGAGAATTGACAACAAAAATAATAAACATCATTTATTAGATTGTTTATTTACTATTTATTTATTATATTTTTTAATGGAATAGTGGGGGTAAACATCACCCAATTGTCAATTGATTTGAACTTTATAAAATGGTAAATAATAAGGATTTCCTTATAGTTAGTTCACATATTTTAATAGTTCAGTAAATGTTTATTAATTGATGAATAAAAAAATTGTTTTCATATTCTTTATAAATTGGTGAATGATAAATATTGCATTGCATTAGTTTTAACTGTTTAATTTTTAGAATGTTGTAAATCCTCAACAACAAAAAATAATGTATAAATTCACTTTCATCATATTTAGATTTTATTACAATTCTAATCACCACTTATTAAAAACAATAAACATCATCAAGGAGTGATGGTAGTTAAAATAATAACAGTGTTAATAGGAAAAAAAAACATCATTTTGATACTCTGTTTTTTTGCAGCCATGAAGGTCCAAGTTTGTCCAAATATTTTACTTGATAGCTAGTTTGCCTTTTAGTATGCATATCATTAAAAAGGTATGTCAAATAGGTTTTATTTCTGAAATTTCAATATTGGATTTTAAAATGAAAAGTTAAAAAAAAGCAATATTTCATGATCATGCAAAAAATCAAACTGAAATATAAAAAATACTTGAGTGAGTGAAATTATTTTAGAATAAAAAAAATAAAAGAATGTCATTAAAACAATGTGAAGAACAATTCTCATAATTTAAGAAAAATGTTTAAAAGGTGTCATAAATCTTGAAAGTAATTCACAAGTAAATAAAAAACATTTTTCTATCCTTATATATTTTAGTTTCTTATATTTTGTAAACACTTATTCTATTTATTTTGGTAGAGTACAATAAATAGTTTTATTTTTTTAATGTACAATCATAAATGAAATATGCATACAAATGGATAATTAATTACTCACTGTTGACATTTAAAACCATGAGTGGATATTGGCTTTTGGCATTATAATTTGTCCTCATTTAAATCATAATGTACTAAGCATGTTGTATATACTAATTGAAACTGCAGACTATATACATGAAAGAATACATGCTTCTTTATTTCTTTATAGTGATATGTCACCCATTAGGTTCATTGGGTTACCACATATACTGTCACCATATCAGCAATGGTGTGTCAAGGGCAAAATCACCTGATGAAGCCCATCTCTTTTTAGGCTGTTTTTAAATTGGGATTTTCCTTCTCTTAGACTGGTTTTCACCTCAAGGCAAGCGAGCATAATCAACTCCATAGTGGAGAGAAAGGATATTCCTACTATCTCCAAGGGAATTTGTGTGAAAATGAATGTAGCAAACTCAGAAAGAATTTGAAAACCTGGATCACCTAATTTACTTTCCAAGTTGCTCCATGTGGCTTGTTTGAAATAAACTTGTAGGTTTGTTGAGGAAAGAAATCTCCCTAGCAGAGAGAAGTTCCCTGTTGTTGCAAAATCATGGCACAAAAAAGAGAGGAAAGAGGGTCTGTTATCTCTTCCAATTATAGTCCTGAACAGCACCACCTAGCAGGCATCTTGACAGAAAAGGTGGGATAATCCCTACAATTTTTTTAACAACTGAACTCATTCTTTTTGTTCTTGCCACATTTCTGTCAATCTATTGCATAGCCTTCTTGTGATGTACAACCTATAAGAAAAAGCAGTAAAATTCACTGTCTGGCTCAGTTCATTCTATGTAACATATGTGGTTCCATATATTTTGTTTGTGGAGATATTCTCCAATTCTTTCTCTGCTAAACAAAAAGATTTACACTGACCTGATTTGTATAATTATCCATGAGTCTAATGTATGCTGCTTTTTTTCAACCATCACATTTACATGTAAAGGAAATAATATATAAGAGAAACAAGCTTCTCTCTGAAAATCAGACTTACCATAAGAAAGCTATATCCAAAGTGGAAATAGAAAAATCTGATATAGTAGAAGGTATCTCTTATGTAAACAGTCTACATTATCTCCTCTGAGATGAGTTTTTTTCACAATGATGTTCATCCTGTACAAGGCCTGGGAGCCACTTGCAATAGAGGCACAGTTTATGTGAATATTTGGGGAAGACAATAGTTAATCTTAAACTTGAACAGATTAACATTGTAGTTGTTGGGAAAACACCCTCTTGGGAGTTAGGAAGAAGCTGCTTGAGTGGAACTTCTATCTCACAAATGAAATATGAAAGGAGTGAGGGTGGTGTGCTACAATGTGCATAGCATGGTAGGTCTTAGCCATGAAGTTTAGAACTGGTTGGACTAAAGAGTGTAGTTTGTCTGGTAATATCTTGGGAACATTCTTAAAGATTTTAGAATATTGGAGGAAGCAGTATCAATTTACCTGACAAAGGGTTTTCCAAACTATGGCCTATAGGCTACATCAACCTAGTATAAGATTTCTTTTTTCTTTGTGACTGTCACATTTGTCTTTTGTTCTGAATGAAATCATGCTGATTACAATAAAGATTCAAATAAAACTTAAACTTTATTCCTTCATTTACAAAATAAATAAAACTTAAATTTTATTCCTTCATTTACAAAAGTGATTTTTTTTCTTTGATCTAGAAAAATAGTCAAATATATAACATCACCTTCATACTGGAAAAACTTGAAAACTTCTGGCCAGTGTAGATTTCCTTGCTTTGCAAAGGAAAAATTGGAGTGCATCTCTACAATTAAGAAAAATATGGAATCTTGTGTTAAGTTGCTGAGAATTAAATTGCTTCAGTGGTGCACATTGCTAGGAATGACCTGAGCTGACCATGACTTCTATAATCCATTCAGTCATAGGGACATAACAGTAGTATGTGTGTCTAGGGCAAGATTGCTTGATAGAGCCCATCCCTCTTCAAGCTGATTTTGAATTCAAAGTTTGCCTTTAATATTGGCTGCTACCTCAAACAAGAGCCCAGTCTACTCTGCTACTTAACCTAGAGCTGGTAGAAGATGAATTCAGGCTATTCTTAATGGTATTAGTGTAAAGGGAACAAAACTGACTTGGTTTTGAACATGCTGTTTCCATTTTCTGTGTCAAAAACTGTTACTCTACATGCACATTAGTATATTTGCCACCTTTTTTTTTAAAAAAAAAAAACCCTTTTTCTTTCTTTATGGATTTTACACTTCAAGAAGACTGCAAAGTGGATTGATTGAAATATAGTAACAATTAAAGCAACAAAAAGAATGAGTTCAGTAACCCAAATTATTCTTGAAGTAAAAAATGATCCTTTTCTGAATTATAGAAGATAAAGACATTTCTATTTATAAAGTTATGCTGCAAATCAAAATTGAAATATTGATAAAACCATGATGTCTTTTTAATCAGATTGATTATCTATAAGCATGTTTTTGAAGTTGGTTTATGTTTTTTTATGTATTTTCTAAATACTGAACCAGTTTCTTGAATAAGCAATTTTTTTTTTTTAATATTGAATCAATTTTAGGGAGAATTAACTCTTTTAAAATGAAATTGTACAAATAAGACAAAATTTGTGTTTCATAGTTCTTGCATAAATTTTTTCTACTCCTGCAAAAAAAAACTTTTTATTACAAGAAACTATTCTAATGCATGCTTTATAGATAAATTTTCATTTATTTTAGGAGAAATAATATTTGATTATCAATAAACTTATGATTTCTGTTGATAAATACAATTCTCAAAATTCAGTTATAATTTTAATCTTCAGTATTTAAATTGTATAACAATTGAACCTTATAATTTTTTATGATATATACTGAGTACTTTTAAAAAAAAAGAAATATGTATGACATATTTTAAAACTAGTTTAAAGCAGTTTGATTATTTATTTTATTTTGTTCTATTGGGCAGCATTTAAGCTAGCTCCTACGGAGGGCTCTTGATTGAGCTTTCATTACAATAAGTAAGGAGGAGTAGACGTGATAGGCAACAGTAAATTACAGAACTCAATATTGATCACTGCATTTAAGTACTGCATTAATATTTAAGCTTATTGTTTAAAAGTTCAACAATAATTCTTCTGCTACCATTTAAAGGCAATTTGATATACATAGGTCCTTATTTTCTGTACAAATAATTATTTTTATTTCATGGGTGACTTTCACTGGATTTTGCATTTAATTTCAATTATCTCCAAATTTATTTCCAAGTTATAAAAATTGTTATCATGCAAAAAAATTTGTCACAAAAAATCATGGAAAAATCACTGAAAACAATTGCAGTTATGAAAACTTGGGACTCCAAAATTTCAGGATTGTGGGTCTGGCCGGGAATGTTTTTAATTTGCTCATGGAGTTGGCATGATTCCAAAATAGTATGATACATTGGGCTACAGCCTCTAGGGGTAAAGTTGAAAAGTGTAACACACTGATATTTGCATTTATTATATAGGTAATAATGTATAAATTTAAAATATTTTTCTATATAATGCAATTTTCATAGTAAGAATATAAAACAATGATGAAAATTGCTTAAAGTGTTATATACCATTCACTAGTACAAATTATTTAACATGCCTCTTTCAGAGCCAATAAATTTAAAGAATCTATTCAAAAAATATATCAGCTTTTATCCTGGAGAATTAAATTTTATTAAACTATTATGAATTTGGATGATCATGAACTTGTGATATTGTAAGTTGCAATATGAACTAACAACTTTCTCAAAAAGGAGTGAGCAGTTTTTGTTGTTTATGAAAATGTATTTTTTAAAGAATTTTTGCACAACCAAAATAATGGGTCTTAATACAGAGAATGATTCATGATATTCAAGAAACCATAGTTTGAAATATTTTCTTTTGGAATGCCTCCAAAATGAAACTGCTCTCTTTTAATTGTCTGAAATAACCCTTTTTATCTTTTATCAGTATGACTGATGCTAACCTCCAGGAGAGTGATTCATTGCACCTTCTTGGACTAACATTTTCCACTGACATGATGTGGAATAATTATATTGAATCAATTGCTATGTCTGCTGTTACAAAAGTTTGTTCCTTTTGTCATGCTAGACAATTTTTCTCAGCCGAATCTATCTTACATAAGTCCACCATTCATCTTTGCTTTGAATATTACTGTTACATCTAGTCTGGTACTCATTTAGAGATTATTGATAAAATCCCCAAAAGAATATACCATATTATTGGTCCTTACCTGGCATCTCACCTTCAGTTACTTTCCCACCACCATAACATAGCTTCTTTTCTATAAATACTTTCATGGTAATTGTTCTGATGATCTTTCATCTTTGGTACCCCAACTTTACGAATTTAAGTGCAGTACTAGATTGGCAGCTAGGTCTCATCATTTTACACTTGAAATGACTAGATGCAACCATAGATGCTAACAGTTTTTTTCTCTTATATCTCTTCTGGCTTCTTGCTTCCCAGTCAACTTTGATCTTCAAAAATTTAAATGCAATGTCAACCGTTAACTGCTATCTTCTCAATTCCTGTTCTTTTATTGTTCTCTCTCCTTAATAGTTTTTTCTCATATTCTCTAACACTCCATAACCCCTTGCATTTTAGTGGCTTTATTGCCTAGCTTGGGGTGAAATGATTTAAAAAAAAAATGTAGGAAAAATGGGCACTAAATGGATTGGTCCAGTTGATATATGAATGACCATATTTCTGTTGCCATCTCTTTGTTTCTTGTATTTCTGAGTTTTCTTTTCTAATTCTTTCTTGACTTTTTTCTCCTCACAAACCATGCTTTACAGATTGGCCAAAACAATAACAACAAGTATGTAAAGAAGAGGATTCAGTTGTCTGAACAACACGAGGAATTTTAGCTTTTTTTATTGCCACAAACTAATTTTTGGTGATGAAATCAATACTCAGTCTTTATTCTTCTTTCTATCCCTCCCCACGTTTTTCTATGCTCACTTCTGAGTTACTTTAGTGCCAACATATTTTTCTTTTAAAATTTGTGTTTACTCATTCAAGACATTAAAATGATCATCTATTTGAGGGTCACTCATCTCTGTTTCATTAAATCATTTTGCTATTATATTGCTGGCATGTTGTTAAGTTATTCATCTTTATATGTTTAGAGAGGCAATTAATTAGGTTTGATACACTGGATGTCTGGATGAATTTTGATTAAAATCTGAAAGGGTTTAGATCTGAATCAGCTATTTTAGCTTGAGAGAAAAATGTTCATTTTAATATAAAACTTTGTGGCTATTTTTGACATGTAAAAGGATATTAGCACTGTCCATTGAGGCTATAAATAAAACTGAACTTGATAGCTACAGAGAGAAGCATAGCTTCTCTTAGTAACATTTGTAACCAGACACCAGACAGACCAGTTCTAGTGGGTGTTGAAATACAGCCTGACAGACATTTCCATAAGCATGTACACAATGCAAATGGTATTAAATACTAATAAATATATAAATATTGAAATGCAGAATTAGTATTGATGTTGTATTTTTTTTTATAATGTTTAAAAATGTCTTTTTTATAAATAGTTCTATTTGTAAGTTGCTAATTGACCAAAACAAGATTAGTGTTTTGTGTTTATTTTGGAAAATAGCCAAAGTTATGTTTGGAATATTATTATTAGAAGTAACATTTTGATAGCTGATCTAGTTGATGTGGAAGAATTTCATTTATGTGATATATTTTGCATAGATTATGTTCTCTATTTTTTTATATACATTTTTGGAAAGATAGGAATTATTTTGTAAAAATCATTTTATTACAAATTTTAATTTGTTATATGTGGGCATTGTCTGATTTTTTTTCCACTATTGGATATTAAACTAAATTATAATGTTAACATTTAAATTAATTTCTCTACTCTTAAATTCAGAATAAAAAAAGATCATAGACTGATTTAAAAAAAACAAAAAAAAAACAAGCTCTCTCACATCTTAAGCAAACAGGTCTATTTTTTCAATTTCTTTATTTGTTTATACTTTTATATTCAGTTTGATGGATTACTAAATGACACAGAATAAAAAGCTGTATACCAAAGTTTAATGCATCAAATTATTTTGAGAGATTATACAAGTTAAACTAGTTTGAATCTTGTGTGTAGTTTCTTTGTCGTTCAAAGATGATAAATCAACTTTTTTTTTTCATTTATGTTCATTCAAAGATTTTTACACTAAAATAATTCCTTTTAAGGTTCACAGTATTGACTTTTTTTATACTCATTCTTCTTCTGCCCAGCCCTTCACCAACAAGAAAAGTTTTGTTTTTATTGTCCTCATACTAATCAATTGTTTTCATGTTGATTTTGTTCATTTGGTATTTAGATAACAATTTGAAATCAAGCTCTTAATCTTCTGCAACATTTATAAGTAAATTTTTTCTCTTAAGGGAATAGGAAGCTAAAATAAAATGTCACTATTGTTGTTGTCAGAACTCATGAATATTCATTACAAATTAGTGTTATTGTTTTTTGTTGCTCTTCAAGTTGGAACTTGACCATAACTGTTCTTGCTGTTATCACTGGCCAATAGTTTTGAAAAACTGGTTCAATGGTGAAACAGAGGACTGCAAATCATTAATGTGCTAGTTTGATATTTTTTTTTCTTTACTGTAAGGTCCACCTTAAACAAGGGGTGGGGGGCACTTGAGGTAGAAGGATATGTTAAGGGTTAGTTTTGATAAGAGGGGAAGATAATGGTTAACTGTAGACTTGAACAGGTTAAGATTGTATTGATCAGGGAAACATCCTGTTGGGAGTCTGTTCCATAGGACAGTGGCTTGTGAGAAGAAACTGTTTGAGTGGAACTTACATCTCGCCTATGGAATACGTATGGAATGAGGATGGTTTGTTACTATGTAAGTGGCATGGCGGGTCCTTGTCGTAAAGGTCTGAATTGGTGGAACAAGGAGATGCAGTTCGTCTGAGCATTTTCCATGGTAGCAGTGAGAAACTTGCCACATCCCACCTATGAGGTTGGAGTGTGGAAAATAATTTTTCTTCAACAAGGACTCAGAGATGGTTTTAAATTCTATCAAGACTGGAAAGTAAGGTCTCAGCAGCTCCTACCCAAATATGGCAACAGTACTCCATTTTCAGGCTGATCTGGCTCTTATAAAGATAGAGGATAGCATGAGGAGTCAGGTACTTACTGGAATGGTAGAAAGAGCTGACCATTTTACCTGCATCTTTAGCAATGGATCATATATAGGAATTCCACTTGAGGTTGGGTGTGAGTTTTATGCCCAATCTACACTTTATGATATATTAGCATAATACCCATAAAAAACAAGAAGTATATTTACATAGGGATTGGCATTTAATTCTAGTATCACAGAGTGTACGCATATATGCACACACACACACACACATATATATAGTTCATGCCTGATGACTTGAGAAAACCATGAAACTTTAAGTTGCACTACAAATTTAGGTATATGAATACTTCGTGCTGTCTAACTATGTTGAGCACTGTTTTGTTTACACCTTATATTAAATTAAGTAAATATTTATTTGCTTATCTGTGTATGCATACTAATGCACATATATACAGTTGCTAATATCTAATTATTTGGTTTATATCCAAATTTACATGCATCAATATATACACACCCAAACAACTTAATTTTGGTTGTGCACTCTTGAAAGATAAGTGCAAATTTATAAACAATTGCTATTACTACTAATATTACAAGGCTCTTCCCATTCCTGAATTGAGCACTGTCAGTCATTGTCATGTTTATTCACAGAGTAAGTATGTAAAAATTCTCCTTTCTTTCAACCTTGCACCAATGGCTTAGGGGGAAAATCTTTGACTGTTGCTGAATCAGTTGGGCTTCTATCTCGGCTTGAAGCAATTGGATGCCTAGTCACACTGATAAGCTATGAAACAGCAAAACAGTCTGTCTGTGGATGACAATATATATATATATATATATATAAGTTGAAAGTTTCCAATACTGTTTTGTCTTCATTGTTGTATGCATGTGAGACCTGGATTGCTTACTGGAGACACATGAAAAAGCTGAAAAAGTGGAACTCGTATATACAATCTATTCCTAAAAATGCTGCAAAAATGGTCAGTTCATTGTATCACTCCACTAAGTATCTGACTCCCCATTGCTATATTGTGTCTTTACAAGAGCCAGATCAGACTAAAAATGGAGTATTGCTGCCATATCTAGGCTGGAGCTGCTCAGTCTGCACTTGTCTGTCTTGACAGAGTTCAAAAACCTCTACATGGCCATGTGAGTGTTAAATTCCATCCCACAACTCCTTTCCACAGATGAAATGTAAGCCTTTCATTACTCTATTGCTACTTCCATGGCATGTGTTCTCACAAGCTACATTCCTTAGTCCCACCAGCATTAGTAAGAAGTAAGTTCCACTTGGACAGCTTCTTCCCAAGAACTGCTGCTTTGTGAAATAGATTCCTGGTAAAATGTTTCCCAATCACTACAATCTTGACCTCTTCAAATCTAGGGTTAACTGCTATCTTTCATGCATAACTTCACAAACTTCACGTCTTGCCTTTTTCTTATGCTCATACAACACCACACAGTAACCCTTTATCTTAAATGGCTCTTGGGATATGTTTTGGGTAAACATTAGTGTAAAAAAAAAAAGAAATGTCTCCGCTGTATCTTGGGTATCTGGTATTAAATGTACATAAGTGACATCAATATCCCCGAACACAGTCTGCGGTATTTTAGTGCCATTTGCAATAAAGTGGTCAGGATGAAGGACAATAGGATCCATAAGCAGTTTCTATATAGTGAACTGGTTGGATGAAGAAAATCAGCACACAAGCCAAAATTGAGATATAATGATTGTACACTGATATTGTGCAAAATGACCAGGAGAAACCTACCTTCAAATCATTCATCCTGGAGGAAAGCAGTGCATAATCATAACAGAGACTTTTAACAGAATTGTGTTGTGCAAAGATATTCATAAGAGTCTAGAGGTTAATTGCTATGAAAATGTTACTACAAAATTTGATCTAACATGTATCAAATGTGGTTGCATTTGTCTAAGTCCTCAAAAACAATCAAAGATGCCACACACAATTCATTTATTGCATGTTATGGGGGAATTTAAGTAACAACTATTGTAAAAGATGCCCAATGTTGCCATATCTGTGCAAGAGAATGTAAAACACTAATAGGACTAAAACTGGAGAAACACTAATGTTCCTGAGCAGGTATCTACAATAGGGATCATCTAGCCAGCCTAGCAGATTTGTGTACTTGGAAATGAACAGCCAGTCATTATTTCACACGCACACACACACACATACATACATACATATATATATATATATATATATATATATATATATGCACACACCTGAAAAGAATATTGGTTTTTGAAATGTGGTAAATGCCATTGAGTAATTGTTGACATAGAACATAAAAAACCTACAATTCATTCAATATAATTAAATATTTAATTTTGAGTCTCCAAAGTAGTTGACTTCCAAGGATGGGGACCTTTCAGGGACTCAAAAATAATGAAAGGTTTGATTTTTAAGTTTTCAAATTTGAAAAGCAAGAATTGTGTAATCTTGGAAATAAAAATGCTACATAGTTTAGGCTGGTTTTGGATATGTTGATCCAATCCTAACAAGACTGAGGAACAAACTAAAGCTCAAAGAACATCGGTATTCACAATTAAGATTCAGTATGTTGGAAAGAAAAAGGTTTAAACTGTTTGTAAAGATATTTAATCAAATTTCTTCTCTTAGCACATGTTAATAGGTATCACACTAGTTTTGCAGATCATTAATATTGTATATGATCCTCACCACATGCCTTGCAAAAAACTTGTGTATGAATGATAGGCATAAATCTATCTTTTCTTACTCCCAACTATCCATTAAGTAACAGGGTAGAGTGAGCTCTCTAGCCTTGGATGACAATGAAGGAAAATTCTGAATTCAAACCAATTAAGCCTACAGACATCAATTTCAGAATAGCAACCCTTCAACTATCAGCCTTTAGTATCTGTCTATATCAGCCTTTAGTTTCTCATGATAGGTATGTTTCTCATTGTGAGAAGCACCTATGGCATACAAAGTTTGTAGATTTAAATTCTAAGATATTCAGATATTATAGTCTCACAGGGGAGTTAGAAACATTTGTTAATATAGCTCAGTGGTAGAGCCTTCAGGTGAGAGATGCAAGAACTAAAGTTCCGTTTCCAAGTTGATGTATATCTCAGACAGTAACTTCCCCAAGAGTAAAGAACTCCAAGTAGAATGCCATTTAAATTCAATTTTACTTATTAATTTGTATTCACAAGCTTAACTGTTGGCATGAATATTTTTTTTAAAATTCCATTAATCTCTTCCACTACCAATACAAATTAAATACCCTCTGAATATGATTATGTTCAATATATCCACAGCTAAATGTTTGATTTCATTATTTACACATGATGATTATGATTTATCATTTTAAATTTAACCCAATATTCATGTGTTCGTAGGTACATATACCTTGATACTGTATATAAATTATTTAAATTTTTGAGGAGAAAAATTAGAGAACTTAGAAATAAGAGACTTTTTATTATTTATTGATTTTGGAAATTTTCTTGAAGTAGAGAGCTGTCAGTATTGAAATAGCCATAAAGCAATGATATTAGGTGATTATTGTATATTTTGCATGTGCTGCACTTAGTGTTTGAGAAAAAAATATAACTGCTGAAATTTGAAAAATTTCTTTCACTACAATGATAAGCTTACACTAACTCTTGAAATTGGACAGTAAACCTCTTAGGTGCTAATCCAGTTCTCTGCCCATTGATTGATACCTACCAGTGCTTGTGAAAAGAACATAATGTCAAATTAAAGAACTTAATAAGATCAGATTAGACTATATGAATGTAAGTGTGCCAGGGTGATATCATTAAACCAAAAGCCATTAAGTTTATAGTCTCTTGAAGTAGATTAATGAACTTCATTAACTATGTTATACAATAAAGAAGAAAATTTTTTTTAAAGTTCAAACCCTGGGTATGCCAAAACTTTTCTTAGAAAAATGCCATAATCCTAACATGTTTTAGTTTTTGTGAAAACTGATAAGCAGAATTCAAATTCCATCCAAGGCCATTACATTCAATATTACAGGGAAAGGAAACTCTCCTCTTCTATGAACAAAATAGTAGGGTAGATTAGGCTCTTGAGCTTTGGTAGGGTAATCAGTCCAGATGAAAAACTACTCTGAATTCAAAACCATGGAAAAACCAACAGGAAACCACTTCACTGTCTTTCTCAAGAAGCCATGACAATTCACAGATAAGAAAAGGAATCTGTGAAGAGCCATGATCACCTATGTCCTGAAGGGACATGGCTTTAAAAATGTTTATATTAGGAAAAAGACAACTCTGAATTCAAAACCATTGAGAAAGCAACTGGAAACCACTCTATTATCTTTCCTAAGATCAGTCATGTTAATTCACAGAATATTAAAGAAAAACTCATTGTGAACATTCACAATCACATATGTCTAAGAGACACAGCATTTAAATAAGATAATCACCTACATGTCTCATAGACCTGGCATTTAAATAAATCTCCTTTTTTTTTTAAACAGAAAACATTATCAGTGATGAGATTACTTCCTTTTCATTCTTATGCTTTCCACATCCATAGCAACTTGTGTTGGCCCTTACAATATCTTTGGTCCTCATTTTTTCTTTCCTGTCTGCCTTTTATAATCACTGGTTAACCTTTCATCTTAGCTTTAGATTTACTACTACTTCAGTTATACAGATATTGGTAGCAGTATCTTTTCAATGTTTATCACTGTTTGCCAAGATTCATATCCTCATGGCAATTTTCAATAGCCTCTGTGTTATTTTGTCACACATCCAAAATATCAGAGAAGGTAAGAAAGAAAATAAAACTATTCTTAAATTAAAAATATATGAATTTGTGACTTTCTATCTCACTTTAATGATTCTTTTTAACCACATTTTGCTTGACAACATTTTTCTTGATCTTTACTTTGCTACTAAGCAGATAGCCCTTTCAACTCTGACCTTTTAAAAATTCAAGGTGAGATTGCAACTCCTTCATGCTGTCACCTTGTTAAAAATAACTTTCTCAATCTTTTTAGTATTTCACTTAACTGGACAAGCTTTATATAAATAAATTCTCTGGTCACAAATATTCAACAGCAAATTACATGATTTAGATGAAATAAAAAACATGGTCATTTTTAACTTATATTGCAACTATTACTTTGTTTCTCAAATTAATATTCTTTTCTGGACTTAATTTCTCCCATCATTCTTGACTGAATAATTTACTGAATTTTTCCTGGGTCAAAATATACTTTTAAAAAAAGATTTCTATTTTCATACTAACTGATTTCAGGAACAGAAAATGTTTTTTTTTCAAGAAATGAATTGGCCTATTAATTAGATATCTGTCAACTGCAACTTTATTTTCATGTCAAATGAAATTATTGAAATTTTCTTCAAGATGTATGCAAATATTCATATAAATTTATTGCCAGATTCATCTCTCTCTTTCTCTTGCATTCTTTTTTCTCTTTTTCTATTTTCACTCTTGTTCTATTCTCACCTTCTTTCTCTCCACCCTCTTGACTTTAAGTGAATACAATTGTATTTACCTGAGATCAGTTTGTAGTCATATTAACAGAAGAATGTCTTAGAATTCAGTTTTTCTTCTTTTTGAGGCATAATCTTATTTAACTACTATGTGCATTCTTTTGATGTACCAAATTTAATTAAAATCTTAACCAAGTTTCTTACAAAGAAACATATTGGTAAGATATATAGAAGTTATATCATAAAGCAGTATGGTGTAATTGTCATCAGTAATTTTAGCATTTTGCTATGAGCTACAAACAAAAGGACTTATTATGTATTAACAATGTAACTATCAGCCTTTAATGTCCCTTGAATTTCTTAGCCTTCAATGTCCCTTGAATTAATCTTTTAAAATGTTGTTGTATGCTACTCTATATTTTTGTGCTTGTAATCAGTTGGTGAAAATAGAATAAATGCAACTTCAGAACTTATTATTACACTAAAAAATGAATTTTAAAAATATAAAGAAAATTTTCACACTCAAAAATTATACCTATTACCTGACCCAGCCTTTTGATGTACAATTGCTGTAATCAATAACAGCTCAGTATGAGAAATCAGAGAGCCAAATTCAAATTTCAGTCTGGTTCATTACATTCACTTATGTGAAAATCCTCTCAGAAGAGGTATTAATCCATCTCTTTTCCTCCCACCTATGGGTTAAATAGTAAGTTTTATCTAGAAAAGTTGTTAACTCAAAAATTCTTAATGCAATATTCACTTGCCAGAAAAAAAAGAATTATTTAAATAACCCAGCAAAGGGTTGATAAACCATAAAAACATTGTCAACCTAGAATCATTCTGCTTATACATTTTTATAATTGAATAATTTAAAAAACAACAATTTTTATGTATAAGCTTTTCTACTTAATTCAGTTTAATCAACACTCATAAACATATCTATTTTCCTAAGTAATCTTTTTTACTCTGAGGCTGTTTTATCTTAGTGACTTCTAATGATGGAAAAGATATCTAAGAAAATATAAAATAATTTCTGTCTGAATTTCTGGAATGACAAGTTATCATTATTTACATGTGGACTATTGATTACCTGGATTGACATAAGCCTGATGAAGGTTAGAGGCTACAATGGCAGAAACACTGTGATGATAACAAAAATGAGGACAATAGTCGACATAAAATGAACTTTTCCAAATTTTGTGTGTGTGCATTTTAATTCTCTCCTTGAATACATAGAATGAGTTAAAAATATAGCACTTAATAAAAGAACAGTTTGACTAAGTCATGTTTATATTTTCTTCATTAAATTAATACTGTAAGATATATAAATTAAATCCCTTATAATTTACATATTTTCTATTAACAGGAACACTTTTAAAATTCAGGAAAAAATGTTTAAACTACTAAAAGTTTATAACTTGATATCACTGAATTATTTAAAAGTATCATAATGCTTGACTTTCTTTCTTTTTTTTTTTGCTGAAAATTGAAGAACTTATTCAATTTGTTGCTTTACTTACTCTTAAAATAGTGGATGAAATTATTGAATTTTAGCAGAAAAATTAAAATCTTTGAACTTTGTACCTTTATTTAGTAGTAAGCACATACTGTGAGATGTTGTTTGGCCATATTAAAACATCCCTTTTATTTATTTTTTTCATATACCTGATCATGGCTTTAATAAAGATTTTAAAAGCTTAATTCCTTGCCAAGATAACATTTCAGTGATGACATTGTTCTAGCTAAAGATTATTTATTACTTTAAGAAATGAAAAATAGGTTATTTAAACTGAGAAAATATCTACACACAGAGAGTCGCACTAGGAGTAACAGTTGGTCTCAGGACCCCTAACAGGATTTATTGTGGGTTGAGGAGTGTGTTTTTAGTACAAAGTTAGATTTTCACACAGTATGTTTGAACAAGTCAGGCATCAGCACATGTCTAGGTGACACAGATCGAGACATTTTTAATATCACCTAAAGTATTAATATTTTTTATGGACTATTGCATCTGCTACCACTCTATCTCAATAGGGACACATACACATATCCTTTTTTGTTTCTTCTTAAGTCTTTTTGCCAATCTAATATTTTCCATGATTTTATTTTTTGTTTATTTGAACTCAAACTGGTGATCAGTATATTTACCAAATGATATATTGTTTTTCTTTTAATTTACTTAAAAGAAATGTATATTGAATCTAGGTTTAAAAATACCTCTTGATAAAACAATATTTGTTTTTCTTTTCATTTTTGTTTATTTCTTTGTTTGCTCAGTCTTAATCCAATTGGACTCTGTTCCTTAAAATAACAGCTTTTGATGGTATCAATTGCAATGTATTCAGTATATAAAGCTGAGGAGATCATCAGAAATGATTCATTATAAAAATGATGATTGGTCTTTAATCTACTTATCATGTAAGTTTGATGCTTCTTTTTTTCATACAGAAAGTATAACATTTATGTACATTAGTTTCTAGTTAACTTAATTTATACTTCAGAAGACTAACAGTAAATTTCTAAAAAGAAATGTAGTTTTATATATTTCTTTTTTAGTTGAAATATAAATAACAATTTCAAGCATGCATTTTTTAAAGTAATTGTTTATTTCTCTTAATGAAATACAATTTTTTTTCTCTTACAAGTAAGTGATATTATTTCACAATCTACCTCTTTACAATTAAACCTCTTTATAAATTTTAATGTAAAATAATGTTGAAAAAGATTTGTACAATTTAATATTATAATTGCCTAAAATGTGATTTTAAGTTTTAAATTTTTGATATAGTTAAATTTTAAACAAAGATAATCTATATTTTATTTGTACACAGTACAATTCATAAATTACTTGATTATGAAAAATTAAATACTAAACATATGAAATATAAGATAGCATAGCACCTTCTGATCATTTACTATGTAAATGCCCTAAGAATTTGCTATCCACTGTCCAGCCTTTTAGGAATCATAGTACTTTCATTAATACATACAATATATGAATATGTTTTAAATTAATGATATTTTAATGCCTTTATGATAACAAAAAACAAAGCCTTTTTTATGTTAATTTTAATATTTAAAAAAAAAAATGTAATTTCCCTTTAAGACATAGGTGATCATGGCTATGCACAGATTCCTTATCTTTGTTATTCATGCCTTTTTGGGAAAGATAGTGGAGTGGTTTCCCATTGCTTTCTCCATGGTTTCGAATTCATAGTTTTCCTTCTCTTAGACTTGTTGCCACCCCAAATATGAGAATCTAGTTTACTCTGCTATTTAACACATAGAAAAAGGTGGGGAGAAGAGATGGATTCATGCCCATTTTCCATTTGGGTGAAAGTGCAACAAACTTGGTTGGACACACAAATAAGTGTTGCACTTGTATCTTTAATTTTATATATATATATATATATATATAATGCTTTATTGAAAAATATAGACATTCTATGTCAATTAAATTTAACTAAGCATGGTGGAGTAATGGATAGTGGCTCAGATTGAGGAATTGGAGAGCTGAGTTTGAATTCCAGTCAAATCCATTGCATTCACTTGTTTGCTAATACCCTTGGGAAAGATATGAATCCTCTTCTTCCTCCCCCCCAAGCTATGGGTAAATAGCAGGACAGGCCAGGTTCTATAGCTTTTGGTGGCAATTGGTCTACTGCAGGAAAAAAATCTGCCTCGTCAGTCATGTATCGAAAGATTCATGATCGCCTAAGCGTGTATCATGCATGGTACACTGACTGACTTAATATCTTTTCTAAACTGAACAATCCAGTTTAAAAGAACAATCAAACAATTGAAGAGATATCATCATCATTTAAGTTATTGTATTAAATGAATTGCTTGCATATACAGACAGCAGTAGTCTAAACATGCATTATTATTGGTAGAAAAACATTTGAGATCTTCATGCCTTTAAAAATTAAAAAATCAAGCATGTATTCTTTACTTCAGAAATGAATGGTATTTTTTTTATATACAGCATCCTTGCAAGACATAGATGATATTGGCTCTCCACAGTTACTCACACTTTAATATCTATAAACTGCACATTGGCATGATTGTTCTCGGGAAAGATAGAGTAGTTTTTCTATTACTTTATCCATAATCTTGAACTTAGAGCTGTCCTTAGATTGGTTGCCAACCCAGGCTAAAATATGCCCTGGTCAATAAGTAAGCTTATTTAAATGCATAAAGGTATTTTTTTTATAAAATCATTTCTCATTATTTGAAAGATCTTGTTAATGTGTGTATGTATGTGATATATATATATATATATGTGCACACACACTTGAAAATAATCAAAAGGATAGAGATAATGTTTACTTAATTAGTAGGTAAAAGGTAGCAATTCTTTGTGTGAAAATTGAATGCACAATGTTACCTGTGAATTCCAATAAATTATATAGACATTTGTATAATATGTATTAACCACATGAATTTCAAAATATAGTTTTGTAATCAGTTGAAAAGAGTTAAATCATAGTAACATAGGATAGTTATTAAAACATTTATTTACTTAATGAATTTAATAATAGCATTAGGCAGTCATGGACCTACTTTTTTGGAGGCCCTGAAGCTTGAACAGATAAGGGCACCTTTGCAAGCAGCAACAATAGATTCGAGGATCCGACTACCAAATTATAAGCTATAAATAGATTCTGGTGAGCTGAAAGAAGCCCATACAACTTCATTGCAATTCTCCAAGAAGATGTTGAAATTTGACCAATTACAGGGGAATTTTGAGGCCATATGAATAGAGCATATTCTAAGGCCAACATTAGCTATTTCAACCCATTGGCTTAAGATTCTATCACTAAAATGGCTTTATTTTAATAACAAGCCCTTTAAAAAAATTGATTTTATTGAAAAATTTACTCATTAAAAAAAAGTTGCTTCAGGGACTTCTCTCGGATTAGCCATGATTACCTACATCCTGATAGGACATGGCACCTATATGATGATGATCTGTAATTGAGGTGAGAAAATGAAAAGAAAAATTAACAAAATGTTCTTTGAAAACAATAGCACTTCATTTTAGACATTTTTTTATGTGTTGTGTTTCATCAAAATATGAGTGATCTCAGCTTGCCATAGCTTCCTATACTTTGTAACTCTTAGCAATGTTTGAGTTTTACTATCCCTCCCACTAAAAATGTTTACTAATTTTTTATTGTCACTTACTTGTTTATTCTCCACACAGAACAAAGCTTAATAGTACTGCTTCATCTTATTAGCTAATGATTATCATTTTTATTTGGAGCAAAGGTTTTAGTTTTTAGAAAATATATTGATTTATTAGCCATGTGTATCATATGGAGAATTTCCCTCTCCCCACCTTCCATCTCTCGAGCCTACTTTTCTCTTTATGTATATGATGAATCAAAACAAAGCCAATGCTTTCTCTTATCAACTAATATGACTGCATGAAAAATATGATCCTGATAGGTAATGAATAATTAATTAATGGTGATTGTATAATATGATTGGGAAATCTTTTAAGCTCTTACTGTGTAACCTGCTCTTATAAAATCTATGTTTCATTGTTGATATGACTACTACTTCTTACAGCTGGGTATTGTGCTTTGTGAGTATTTAGGTTACAGCTGTGTAGAAGCTGAATTGCACCATGATTTTTGCCGTATCCCACAGACTCACTTTCTCTCTTGTTGATTATACTGTGTTGTTATTAAATTGAGTTGAAACATTGTGGCTCAATTCTTCAACAAGGTACTATGGACATACTTTGCCATAGTCTCACAAAACCTGCAATGATCAAAGCCTAAAGTGAAAATTACTTCTGTTAAATATTTCATATGTTATGACCCATTCATATATTATTGTTATGTTATGACCCATTCATATGTTATTGTCATATTTTCTTTGTTTTTATATACATACCTATACAATCATAGATTTCTATAAAACAAAACAAAAAAAAATCCACTACAAAATCTCCCTGATAAGATTAACACAAATGAAGTCTAAAGAAGCATATTAGTCTGCTGGTATTCCCCATATTTGTATCCAATTCAAACTGACCTTGTATAGATCAATCCCTAATCTCCTTAAGCTGCTTAAACAACACATGGGTGTAGGTGGCAGCAACAGCAGCAACAACTGCAGCATAGTATCTATAAAGTGTAATATACTTCAGCAGGGTTTTTCCTTTAATTTTTTCTTTAGTGTCCAATTCAGACCCTAAAAGCTAAGACCTACCATGTGACATACACAGGGTCGAATCATTATATTCCATTGATAAGAAAGAAGTTCTACTCGGACTGCTACTTTGTGGACCAGACTCCTGAAAGGATGCTTTCCTAATCACTACAATCTTAACCTCTTTAAGTCTAGGATCAATGATTACCTGTCTTACATATCTTCATATGCACTTTCTCCTCTTATGTTCATAGTCAGTAACCCTCTAATTTGAGTGGCTGTTGGACATTTGGTTTTTAAAAAGATATGCCAAATATGAGAGGCACCTGAAGAAGTCCTGTGGATAAAATGGCTGAAATGCTTGTAACTATAAAAACCAAGATGATTTAAACCAATTTAAATAAATCATTGTATAATAATGGTGATTTCTCATATCAGAATTTTAGATAGAAAATCTACTTTACTATGTGCAATTTTTTGAATATTGTATTTATTTTTCTATTTATCAATATTTAAAAGTATTGTAACAAGTTTATTTTAATAGAACTTGTTTTTAATTTATTTGTATCAAATGGATAACAACTGAGACTCGAAGCTATATCATCAAGATATTATAAAGTTAATAACCTACAGTTCTCAACAATAAAATTTTGTGAAAACTGTTTGGGTCCATCTCTGGCTTACGTTAAGTATTCATTAATACATTCTATATTTATTTCTGAATATGATTTAAAGTAAAAACAAAAATGATGTCATCAGTTAATTGCTAATTTCTGAAACAATGAAACATGTCCAGTTAGTCATAAACTAATGACTTATGGTCTCTCTCTCTCTCTCTTTCTATATATATATATATATATATATATATATATATATAATTTTCCTTTATTTGATTGTTTTTGTTTTTTCTTGTGACATAGCACAAAATCAAATTTTCTAATTTTTTCATTCTCAATCATTTCTGTTAAGTTCCTAATTCTTTTGTGGTTTCAAAGATTTTTTTTATATTTACAAAAGACACAATGAGATTTGTTTTTATAAACAACAGAAAAAAATTAAAAAGAATTTTGGTATAATCTGAAATTGAACTTTGGATCTTTTTTCAAGCATTATACCATCTGATTAACATCTAGAATATTATTAACTTTTGCCCTTTGACCCTTTGCCCAAAATTAAAGTTATGCTAACTTTTATTCTATTTAGCAAAAAAAAAAAAAAATTCTTGGGGAATACATTGTTGGAATTTTTGAGATGAGGAATTATCAGCATTGCTATATGGACCAGCATCCTCATGTTATATTCACCACATTTCAACTGTTGCATCCTCCAACCTTTTAAAAGCTTAGGAAATTGTTTAGAGAATCCTCAGTTTGCGTAAGTACTTTCGACTAGTGCCTAAATATTTAACATTTTCAATAGTCTGGTTGTGTTGTTAGACAAAAGTACAAGTTTATGGTTATGTTGTTAAACAAAAGTACAAGGCTTTCCTGGAAAAATTTATTCAATTTAACATGCATAGAAATAGAGAACGGAAATGGCAAGTTGAAAAATAATTATTTACCTTTGAGAACTTCTAAAGTATAAATTTAAAATATTCAGCATCTATTTGATACATGAACATCTTTAGGCTTAAGTATCTGTATTTAGTAGTACATATCCATTTGTCTGCATGTGTGTACCTCTACAAGATTATCCTTTCGCATTTAAAAATATTCTAAAAGTCAGGTTAGTCGTTTTTTTCTGTCGGAATTTCTGAAATGAGAAATTATTATTATTTACATTCAGACTTTTGTTGTTGTTATCACATTTTGGCCATTGTATTCTCAGATTTTCTTCATATGTCTGTCTGACCTAATGAAGTTTGATATGTTTTTAAACCCTACAATCAAATCATGTCTGTCAGTTCAAGTAACCTTCAGTGAATTTGAAACTGAAGACTTTATTTAATTTATAGAGTAGATAGTTCTCATTCCACAATCCATATCTAGAAATCTCTCTACTTCTCTTTTTAGTACAGCTCAGTTATTGCTACTCCTGTTTTCACTGAGACTATACTACTTGGCACAGGAATTGAACTCACAATTACTATACTATGAAATTTATGAACAAACAAAACACTTTAATCCACTAACTTATTATCAGGTCAAGCTTTTTAGAATGTTTTAAATGCAAGCTACATTGAAATAGTATATGATAAACAAAAAAGATTTCCATTTATGTGTGAGAAACTAAGAAAGCTTACATGCAAGACTATTTCCCAGGAAAAAGGTAATTTTTTTATTATTATTATTATTATTATTATGATGTGATAGAGCAGCACACCAACAATGTGATGATGAGCTAAAAATATATAATTATTATTATTATTTACTCAATCTAAAATTATCATTTAAATAAGCCATAGCTTTAAATTTATACATTTTACAGAACATTTTTAAGTAATATATGCTGAATATTACATTTGATTTAACATTTAAAATACAGCAAATAAATTCTTTCTTTCTACCTTTTGTGTAAATAATAATAATCAGATTAGAATTATTGGTGTACTATAAGAAACAGGTAAACCATTCATTATAGAATAATCTACTTACTGTTTTTTTCATCATAATTAGGCATAGTAAATTACTTTAAGAAATCAAAGCTATCTTGTTAGTCACATGGCTGCAGTCAATTTGAGATCTATATAATGGCCTATTACCACCCACATAAATTTTTTAAACTTATGCACAAATATTCACTTCCTATTTTATTCCAGATACACTATTTGTTTTGATATGAAAATTTAATTCAAATTTAACAACTAAAAAGAAATTCCCAATGAATTCCTATAAAAATTATCTGAGAAAAAAAATTTTTTTGATAAAACTTAATATTATGCACAGTGAAATTTTATAACTTTTTAAAATGTTAATTGTTCATTTGTTCTGATTATTATTACATGTGCATCAGGAATAATTATGAAAATCTATATAAATTTAAATTTGATAAAACAAATCTTATACTTTTAATTTTGGTAATTGAATGACAAAATAGAAAATATTCTATGTAACATGTTTCATCCACTAAAAGGACTTCTTCAGACTAAAGTGTTGATGGAATTTTATATATATATATATATATATATTCCCCCTCTCCCTATATATATATATAAATAGAGAGAGGGGGAATATAAACATATGTTGGTTATAATTATGCACCAAGAGAAAACTCAACTTGTAACAGATATATCATTAAATTTTATGAGTTAACCAACTTCAAATGAAATAAACTTATTTTTATTAAATATTATTAATGAAATACAATAAAATAGAATTTAGTCAGCTTATAATTTACATAAAAACAAAAACTAACACACCATTTAAAACTTATATCAAAGTAACTTGTTGCAAAGTTTTAACTTTCAAATATCAATAATAATTATTTCAACTCGCACACTTAGAAGTGAAAATCATTTTTATGCACCAAGTCATGCATTCAAAACTACATTGACACAAAAGATATAAATAAAATATACACATCAAAAGAAAAGAGAGAGAAATTCATATCTTGCCTTTCAATACCTTCACCCCTGCATATCCATACAAATCAACTAATTGGATTTTAAGTGGGCAGCTCCATCAAAGGACAGAGTCACAACTAAGGAAAATTATACTGAGAGGTGTCCAGGCCTAGGGAACAGCTACCCGAGGACACACCCTCTCATTGCACGAGAGGGCAATTTTTGTTCTTAGCCCAGGTGTACACACTCGGGCTCCCGACATTAAACTGATCTTGTGTCACAACCTGACCTCATGGGGGGATTGAGTAAATACAAATTGGATTTTTAGTGGTTCACCAAAAAAATAGGCAGCTTCCACTTCAATCACATTTTATTCTTTCCCCCTTTAGAAAATACTGCTTTTTATTTCTTTAAAAAGACACACTATATATATATATATATATATATATATATATATATATATATATATATATATAGTAGATGCAAAAGTATGTATACAGTAATAAAAAACAAAATGTATTGAATTGATTATACAAACATATCAATACTAGTATAATGCTTAGTGTATACATACTTTTGCAGCTTCCTGTATATAACACAAAGGCTTTATTAAAGGCAAAAACTGAAAACTTTGTAGTAAACCTTTCTACATATAAAAATGTTATTATATTTTACAAAACATAGTTGTTCATTCTTCACTTTTCCCTTTTTGGGAAGTTTAAACAAGGCCACATAAAAATTATTAAAACCACCACAAAATCACCTTTTCTTATATTTTAAAAATGAATTTATTTTGATTTTACAAGTTTGGTTAGTAATTTAAACTTTAAATACATAGGAAATGTGAAAGATGTCTTCTAGAAACTAAGCAAGTACTAAGAGATAGGAAATTTTCCTTCCCAAGAAACAAAGAAGCACTGGACTCCTATGTAGTATCTAGTCTCCAATATGTCAGTGAATGCTGGACAATTTCCTCAAAGATGAATAAACAAAGTGACAGAGATGTAGTTCTATCAGCAAATGCTGAGAATATCATGGACTTAACATGTGAAGTCCAAGGAAACATACTTACAATCAGAAAGAGATAGTTTAAATTTTTGGAACACATAATGAAGAAAGAGAACTTCATACTCACAGGACTTTTTGGAAGCAAAAGAAACATGGAAAACAAGAAGTAACCTATTTAACAAATTTGAATGAATGGGTGGATGACAAAAAAACAAAAACAAAAAAAAAAAAAAAAAACAAGGTTGTTAAAGGGTCAAAAATTACTTAGAGCAACATAAATCACTTATGTTCTGAAATAGGGCGGCTCAATTGACCGGAAAAAGTCAATCAAAGCTTAAAAATCTATGCATATTGTTCTCAAATAATTATAGTTATTGTTAGGGAGATGTAATATTTTTTTTTTATTTTTATAAGGGGAAGTAAATCTTGTTTTCTTGTGGAGATTTTATGTAAACAAAGCTTGCTCGTTCGGAAGGTACATGCTCTCAAGGGACTTTCTACTCTAGTGCATATTTCGGATTATTTAAATTTCTCTAATCCCTAGAAGATAATATTGTGGTAAAAGTGTAATCACAAAAGAATAACTCAAGTCAACTTCTAAAAAGGAATGCTCTACAGTTGCCCAGGAGAACTTTTCCTCTTTTATCCGACGAAACACTCAATAACGGTACGGGTGATGAAGGTCCCCTTGAAAAAAAGCAAATTGAATGTTTTATTTTGATAACATCCTAAATTTTTATCTTTATTATATGAATACATTGACATCCTTTACCGTTACTATATAAATATACTGACATCCTAAAATATCTGAAAATATTTTAAAATGATTTTCATCTTCATGATTTCATTCTGTAGTAGTAGTTGTCTTTGTCCTGTCAGTAAGAAAATGTCTGGTGGAAGGGAGATAACTGTTTGAAAATTTCATTGTTTTCAGTCTCTGGCATTTGTTTTCTTTTTTTCAAAATAGGCGAAAGTTTATTTACTTCACGTCATTTCTTTTCTGACATTTTCTCTTGATTGCATTTCTTATAAATAAAATTTTCATATTGTACATTATCATTTCCCTTCATTTTCTTATAAAAACATTTTTTTTAATTTAATAATATAAAAAAATTATAACATCTTTTGATAAAAACATTGTAAGGTGTAAAAAATTTTTACACCTTACAATTTTTTTTTTCTTTTAGAAGTTTATCATATTTTTACGCTTTTTTTACAGTAAAAAAGCGTAAAAATATGAGTAAAACTGCTAAAGAAATAATTTTCAGAGTATTTACTTTCTTTTAAAAAATTAACACTTAGTTTCTTTATTTTTATTTTAATCAATGAATGAACTAATTTTTTATTGGTCATTTTCATCTTTTTAAAATAGTAGCAAAAATTAGTTGCAAACAATAAAATAAAAATGAACTGCCCTGTTTGGTTTTCAAACAGCTCTATTTTTTACGTGTCTGAGTTGTTTGTGTGTGATAAACTTACTTAAAGGCTGGGAAATTGAGAAGTGGTTTTATTATTAAGCTCAGTACATTGCACACTTCTTGCAGAATACTTTTTTTTTTAGTCATCATGAAAAATAACTTTGGAATTAGCCTTGAAATGCTGATGTTCTTTTTCTTTACAACTTGCGGCATTGTTTTTTTGGGGTTTTTTTTGGTTTTTTTTAGACAAAATAGTGTACTACTCTGATACACACGTTCATATTCATTTGTAACTTTCTGTTCATTGATTCAATTCAAAACGTGTACGTTACAAATTCTACATTTTTATTCTGTTATTCTATCAATAGCCATCTTCAGAATTTTTAATCTTCATTGGAGTTCATTTTTTAGGAAAAACTACATTTTTGTGTGTGTTTTCGTTAGTTTTTTATTTGGGTTTGTAGTTAAAAGCAAATCATTGCATTTTAAAATGAAAAAAGTCACGGCAAATTTGTGAATAAATTAGAAAAAATTCAGAAAGCATTAATGAATATTATTTGTTTATATATCCAATTTCCATTTCATTTTTTGCCTGTTTTGAAAATTCATCAGTTCTTTAAATCCATGGAACAACACTACACTACAGTGATCAAAAAATAAATTTTTAAAACATGTATCTTATAGGCAGACAAATATGGCAATAGGATACTTCCCTGAACACTACAATTTTAAACCCATTACCCATCATCTTCAACAAATATCCTCATAAACTGTGCCTCTTACTTCTGTAACCCTATACTTCGAATGGCTCTTGGGCCTTGTACAGGGTGAAGGCTATTGTTAAAAAAACGATAGAATTGCAAGCATGTCTTCATAATTATTTACTAAGCTTTGTTTTGACTTTGGGCTATTGTAAGCAGAACAGGAAGATTATGCTGAGCCAGTCTTCCAAATGTGAGGGGCTTGTATTTCTGATTAACATTTAAAACACTAGATTTTATCTCAATTTGAACACAGATATCTGACCACAAAAACAAAACACCATACACAAACATATCTTAACTAAGCACTGACATTTATTGTTTGTTATAATTTTAAAAGGCAGTTTCATAAGCCAGTTTATAGTTGAGATAAACCAATCAAAATGGAGGAACCAAATATTTTTGCCTTGAATACAATCTACCAATGAGTTAACTACTTTTTTCTACACTTGCTTGTTTTTCATTAGAGCAATTACAATTGAGTAGAGAGTTTGATCCTCACTGGTGTCCTATACTTTCTGCTTTATGCCACAACTAAGCTACACCATTATAATATATAAAGACCAGTTATCCAAAGGAATTTGATATTGTTTGAATGACTAATTTTAATTCTTCATACATTTACTCTCACCATTTTTTTATTTGATTACTTATTTAATTTTCTGATTTAGTGAAAAAATATTATGATGCTAGATTTTTTTAATAATCTATGCAAAGCAAGTTTTTTTTTTAAATTATGAGAGAATAAAGATTTATTATCAATTGAATCCATAGAAATTTTCTTCATAAAACTATCACTATCTGTATCAATTCAAAATAACATGTATGACAGAAAACATTAAATGAATTCCCACTTTTAATGTGTGTGTGTGTGTGTGTATGTATGTGTATATATATATATATATATATATATATTAAGAGAAGTTTTATAAAGAGAAGAGACAATGTAAATCTATTTTATCTATAATTATCAAATTATTACAAAAGTTCATGCTTGATTTTCCCTGTTTTTAATTTTCTAATTGGGCACAAATTTTTGCAATACTTTACTAATTGACAGATTAATTTCTCTATCTTAAATAAGGAAATGCCAGTATGTGTGTGTGTGTGTGTGTATATATATATATATATATACACATACATACACACACACAAATTATACAAAAATTAAAATAACACTGACATCTGTAAGGGGGTTAATGCCACCAACAAGACAGGTTTATCAATCTGTAGAGGGTTGATGAAAATGCAATTAACCTGCTACTTAATTTCACAAATCTAACAAAAAAGCAACCAACCAACCAATAAGAGAGATAATGGTATGAAACAATACTTTGGTTCAACAATAAATACGTTTTTTTTATAAAACCAATAGAAGGTACAAAATTGTATGTTGAGCATTATTTAAATTGCTTTAAAGTTTTTTTTTCTTGTATGGATTGAAGTGTTTATGAAAGATTAAGAGTTTAGCAATTGTGTGAATAAAAATGGGTAAGTTTGATAAGGTATTTCTGTGTTTGTACGAAAATTAAACAGTTCATTTTTAGTGTTGAATTTTGTAATATTGTACTTGACTTACTGTTCTGTAATGAAGTTGTCACTCTTTGATTGAATACGTCACTTGATGTTTTCTGTTAAATTTATATAGTTGAGTGAATGTATTTTGCAAGCTGTGGAAATGTTAAGTAAATTTAACTTTAAGCCTAGGAAAATATGTGACATGGATTCTCATGTGTCGAGCTGAGAAAATTTGTAAGACTCACTGTCGAAGTTGAATGATGTTTTGTATTTATTGATGTTTCGAGTCACATGGGAGGCTCAAGAAATTTGGCACAAATTTGTATCTGCTTAGGATACACACTAAACTGGTATGATGCTTACATAGTTGAGAACATATGAAATTATGATTTTTTTTTTTTTTATTAGCCACTCAGAAAGCATTTTTAGTTTTTGTCTGGAGCCAATTTTAATGGGTTGTTGGGCTACTTGGATTGATTTGAAATAAGTTTTGCTCTGAGCCACTTTTAATGGGATTTTAAACAAATGTAGAAGTCTTATTTTACGCATCTCATTTTAACAGATATATTTACCAAAACTGCATAAAAATATCTTGAAATACTAAAGAGTAAATTTATTCAATAAAATCACCATTAGCTTCAACCATGACCTCCAGACGACTTTGGAATCTCCTGCAACTCTTCTGGATGGTCTCCTTGATTAAGTTGGTGAATTCTACTATAATCCTTGCTTTCAGTTCATCTTTGGTGTTACAAGGAGTTTTGTTGGTCTCTTGTTTAACTGCACCTCACACATAATAAATAAGGGGGTTATAGTCTGGAGAGTTAAGTGGCCAGATGTAAGGGTGATGTGGTTGCAGAAATTGTCTGACAGCCATGACTAGGTTCACCTGCTTGTGTGCCATGGTGCAGAGTCCTGTTGCCAGACATAGGGTCTCCCAGCAGCCACTCTCTTGACCCAGGGCAGCACTACCTCCTCAAGGAACTTGATGTAGATCTCAAAAAACAATGTGCATGTGCAAAATTAAAAATATAAAATCTACCCTGTATATATAGTTTGTGTTTTAGTCATTATCAAAAATCAAAGTCCTTTTGGGGATTGTTAGTACATACATATATATGTAGGCAAACTTGGTCCTTCATGCCTGCAAAAATCTGAGTGTCAAAAGGACAGTTTTTCCATTGACACTGCTATTATTTTAACTACTTTCACTCCTTGGCAGTGTTTATTATTTCAAAAAGTGAGTGATTAGAGTTGTGATAATACCTGAACATATGATGAAAGTAAATTTATACATTTTTTTTGTTTTTGGGGACTTACAACAAAAATATTAAACACTATTTATTCATTAGATTATTTATTTACAAGAATAATTTTATATTTTAAGCATTCTAAAAACTAATACAATTAAAACTAATGCATACACTATTTATCATTTACCAGTTTATAAAAAAAAAAAATATGAAAACAAATTTTTATTCATAAATTTATAAACATTTACTAAAGTATTTAAATATATGAACTATAAAGAAATCCTTATTATTTACTACTAGCAGTAGAGCCCGGCGTTGCACGGGATGTAACAGTAAGAGATAGATCAAGTATCGACCATCATAAAGACTGAAAAATAAAATTGACAAAGATTATTGTTTAAGGTTGACGGACACGCATGTCTTAATTAGTTTTTTTTTTTTTTTTTACGAATTGGTCAATCCCAAATTCAAACAAAAACATTGTTTACAATCGTTATGAGTCTATCGATTGGTGAATAGAATTTTATTATAAACAATTGTCTTGTAAATGGAATTTTTAAAGCATTCTGAATGTATAAATAAAGAAAAAAGTGTGCAAGACAATAAGAAATACTACCTGCCAAAAAAAAAAGTGGATGTTTGTTTTATCGGCTGAAAAATGTAAGAAATCCGATCCCATATATAAAGGAACACACACACACACACAACCTGGGTTTTTTTAACCTAAGTCACTCCACGGAATCGCTAAAACATAGAGCATAGTCTGATGAAAAAGACGCCCAAAGTTTATGAAAACAAAATTTTATCGTCAAAATGCTTATGTTTTTTATGAAGAGGATAGACTAAATTTTTTTTTTTTATTTTTTTTAATTTTTCCATCTTTTTAGAATATTCTAAATTTTGATTTAAAAAACCTTGTTTCTCTTTGTCGCAACAAGGGGTAGTAAATAACAGATAATTTTTAGCACGTTTTTTTGTATTTACACACATTAATTTGGAAAATCTTTCAAAAATAAAAATAATTGTCAGATGTTAATGAAACTTTCAGAAACTATTCACAGATGATCGAAATTATTATAAATATGTTTTGTTTTTTTTTATTAAAGTCATGGCAGAAATATTTTTTTTTATATTTATTAACACCCCCATAACTAATTTTATGAAAAACTCTAGAAATTCGAGACCATCAGTTTTAGTGATTATAATAGTTAAAAGCACAAGGCTTTGAAGAATGCAAATCATGTTTTTTTTTTGTTTTTGTTTTTTGTTTTTTTTGGCCAACGTACCTGAAAATCAGCTGTGAATTGTAACATACAAAACTCAATAAAACAAATATATTATTTAGTTTCAAATGCTTTTATTTGTTTTAATTTGTTTTTATGAATATGGGACAATATTTTCTGAAAGCAAAAATTTTTTCAATGAAAATTGAATTTTTAATACAATTATTTCTTATTTCTTTAATTTTAAAAAGATTTTTAAAAAAATTTTAAATTGAATTTTTAAAAATATTTTAACATTAGTTAAAAGCAACATCAACCTTTCAAAATTTTATTAAAATCAGTTTTGAAAAAATGATAATTGATTTTTAAAAGAATATCAAAGTCAGATTTTAATCTTTTTTATCAAATCGAAAAAATGATTGAAAATGATTGATTATCTGTCCTTTTTTTTTACCAAAAAAACAATATTTTTTAACGAAAATTTCAGGCGACGTGCTAGGAACGATTAAAAAATGTAAAAAAATACCCCAAAAATACTTTGATCTTTCCTCTTTAATAATAATATGAACATTAGACGATAAAATTTTGTTTTCGTCAAGTTCGGATTTTTTTTCATCATGCTATGCTCTTTTTGTTTACATTTTCGTGGGTGAGTTGTCCCCTTTCATTCTCACGATGTGTCTTAATCGTGTTTTCAAATTGATTTTATTAAAAAACAATTTTGTTTTTCCCATTTTCGGCGCCGTTAGAACCATCACAAGGTAATTTTATGTAGTCCTGTGAAGTTTTGTTGAAATCAGCTAAAAATGTAGGAAATTCGATCCAATATATAAACGTTACAGACACACACACACACAATCTGCGTTTTATAGTAAGATTTTATAAAGTTTGAATCAATTGGCAATTAGCTGATGTTTTGCCAACCATTTCA
Source organism: Acanthosepion pharaonis (assembly GCA_903632075.3). Classification (NCBI taxonomy): domain Eukaryota; kingdom Metazoa; phylum Mollusca; class Cephalopoda; order Sepiida; family Sepiidae; genus Acanthosepion; species Acanthosepion pharaonis. The sequence goes on along the minus strand of CAHIKZ030000371.1, from coordinate 735,322 downwards.
ATAAACAATATAATCAATAAATAGTGTAAATAAACAATCTGATAAATAGTGTTTATTATATTTGTTGTAAATTCTCAAGAACAAAAAATGTATAAATTCACTTTCATATGTTTAGGTTTTCTTATAATTCTAATAATTGCTATTTAAAACAATAAAGATTGCCATGGAGTGAAGGTAGTTAAAATAATAGTGGTGTCAATAGAAAAACTGTGACATTCCATTGGGTGGGGCATGAAGGTCCAAGTTTGCCTACATGTATATAAAGGGTGCTGAAAAGCTCTTGACCCAACTAAGAAGCCTTTCTCTACCAAAAATCTGATGTTTGGTCAAATGTTGACATTTTGATAAATGGGTTACACCAAGAACTATTTTAGTACCTTCTTATGTGTATGTATGTATGTATGTATGTATGAGGGTAAGTAAAAATAATTATCTGCACTTTTGCCATAACATATCTTTAGGCCATGTAACAGCAGCAAGAAAATTGGCACAATCAACTTTTATCACATGATCACAATAGTACCAACTATAAGCACACATTAGCAGAAGGCATTGTAACAAACCTGAAGATATGTCATGGCAAAAGTGCAGGTAATTTTTTACTTATCCTCGTACATCAACAGACTGAGGATTGCTCCAAAAGTAATGACTCTTGTTTTATTGTACTGGCCCAAACCATCAGAAGCAGAGAATAAACCTCCCTGTCAGTAACCATAATTTTTCTTTACCTTGTTACAGAGAGCAGCTTAGAAGTTTAACAAAACTAGCATCTAATATGTAAGTGCTTAAGTAGCATAAGTGTATCATTGAATTTCTCTATATGGTAAAAAGAAAATTTATATTCTTTGACATTCATTCATCAGTGCTTGCTGAACCTTTACAAAAATAAAACCATAGATGTGAGCACAGTTAGGCAGTGGGTAATGATTTTAGCATCATTGCTGTGAAAAAGTAAGTTGCTAGTACAGATGTTTTACAAGTATAACATGCAGACTCTTGTTCATTGTTGGCAAAAATGTATAGCCAATAGTGGTGGCTTTATGAAAAAAATAGTGTTTTGTAGTTGAAAACTTGCTCTATCCAATGGTTTTATTGTATCTGTTGTTGTTTCTGTGGAAATAAGAGACATTACATTCAGAGAGTAATTAGAGTGTGTGCATGTATGTGTGCATGATATTCAGACATTTAGAGAATTATGAACCAAATGTTGTAAGGGTTTTTATTGCTACCATTTCTGTATCTGTTCTGGTTCAGATGATAAATGCAGTAATGATAAATAATTTTATTTATTTTCACTGATCTAATTCTATAAACTTCTGGATAGTACTTTGCACATTGTTTTGCAGTGACTAATGGAAAATAATTATTTTGTTTAAATGATTGTGAATAAAAAGATATTTTTCCATGGAAGTGAATGTTTTTATTTATTTATGCTGTAAAAAATGTTGGCATTTTCTGTTAAATTTTAGCCATTATTAGATTTTTATATATAAGTCTTTATATGCTTTCTAATTTTTTATTGTTGTATACTACTCTTTCATGGAGTCTATCTTTTTTTTTTCTTTTTTTTCTTTTTTTTCATTTTTACCTCAAGAGTCCAGCATTGTTATAACAAAGACGCTAACACCTGTAAGTTACTAACTCTAGTACAGCAAAAAATTGCATAACATCTGCCCTCTTTCTACCCACTCTTTTTTTCATGCCTCACTCTTTAAACAATTTAATTACAGCAGATATTTTGCTTGTATCAAGAAATTAGTAACCTTTGTTGAGCAATTGAATTGTTTTGGAGAATGAAAACTATAAGATTGGTATTATGTCATTTAGGCAATTAGGTGAATGAAACCTTGGATACCTAAAATTATATTTGTGTTTACTTTAGGTTTGGATATCTTACAAGCAACCACTACCTTTCCACTTTTAATTGCTCTATGGCTGATTCATTCAGATTATATTTCCTTTCTTCTAAGTCTTTATTTCTTCATAAAGTACTGAGATCATCTGAAAGTGCTATATTATTTATATCACTCAATATAGCAGTTACCAAAATTTGCATGTTAGTCTAACACCATATTTTATTCAATTTGAATCTAGTGTTGTAAATTCTCTATCTAGTACCAACCTAAAACAATGTCTTTTTGGGGTTCTTTTTTTGGTTTGTTTTTAATCGTTTCACCTCAAGCAAGGCAATAAATCCACTAAGATGTAAGAGGGTTTTATGAAAAAAAGAAAACATTAAGGAGAGAGCACAATAAAAGAACAGGAATTAAGGAAACAGTAGATATCAATTTACGTTGCATTTAAATTTTTGAAAACCAAAGTTGACTGGGAAGCCGGAAGAGAATTCCACAAGCAGGAAGTCCAAGAGAAGAAACTATTAGCATAGAACTTACAGTTGCATCTAGCCATCTAAGCTGTAAAATGATGAGACCTTGCCACCAGAATAAAACTGCGCTTAAATTCATAAAGTCTAGGTATCAAAAAGAAAAGCTCATAAGAACAATTACCATGAAAATATTTATAAAAAAGGTACAAGGAAACTACATTATGGTGTTAGGGAAGGGACTAAAATCGAAATACCAGGTCAAGGCCAATAACAGTGCAGATTCTTCATTGTATTCTATCAAGAATCTCTAAATACATAGCAGATTTACCAGAATAGATGTGACAGCAATATTCAAAGCGGGAATGAATGATAGACTTATAAATTTGTAAGCTAGATTCTGGCAAGAAAAAATGTCTAGCACAACATAGTGAACCAACTTTCTGTTATGGTCCAATATCCTCGCACTACAGTTATGGTCCAAGATTAGAACCAAGGAAGAACAACACGAACACAAGAGTAGAATAACAAAGATATATTACAACAGAAATATAGTACAAGAAGTTGAAGTTGTTAGTAATGACTGTCCGTCTGGTTTTGAGTGAACTGATATTGTCTCAACTCATTACACCATTCATTCATTATACCTCTTGAGAGGTACAGTATTTATAGTGTCAGGAAGAGTCCATTATCATTATAGGTAAGTTCCCATAACTTTCCTAGCAGAAGACCAAGCAATTGATTCAATATAATCTTTCCATATAATGTCAGTGGAAAATATTAGCCCAAGAAGTCACAAGAAATCACTCTGCTGGATGTTAACATCAACCATGTTGATGGAAGCCAAAAAAGACTATTTTGAAAAATTTCAGTCTTCATTGGATACCCTATTAATTCAGTCTTATTGCAGAGTTGGCTTCATCTAACAAATATTAAGTTGTGACATTCTTTGCAAATATTCTGAACTTCACTTAAAAGGATGTTAAGATTTTAAAGTTGTTTTGATTTTTCTGGTATATCTTGTAAAATTTCTCAGGCAATTGCTTTTTCTATAGGATCTAAATGGTAATGATAATATTAACTGTTTCCTTATAAGGAAACATTCAGCATTCATTAACCAAACAGCCAGTAATATTTACAGTTGAAATTTGTAAAATCTTTCTATTAAAACAGTTTTTCAGGAAAATGTTTCTTACGTCCACTAACTGCTATTGCTCTTTTCAATACTGATTGGAGCTGCCTTCCTAACCTTTTGTTTGAAGTAGTGTGGAACATCAACATCATGATTGTCATCATTCTCTTTTCAAGTTACATGTGTTATTCACTTTAATTGTTGAAAGTCCTGAAGAGAATTAGTTCTTTATTTGTGATTCTGAAGTGCCAGTCCGCATAGTTCAAAGAAGGATGGTCCTCACTAAAACCTACAGGCTTCATTCATTAACTCTGAGAAAATGGTTGTACATAGCTAACAGTTTTGATAGTTCTGAATGAGTTTTGGTACCATGCATGACATCCATATGAAAGTCTCAATTTGATGAGGCTATTTAAGAACATAACTTGAGTTTTTTAGGTTAATGTTTTGGCTTTGTAGCAGTTTGTGATGTTAGGTAAAACTACCTCTAGCTTCCTTATCCCCTTTACTAAATTTATCCTTATCACTATCCTAAATGATTATTGTAAATTATATTTCTGAAGCAAACTCTTAGATTTTTTTTTTTTTTCTCTACAGGAGCTAAATGATTGTAGTGACAGTGAAGACTACTTCCATGATGCAGGAGGATACTGGTGGTTGGAAGTGGGCCGTGATGGTTGCGGCCTTCTTTGTCCAATTTATCGTTTGTGGGATTACATACAGCATGGGTATTTTCCATGTGGTCTTCCGGAACATTTTTGCAGGAAGTCAGTTTGACACATCTTGGGTCGCTGCACTTCTTTTCCATGTAACTGCTATCTCAAGTAAGTAATTTTTTTAAAATTATATTTCTTACTATTTTTTCATATAAAATGCTAATTTTTGTAATCATGAATGAAAATATTAACAAATTAATGGTTGACAATTAACAATAATAAAATAAAAAATAATAACAAAAAAGCAATAAACAATACGGTATGCAGCAATTGGAGAATACAATCAAAGGTAAGTTGAAATTGTTATATTTTACTTTTAGAGCCATGGGAAGCCATCACAGCAAAGCAAAACTCATTTGCCCTATTTAAGAAATGCATATCTCTTATTGGGACCTTTTTAAAGCCTATAGCTATAATAATAAGAAATAATGTTGGATTAAAAAATCCATTGATTAAAAATTACTTTACACTATTTATTGTCCTCATCTTTGTTGTTATCACCCTCATCTATGTTATGATTCTCACAATAGTCCAAATATAAATAGTGCAAATAACAATAACTACTCATCCCATAAATCCAGACATAAAAAATGATTTTGTTTACATTTAGTGTAGCAAACTAAAGTTTGCAGTTATAGACTTCAAAATGTCCCAGTGAAATATGTGCATTACTTTGAGCTTTGCTGTGAAAGTACACATGGTTTGAAAGTAATTTTTTGGATTACAAAGGGAATATAGGTTTGATTTTATTTTCTGCTGTAAAATTTTCTGTAACCCAATTGGTAGAACAGTTGATTCTGTTAACCAGACATCCTGAGTGAAAAAGAATGTGAATTTAAGTCTTTTCACCAAGAACTTATTCTTTATTTCTCATCAGCACTGTTCACTGATGGCAACAGACTGACAATCTGATTAATTGAAATGAAAAACAATTAAAATTAAGATGAAAGAAATATAATTAAAAATTTAATGGTAGTTGACATTATTAAAATTTAAAATTAATACGAAAATAAACAGAAGCGCCATTAACAGCATGCTATTTTGTAATTATGTAGATTACTCTTAATTCTCATCTAAATAAAAACCTAGAGCAGCAGTTCTTAAGCGGGGGGGGGGGAATTCTCCCTTATCTTTTACTTTTTTTTGTTTTTTATTTAAAGAATTTGGAGCCCATCCTGAGTTTAAAATAAAACTCCACTATAAAAATAATCCATGTAAATTTATATGTACTAATATGGAAAAGAACAAAGATTTTCAGTACTGAGTAATATATGCATATTATTTGGAATACATCTTTTGAGTTGGACAATCTTGGAAGAGGGTAATGGTATTCTGACATATGGTGAAAAGAGTGTATTGGGCAAAAAAGGTTGAAAATCACTTTCCTAGGGGAATAAAAGCAAGATAAAAGTGAATTGCCTTCTTTCAATATGTGCCTTAAAAATGCTAATATTGAACAAATTATGACTTTAAAAATGATCTTATAATTCTGCTTGTTCCTCCCTTAGTTAGCACAACTTTTACATCCTGCCAATACCTCATAAATAATGGACTATTCTGTTTTGATTGCATGGAAAGACGGAAAAAAATATATCAAGGATGCTATTTGGTTTCAGTAAGAAGATGAAAGAATGAAAGAAAGAAGAGTAGAAGTGTTTAACATCTGTTTCCGTGAAATGGAAAAAGTTGTCTATTTCAAATCTTTTCATTTGTATTTCTTAAAGTAATAACCAGCATTCATATTTATGATTGTTATTGCAACATTTTGTTAAAGTTATTAAGCTCAAATATATAATGATGCAATAGGGGAATTTCTACAGATATTTTATTGTCATAGAACTTATCATGAGCTTATTCAATCATTAAGAATTAAGATTCATCAGAAAATTCAAATAGAAAAACCATGAAATTTTCAGATTTTTCTCATATTAATAAATTTATAACTTCTAAAAGTTTACCAGTTTCAGTTGTTTGTGTTTCTAGTCAGAAAAGTATTAGGGGATGCTGAAAAGTTATTCAATCAATCCACTTTCCAAAATTTGATGAAAAATTAGAATTTTCTTTTTAATCCCTTCTTAATCAAGCCAAGAACTTCTTCACCATTCCTCATAGTTATTGACTATTTTCTTTTCTGAAAAAAAATCTTACTTGGAGATTCTTCTATATTGTTTAAGTAATAGCACTTTTGATCTTATATTTTTACAGGTGTCCTTTTCCGATTTGTGACATCCAAATTTGGATGTCGGATTAGTGTAATATTGGGTGGTATATTGTCAACTGCTGGTCTTGCACTGGGAGTTTGTGTCACAGAACTTTATGAAGTCTACCTTTGTATGGGTGTACTCACAGGTAAGTTTCAGAACTTTGAATTTCTAATTTTATTAATAGAATTTATAGAAAATAAAGTTTCCTAATACATCCACTTAAATATTGTACAGTCTTTACTTTTGATGTCAATACAATAATACTAATAAATTTGGATGTAGATGAACTTTTATTTAAAAAAATGTATAATGGTTAATTTCTGTCTATTCTTTTAATCAGTTACATAAGTTTTTTTTATTTTAATAAAATTAAATGAACTGTCGAATTAGGTTTAATTCAGGATTGTCCCATGGGACAATAGTCTAGTGGATTAAAATATTGATTCATGAATTTGGGCATCCTGGGTCAGATGATAAACTACATCCATGTCCTAGGTAAGATGATAAACTACATCCAACAGCAAGGCCTTTGATCAGGAGGTTTTAAGGAGTGTGGAACCACCTCTTAATTGCTGGTGTTCCCAGGTCCACCCTGACCTGGGTCCCAGCTATGGGCAAATCGTTAACACCCAAACATATAAAAGTAAGTTTTAATACCAGAAATACTTTATAAAAAAAAAAAACATTACCAGCTATAGATTTCTTGAAGGAAAAATATTCTCAGAAATAGATTTTTGAAGAAAAACATTACCAGCAATACGTTTTTGAAAAAAAAAATATTACCAGCAATAAAAAATTTTCTTGGCATTAAATGACTCGTTGAGGTTGATATGCCGTAAAACAAACCAATCATGAATTTGGAACATAGTCATTGTTTCATTCCCTAGGCAAGCTTTGACTCATTTTCCACAACCTGCAATAACTGAGCAGTACTAAATAAGAACTAGTCAAGACATCCCTAGACATAGACAGTGGAACAAAAACAAACTAATCCCATAAATTAAATAAATGGTTCAGTTCAAAATTCTCTGAAGTTTACCTAGATTAAAAGTACCTGATGAAAGCCAGATGTTACAACAGCTGAAATGTCATGACAAAGATGAGGATAATAGTCTGAGTGTAAATAATGTAAATAAAATCACATTAACTTTACATTTTTATATATATTTTTTATTTTTTAGTGCTTATCATGCATGATACATTAGATAATTCAAGAACTTCCTGTTCTGCATCATATTTATATCTTTAGAGACACCTAGTAAAGATCAAACTCACTATTGATGACCTGTTAGACTAATTTGCTGACCATTGCTCAAAAGTAGTCTCACAATGTTTATACTTTTTTTATAAAAGTTATCAAAGAAAAAACACCAGAAACAAAAAATGTAAATATTAACTGTTAGAAAAATATCCTGCATATTTACATATACACAAAAGTATGTAAGATGTGAACATTTACACTTAAAATCATCAAGAGTTGAAATTTCTGGGACACCCAATGAGGAAAGAGAACTCGAAGAATCTGACACTTAAAGGACATATTGAAGGCAAGAAGAGCAGAAGGGAACAAGAAGTAACCTACTGAACAAGTTTGTATAAATGTATGACAGAACAAGGAGTGAGAGTGATAGTAAAAAGACAAACATTACTAAGACTTACAAAGAATAGAAAGGTGTAGAGAGCCATGATTGCCTACATCCAGAAGAGACAAGGTATATAAAAGAAGTAGTATCATATAAATTGCATAAAATTATCTTTAGTTTTTTTTTTTTTTGTTTTTTTTTTTCTCATTTATTGCTTTTCACCAACTCAGACCATTGTTCTTAAACAAAAAAGAAAATGTAATAGTGTTAAATATAATCTCAACTTGATGTTTTTAATCAGTAGAATCAACAGTAATGTTCTGTGAAGACCAATGTATGCATTATCTCAAACCAGAATAATTCTTTATTTACATGTAATTCTACTTTTCTTATTCCTTTGAGATCTGTTACTTATTTCTCTCTCATGATCAATGCTTTATGTGTCAACTGATGCTCACTTTGAAAAGCATGTTGCTATTAAAAAAATAATATTAGCCTTTAATTTCATGCTCATATTGTTTACTGGAATACAAGAAATACTTGAAAACATTATAATCAGTGTATATAAATTCTAATGTATACATGTATTGAGTAGTGATAAACTGATGCAAATTTTAAAAATAACTTATATATGCACAGTATGAGTTTAAAAAGATTCATTCCATTGAATAACACAAATAAAATGACTTAGAAATATACAGAGAAAGTGGGTTATTATAATCATGAAAAATGTTATCAAAATAATTTGGTCTCCAAATTGGTCTCCGTATTATGATCCATTTTCAGGTATTTTTATAATGTAAAGTTGTTTATAATGATGAATTTATAACAAATCTCCATGGATCACATCTAAGGATATTTTGTCTAGTTCTTATTTTGAGCTGCTCATCTTCCTCTGTGCAGTGTTAAAAGATATTCTTGTTACTATAAAAGTTGGTGTAATAGGCATATGAGTAATAATAAAAATTGAAGTAGATTTGAATTTTAATTCTTGTATTTATAATACCTTTAGAATTGAGTAACCTCTTCATTTGATTGTCTCTCTTTAATACACTTGAAATTGAGCATTAGTTAAGTTGCCTCTAGGTACAGCTGATACCTGTATATAAGAATCTTTTGAAACTTTTCACAAAACAAGGCATTGTCATTGAACATAAAGAAACATGACTTTGACCTTTTTATAATATAAATATTACAAAGATTCAGATATGTACCTTGCTCTATGTTTAAATTTATATAAATTTAAAAATTTAATTTAGAGTCTATATATATTGTTCGTAGTTTAGAAATTAATATTGTAATATTTATTTTAAAAATTTACTAAATATTTAAAATTTTATTTACACTATTTACATTGTTGGACTGTTGTCCTCATCTTTGTTGCCATATTCACAATGTTTCAGCCGTTGTATGTAAAACTTTTGAAATATCTAAGGAAAATTCAAACATTTCTAACAAAAGGTTTCCATTTATAATTTTATAGAAAATAAACATAATTTCTTACTTTCTGTCTGACCTGAGATGAAGAGTTATCATTATTTACATTATTTAAATTTGAACTATTACCCTCATCTTTGTTATAATCACATTACATCCATTGTATGCTCCTGCATTCTTCAGGTGTTTGTTGATCCATGTAACCTTCAGGGATTTTCATCTGAAGGCTTTATTTAATCTATGGGTACAGATTGTTCTTGTTCCACTATCTTTGTCTAGGGATATCTCGTTTTGTTCTTATTTAGTACTGCACAATTATTGCTCATCCTATTTCCATTTAGTCTGTCTTTACTACCTGGCTTAGGGATTGAACTCACAATTTCTATGTCACCAAATTCATGTACCAATGCTTTAATCCACTAGGTTATTATTCCATAGGACAATAATCTAGTGGATTAAAGACATGGACAGTGGAATGAGAACAGTCTGCCCCCATATATTAAATAATGAGTTAAGTCTGAAATTCCCTGAATGTTACTCAGATTAACAAACACCTGAAAAAGGCCAGAAGGCATAGCAGTTGAAACATGATAACAATAAAGATGAGGACAATAGTCCAAATGTAAATAATAATTTCTGAACTCTCACAGATTACTCTGCCATTCTTTACAGAATATTTGCCAAACTATCAAAAGTTACATTGTTATCTCCAAAGTCACTGCCCCTGATCACCATTGCAGTAAATTTAATTCCAAAGATTCTTGGTATATTAACATTTAAAAAAAACACACACAGACATACATGCAATTTTTGTTTGTTCTATTGAGATAAAAGAATGTAAATATTTGACAGTTTCTGAAAATCTGTTTAGTAGATGTCAGAAATTGTTGAATGTTTCAATGTATTTGTTTTGATATTTTACTTGACCATAACCAAATTCAGGCTGACTTGAAATTATAAATACATGAATAATTTAAAATAATCTTAACGGAGTAGACACACATTTTTTTGTTCAAATTATTAATATTTTTTTGCCTGTCAGTCGTAATTATCTGTACTTGTTTAAAATAATTTTTTTTATTAATTTCCAATGTGATTTCTATTAATGAAAATTGTTTCTTGAATAGTTTAAAATAATTATGACCAAACAGTAAAAATGATAAATAATTTTTTTAAAATCATCCACTGATCTATATTTCCTTATCCATATATGAAAACTGCAATGTGTATGCACATATGTGTAACAGTTTTTATAATGTGCACAGATAATACACTCTTAGCAGAAATGATGATTGATAAGCAAATAATCTTTATTTTGTAATTTAAGATGACTCTACAGAAGTTGTTATAATTCTCCTAAACAAATTTCTTTGTTTATATTATAAAAGTATATCTAAGGTTTCAAATACAGCTTACTATAAAAATTGTAGTCAGATAAAAACTATAAACTCTGTTATTGCTAAATTCTGGTTTTGTATTCAGTCTCATAACATCATTTAGAAAGTGTGATTTATTTTTACAACATGTAAACATAGAAATTTAGAATTAAAAAAAAAATAATAAGAGTCTATTGAACAAATTTCTTAATTGCAGCAAAAGAGTATTGGAAAAATCATTGTTAAACCAAAAACACATCAGAAATTATTAAAAATTATAACAAATATTAGAATGTTTTGATCAGCCACATTCATATCATCCTTGACTTTTATTAGATTATTTATTTACACTTAAAAATAAACTAATTCTCTCTCTCTCTTTCTCTCTCTCTCTATATATATAATTTAAAAAAACAATCGAAGCTTAGCTAACAAAAATAATTTCTGTATGAATTTCTGTACAATAGCCTAGTAGATTAAAGCATTCGTTTTTCTGAATTTGGTGACATAGCAATTGTGAGTTCAACCCCTGGGCCAGGCAGTGTGTACTTAGACTTGGTAGAAATGAATGTGCAATAACTGAGCAGTACTAAAAGTAAGAATTAGATGAGATATCTCTAGATATGAGCAGTGGAACAAGAACAGTCTACCTCCATAGATTAAATAAAGGGTTCAGTTCAGGATTCTCTGTAGGTTACCAAGATACACCTAATGAAGGGCAGAGGCCACAACAACCAAAACATAATAACAACAACAAAGATGAGGACAATAGGCTAAATGTAAATAGTGTAAATATAAAAAAAAACGTTATCTTGGAAAAATTAATACATCTATCTCTAAATTTCATAAATTTGATTTTCAGTGTAATTTTAGCAATAAGAACATTGAACCCAGATATAAAACCATAAACATTCAAACAACTTTATATACATTCAGCTTTCCATAGTTAAAATGAAGACGTAAACATTGTATATGTGTACATTTACCCAAATAATTCCATATATATGCTTAATTACATATGCAACCATTACAATTTACAGAACAATTTTTAAATGAAATTTAAAATGTTAAACATATTATAATTATTATTTAATCAATAAATGTACTACAGTATTCACAAAGCTTTTAGTTAAAATTTCCCTCTGCATGCAAAAGCCCTTCTTAATATTTATCTAGAATTTGCACCTTCTCAATGAAAATCATTGTTTGCTTATCCTTTTTTAAGTTTTTTTTTTTTTTTTCATTATAAGATATACTTTATTTTTGGGCTGTGATTATGACATGAACAAATTAACAACATGTTAATTACAGAACCAATATCAAAATGCAGATATACACAATACAGCAATAGAAAGAGCACAAGCTACCTTAGGCAAAAGAAATTAATTACAAGACCAACAATCCACTCATAAACCAGATGCATTTTTGGTAGATGACTAATTTTAGAAACATCCTATAAAAACATAAAAAAAAATATGGTGACAATTTTTTTTTTTTCAATCCTTCTTGAGTGGATTAATTTTGCTCCTGGGTTCATCTTTTTTTTTTTTTTTGGTCAAGGGAAGTAACTTCTGCCATATTCATTTTAACCTATAAAAAAAAATATAAGCATGCACTCACTGTTGTAGTGAGCATATCATTGGTTGTGTTATAATTAAATGTAAACATTAACAAAATCAGTAAAATTTAAAACTGAAAACAACTTTAAAAGTAAAATTAAACTACTTAGAAAAATAGTAAAGTAAATTTACAAGGAAAGTAGAACCTAAAGAAAGCTATAAACATGCTAAGTTACAGTCTACAAACCAGCATAAATTAAGATTTTAGAAGAGTCAGAATAATTTTAAAATTCTAAAATATAAAATAACCAATGAAAGCATTGTGTGCCAAAAATGTGTAGAATTATAAATGAGGAGTCACCTTTTTTTTTTAATTGTAAATAGAGCTATTCAAGAAAACTTTGTAAGATACCGCTGCTGGTTTTCATACATAATATGCAATTTTGACTAAAAAAATAGGCTAAAATAGCCAGTTTAACTATCGCAAAATCTCATAAGATACTGTCACTGTTTTGACACATACAAGTATTTTTTCTTCTACATTATTTTGTATTCATCATTCATATTTTCTTTTAACAAAATATTTTACATCATATTTATCATAATGTTATTTATATATATACACACACACCCACACACACACACACATTTATATATACTGACCGTTATGTAATTTAAATTTTAAAAAGTATCTGGTTATCACAATGCTGGCACAGTTATATATTATGCTAGAGTTGTTTTAATTTTAAAATTATATTTGGCATTTAAAAAAAATGGGATTTGTGTGTGTGTATGTATGTAAAAAAAATTATTTTAGAGTTGTGAATATTAATTTTTTATTTTTATATTAAGCATAAAGAGAGATTACTTGTTTCTTGGGTTTTTAAAAAAAAAACAACTGTAATTTACATTTAAAATTAATCTGGATCACCATATTTAAGCAGATATTTATTTTTATGCTTACATGTAACCATCAATTCATTTCTCATGTTTAATAAGCTTGGATTATTTAAGTGTTTCAAGATAACCAATTTTTCAACAAGATATAAGTTACATCTATTTCCTTTCCCGTTATAAGAATTGGCTCTTTCTATAATATCCCCATTTGATAAAAGGTGTATTGCCATCATTCTTTAATTGCCAGAAGTATTTAGAGAGAGCAGTGTTGTTTTTGTATTTTATATTACCTAAAGTCATCTGATGATGGTAGAAACAAAATTTTCATGGATTTTCAGTGGGACCAAAATAAAATTTAAGATTGTACCAGAATGTATGCTAGCTTGGTATACATTATTATTAGTCTTACATTAACTGTTTAAGGGACAGATCATATTTTTTTGGCAGTTGCATTTATTTTTCAAAAAAATTATGTTGTCCTTGTTGGAAATATATTTGTTTAATATAATGTTGTTATGTTGGGATATAGATTTATCTATGGTATTAATGCAGCTATAGCTGATCTTAACATTATTTTTATTTTTAGTATTGGTGAATGGTTAAAGGGCTTATGAATTAAATTTATGAAAATTCTTCCAGTATTAGTTTGAACATTACAATTTAAAGGTGGATTAAACTATATAATGCTACACTTATAGCATTTCTGTTTATTTTTACCTTCTTTGTTTTTTTCTAAATACTCTAAATTTACTTTATGATTGCTTAGTTTTAAAGTCTTTATATATTTAATTTTATTATTATCAAATATTTCCTTATTGCTGGAGTTGGTAGATAATCTAACTTGGACTGATTTATGTAAATTATCTAGAAGTTTTGGTGGTGTTTTGATTCTTTACTGACTTATCTATGGTTATATAGCTTTTTAGTATACGGTTTGTAATAACTATAATTGAAATATAAGGTCACATCAAGGAAATTGATCACTTTAGCATTGGTGATAGTGGTAATATTTAGTTTGTGATCTTTAAAAAATTTTATCAGTGCCTTTTATGGAATTTTATGGAAGTTACTGGCAATCATTGATATACCTGATAGCATTTTGAAGGTGAATTATTTTGTCTATATAAAAAACAATGAAATAATAACTTTATTTGTCAACGAGACAAATAAATATGAGTCGGGTGAAAGAAAGAGCAAACAAATGCTTGTTCCTTCTTGTATGTAAACACGAGGAAATACGTCACTTTTTTGACAAAATGAAAGCCTCCTTAGTGATTTTGCTTATTGCACCCCCAGAACTCCACAAGGAGTAATAAAAGTTCAAGTACATTGAATTTTTTATGTATTTTTTAGTGTATTTTTTTACTTCGTATTTCAATTTTTTTTTTTTTTCAATGTCAAAACATGCATTATATCAAATTATTACTCATTCATTATTTTATTAGTGAACAAATATCAAAATCTATATGCACAATACAAAGAAAGTTATAACAATTTTAAAACAGTAGGTGTTCATGTTTTTGCACCCTCACAAAAATGCAGTGGCAGGGGGAACAATTCTATAAAGAAATTAGCATGGCAAATGTTAACTGTGATGAATGCTTGTTGTTTGTGGAATTTGTAGATCCTATCATCAATTTTTAGTTCAGTGGTTATTTTCTTGTCTTCACTATTGATGTTATTTTCTCAATTGTTGGTTGCCTTTTTATAAAACTTATTAGCTTCCTTGTTAATAGCTTTATGGTACATATCCACATCAATTTTGTAATGGTTACCTGTCTTATCTGCTTTGATAATTATTTTGTTGGATTTTTTGATCATAGAAACATCCTTTAGTATTTTTTGCTGTAGCTCATTCGTAGTTTCAGCAAATTTAATTTTGTCTATTACCGAGAATAGTTCTTTCTTGAAGTCCAATAATAGTTTGTCGCATGGTGGTGTTTTTTGGGACTTAAATCCATAAAGCTTGGCATCTTTTAATTTGTTATACTCGTTTTTGTGTTTAAAAAAGAAGAGTTCCCACCTCATTCTTTTTATGATGCTCTTGAACTTGTGTAAAAGGGTCACATTATAAGATCTTTTGTCAAGAACCGTGATGTTTTTAGTGGAGTAGCCCAAGATAATTGATTCTGTATTCCGATAATGGTTAGGATACAAAGAAAATGTGCCTTTCAGCAAGGTTCAATACTGCATTCCTATGATTTTTTTTTTTAAATTCTTGACTAAATCAGGCTGGTAGATGTTGAAGTACATTGTTTAAAAAAAAAAGAACAGGGATGTCTACAGAAACATTTCTTGCTGAACAATGCTGAACAATTGAGTAAAGAATGATCAAATTAAAACACTACTTAAGAATAATCTCCACACACAAAATATACAAATCAAATAGTGAACATCATTTACTTGCTTTGATGAGTATCTTAGACACAAACAAAAAGATACTGGACTGCATTTCCATATGCAATTTGCTACTTAAATGTAACATTGTTGTTTAAACAAATTTTTATGGGTAACAAAAAAGTGAATAGTCTATGACAATATGTAATGAAAAAGATTGCAGGGTAAGTAAAAACTGAACCACCACTTACTACACCAAAACCAGACTTCCTTTAAAAAAAAAAAAAGGTGATGCTGATGGGATTGGGAAAGTCTGCAACAAGAGATTCTTCCAAAGAACTAGATAATTGTCTTGAACAAGTGCTACTCCTGATTAAACAAAGGAATTTTAAAAAAAATGCCTAAAATTAGTTAAAAGAAAGTGTATGATATTCCATCTGGATAATACTAGACTGCAGCTTTCTTTGATGATTAATAAAAAAATTCTTATAGCTTGGCTGGGAAGTTTTCCCTCTTACATTATAGTTACCAAATATTGAACCATTAGCTTATCATTTATTCCAGTCTTTACAGAATTCTCTCAATTAAAAATAAAAGAATTATAATTTACTGGAAGATTGCTAAAGACATCTCAAACAATTCTTTGCTCAGAAATGTAAAATGTTATGCGAGGATGGAATTAAGAAGTTACTTGAAAGATGATAGATAATAATGGAACAAAATGGTAAATATGTTGTTCAATAAAGTTAATGTTGAAAACAAAAGAATTATCAGTACCACTTCAGCATGTGATCTAGATACATGATTCTTCTTCAGCATTTGAGCTACATTTAAGAATATGATCTACATGTGCAATTCATTTTAAAAATAATAATGAAAATGGCATTAAAAAATTAAGATACATATGACCGGAAATTATTTACGACTAGGTGGTATAAAAATGACAGAGTCACTCTAGAGCCAATTAATTTGAGAGAAGTGCAAGCAGGCTCTGTCATTCTATCAGACAAATGGCCAACATATTTGAATCTTAATCAATATTACATCCATATCACCATCAACCACCAAGAAGCATCGAATAATTGTTGCTGAACACTATGATCTGTCATCTTAAAAATATGAGCAGTGTACATTGTACCAATCCAAACATTTCAATCTCATCTAGATTTTATGTGTTGGAAAATTATGCAATTGAATCCCCAAAATTTATTTGTTGCATTATTTAATGATATTCAAACCATGTACAGACAGGAATAGTATTCATATCATTCATATATACATACATATATACATATATATATATATATATATAAAACAAAGACTTATTTTACTTTCTTATAAATATTAATGCAGTGCACTTTCACAGATCACATTTGGCATGTAGGTCATATATTTTCATAGATATGTGTTGCTGTAGATCACATGCTGAAGGGGCATCAAATTAACTTCTATTTTTACTTGATAAATGATAACCTTTTTTGGTCATTCAGTATTTGCTTGTAGTAAAACAGACCTATCAACAATTTTCTTAAATTTTACTTTCTTTTGTTATATTGTAGGTATTGGTTTTGGAATTGCGTGCTCTCCATCAATTGTGGCTATTGAGCAGTATTTCCATAAATGCCGCTACCAGGCACTCAGCACTGTTTTAGCCGGAATCGGGTGTGGGATTATAGTTTTCCCAATAATTGTCCGCTACTTGTTGGAAGAATATGCTTGGCGTGGTACCCTTTTGCTGCTGTCAGCATCAACACTCAACCTCTGTGTCTGTGGGGCAGTAATGAAACCACTCAAATGTGAAAAAGAAGTGCGTCTACTGCCCTTGCTCTCCTGCCTGCCACTGCGCAATCCACTCTTTTATGCCATGTGCATCGCGAACCTGTTCTGGAGTTTTGGCTCTACCATTATTTATCTCTTCCTCCCTTCCTATGCCATCAGCATGGGCACAGACTTTAGCACCGCTACATTCCTCGTGTCTTGTATAGGCATGGCAAGCTTTACCAGTCGCGTTATCTTTGCATTCATGGGGCACAACTCCACTTTGGATGATGTGACAGCTATCTTGTGTTCACTTGGCCTTGGGTCAGTGGTCACAGGGATCTGCCCATTGCTATTTGAGAACTTTACTGGCCAGATTGGTTATACTTTGCTCTTTGGTTTCTACAGTGGCTTCTGGACAACATTCATGTCCCAAGTGACTCGTGAGTTGCTGGGACCACATTATATTGCTATTGGCAATGGTTACTTGTCTTTCATGATTGCTCTTGGATGTCTTGGAGGTCCATGTGCTGGTAAGTTTGTCTTTTGGCCATCAGCTTGATTTTGTTTATTTCACTACACTCTTATGATATCCCAAATGAAAAATGTATGAAATTATGAGATTTTAGTTTGTGAAAAATATCATCTATTCATGAAGCATATATTATACCAGTGTCTACTTGTCTATGGCAGATATATTCTAAGACCTTCAGCAGATGCCTGAAACTACAGATAGTACTGAGTCTTGTATATATTAAATACAAATCAATAACACCTACATAAAAATTACTAAAGATTTAATGATCAAAGAAAAACATTCGATAACTGAAGTGAAAATTATCATTACATTAATAAATTTTCAAATGACTTCTCTCTTGACTGATATCAGATTTTCTCATAACACTACTCATCAGGGTGAATATCCAATATAAGTCTGTTGAATTATTATCAGATATAACAATAAACATTAATCGTAGACTTCAATTTTCAAATTTTATATATGTATTAAGAATGTGACATTTTAGTAATCAGAAGCAGTTAAAATGTTACAATTTTTTTAATATAATTTCATAAATACAACAAATTTCCTAACACTCATATAATTTGGAAAATAGAGACACTTAAATTATTGTAATATTCAAACATATTACTATGTTTTATTTTTTTTTTTCATGAATACATGCCAATGATGAAGTTTAATTTATAGGTTAGGTATAGTAAGAGATTAACAACAATAGCTAAAATAAAAATAGAACATCATTGAATACATATATCAAGCTCTTGATAATAATAGCAAAGCTTGAGCTGTGTCTCTAGATATCTCAAAGGCATTTAACAGGGTTTGGCATGCTGGTCTTTTATGTAAGCTTCAGAGCTATGGTATTATAGGACGATTGTTTGATTTAATCCAATCATTTCTATCAAATCATGTAATGAAGGTCATTCTAAACAGGCTCACTCCCAGATCCTTTCACACAAATGTGGGTGACTCCCCAGGGCTCTATCCTGGGTCCTACGCTGTTTCTGATCTTCATCAATGATCTTCCTGATGTCATCAGTTCCCAAGTAGGCATTTATGCAGATGACACTACCCATTTACTCCTGTCTCAATAGCAAATCCATCTGAGCTGACAAAGTTAACCTGGCCACTGCTCTTGAAAAGGACCACCAATCAGTGGTTAAGTGGTTTAAGGAAATGGCCTGTAAATTTTAATGCCTCCAAAACTAAACTACTCTCATTTAACCACCATAGAGAAACTTCCCTGCCTGTCATCAGTATGGCTGATGCTTGACTCCAAAAATGTAAATGCAATGGCAATTGCCATCTTCTGTTGTCTTGAACCCTGTTCATCTTTTATCCTTTCCTCAATCCCCTTTACACCCAGTCTTTTCTCTTACTTTCACTCTCTGTAACCCTCTACATACTAGTGGCATTCCCACCTTGCTTGGGGTGAAATGAGAAAAGAAAAACAATTATAGCAACATATTGTAATAAAGATTGTGTGACAGAAGATTCATTTTTACTGGAGATCTTAACCTCAGCATACAGATTTTATTTTTTAATTTGTGAACTTTGACCTCCTCCCTTAATAGAAGAATTTTATAATTGTTTTTTTTTTTTTTTTTTTTTTTTAGCAAAACCAAATTGCCAGCATCACCATACTTGCACTTTGAAACTATTAAGAGTAAAACTTATAAATTACTTGTTTCTGGGAGTTGATCAAAAGTAAATAAAACTATAGAAAGCAAAATTGTATCCAGTAAGAATAACACAGGAAACAAAGGGGTAACCACTGTACATAAGAATTGTATATAAACATTGTAAAAAAAATTATGAATCTTTAAAGGTCCAAACCAAGGACAGAAATTACAAATATAACAATAATATTATATAATTTAGAAATAGGATGTTAATGGTTATTTATTTTGCATTAATGTAATTTGGGGTTTAATTAGAGTGGTCACCCTATAAAAAATAGAGAAAAAATAGGTTTTATATTAATAATAAATTATTATAAAACCTATTATTTTTCTCTAAGTGTTCATTGAAATAGACAAACTTTGGCACTACATTTCTAGACAGAATTTAACAAAAATCAAGATTACTTACAATGGATGGCTTCTGAGATCAACTTACTAATACTACAAAGGTTCAACATTATTTTTCAAATTATGAAACCAATTCAATTTCCAAATTGGGCTTAAGGGGTTCATTTTGAATTTCTTTTGAATTATTTGTATCTTATCCTTCAATAAATAGCTGACAAAAAAAGTTTGATGAAAGAGGCAAAGTAAAAAGGCAATGAGGGTTCATATCTTACTTAAGATAAAAAATGTTTTCAATGTTCCAATGGTTAATTTGGTAATAAAATAAACTTAAAACAGATTTTTCAATTTATGCATTAAGACTTTAAAAATGCACCTGTTTAAGGTTTTTTAATACTTCATTTTAATTATTCAACAAACTTGTTTAGGAAACTATTCTGACTACATTGATTTAATTCCTCAATAGTTAGTGACTAAAGCTTTGGGTGCCTCATTGTACAGTAGTTGTTTATAAGCTAGTCTTGCAGAATAATACTGCTCTACTCATTGGTTCCTTGTTACTTGTGGCCTTGAACCAGACTTAGCTAACCTTGATGCTTTTGTGCTTAAAAAAATTACTAATATTTTTTTATACATTAAATTTTTTATGAACAAAATTAGATGGGTTGATGATAATGTATATAAAAGATAGATTGTAAATTGACATTTTCTACTAATTGATTGAGTTAGTCTATACATGAAATGCCTGGTATAAAATAGTGGTTGATTAGTGGATATATATATATATATATATATATATATATATATATATATACACACACACACACATTTTGTTAAAGATGACTGACAAAATACTGCAACTAAGCTTATTATTTAATTTTTCTTGTGTTTGTACAAGTGTTTTCTTTTCTGGACACAGTGTGTGTAAAAAAACTGTCCAAATGTTCTGCATTTCTGAACATTTTTGGCTATACCCATTATAAAGGATGATTTTATTTTTACTTTTTAACTGACTGCATGAGTTGTGTGTATGTACCTAGAGTTAAAGGGATGTTTTATTTTCCAAACACAGCACATTGTGGCCATGTAATCTTTTTTTACATGTGGATGAGGTTATTATGCTTGTATTTTCTACTAGTATGTTTCAGATGGAGTCTGTTAGGATTGTGTGTGCAGTTAAGTGAGTTCTAATGGAATTGTGATTGGATGGGTGTAACATAAGTAGTATGGATAGACATGTAATAGTGTGACTGATGTAATTATTTATAGGTTTGATTTGATCAATAACACAGTCCCTTAAGGGGCATTAGAACTCAATTATTTAAATAAACGGAGCATCTACTCAAATATGATTATCCACTAAAAATAATGTTTTAAGTCGTAAAATCTGTTGGATTGATAAATAAAAAGCCATTACCTTACTATATTAAATTACTATATATATATATATATATATATATATATATATATATATATATATATATATATATATATAGTTTATAGGTATGCTATATTTATTGGCAAAAGTGTTCAATGTCAGAGATAGGGCATATGTAAAAATGGGCACTGTGGTCAAGCCACACAGTGTTGACCTCAGTACCCACTTTATATGCACACACACACACATATATATATAATCAGCAGTTGTTCTTCTAAACATGCCTTGCTAAAAAGAATATACATTTTATGTCTCTTAAATTTATTAATCATTTTTTTTATATGCAAATAACATTTTGCAAATGTGGCTGTTGGTTAGCAAACTAACATCTTTATACCATTCGGTAGTATAATAACAACTTCAATTCTCACAATTTGTCACACTTGTGATGCAGTGCCAGACAAAGGTAAACTCATTGGTTCAATTAATAGTTTTGTGTACAGACTTAACCCAATGCTCAGCCAATATGAAGGCTACAAATATTGCATTTAAATACTAATGAAATTATATGGTGGTAGAGTATGGAGGATAAAAATCTGTGTTAGTGGAACAGGTGCAGCTACATAGATTGTATCTAATTAATATACCTAATATATCTCGCCACACCTCTTTATATTATGAGTAAATGAGTCTGGATGAAATAGAATCTTTTTTGTTAAGTCAGTGTGACCATTGCAATAATTGGTGGGTACATTTTAAAGTCAGTTCAGTTCATATTTTTAATGCAGCTAGTGTATAAACAAGACGTGAATTTTACTACAAAAAAAGAAACTAAACAAAACTGTTGACAGGCATATTTTTCAGTTTTTTATACATGCACACATACTATATATATATATATATATATATATATATATATATAATCTTGCACTTGCATCTGCTTGTATCTGGAGTTCTGAGTCTTGTAGATGCGAGTTGTTGCAGTGTACAACTATAATCTCAGCATGGGCATTGCCTGTCAGCAATGCTCTTGTCTAACAAGTCGACAGCCATCATACACATGTGTGTGTGTGTGTGTGTGTAGGATGTATGATAGTACCCAAAACAAAAGTGAAGATAATGAGACAAAGTGGAAAAGCTATAAATGATGTATTTTGCTTAAAAGGTATCTACTGTTTTTAGTTTCTTCAGGTTAGAATGAAAGGCAAAACTATATCTAAGGAAAATGTGTTGGGGACACTTTCTGGTTATCAGATGTGATAAGGTAATTTGATTTATGGTAATCTCTTATCCTCAGAGAACCCAGTGCATTTTCCTTACATACAGTTTTGTCTTTCATTCTAACGTGAAGGAGCCAAACACACTATTTGTTTTTTCTGTGAAACGTATTGTTTATAGGTTTTCCACTTTGTCCCTATATATATATATATATATATATAATGTGTGTGTGTGCGCGCATGCATTTAAAATTTGCTATAGGGGCAGGAACAGAAATGAATAATGAGTATAGAGCATTTGTAGGTATAAACAATGATGAGTTCTATGTCCATACTATTTTTACTGTTAGCCAGTAGAGCATTTATATTATTTTTCAACTTTTTAGTTTCTTTCCTTTAAAACAACCAATGAAAGTACTTGGAAATTTACTTAGAAAATGTACTAGGAGATTTAAAACTTATTTTTGCCAGTTTCTTTACAAATTTATCTTGGATGAGAAAAGTTGTTTTTATTAATATTCTAAATAATAAATATTTTACTGTTGGAAAAAAAAAACAACTTATAAAATTGTATACTTTACATATTTTTTTTAAATCTTGTCTCTACTATCTCACTAAAATATTTTCAAAATATATAAAGTTTCTTTCATTCTCTTCAAGTCTTTTGATATCTGTTAGAGCAATTGAGTTAGAAGTGAGAGGGAAAAAATTGATATCAATATTTGTATGACATTTCTAAGAAAGTGATATAATGAAATAACCTGTCACCCCCATGAGTAACTGCACTATAGGTAGTAACTACCTATAAGTATTGGTAAGTCAATGGACTACGGAGTCTAGCTAGGATCTGTTGAGTACGATGCAGATTTACGCAAGAACTACCAACCTTCCAATAGTAGCACTCACTACTGGATTGACTTGCGACAATCGTGTGCATAACTGTTACTTTATTTCTTATTGTACTGGTTTTTATAATAAACCTTTACTTATTTATCCACCATGTTTGTCAAGTATATATTCCTATTAGCATGGAATATAACCGAAAGCAATGCTTGAAACTTCCTAGACTAATAGCATGAGATATTCTTTACTGAACAACAATAAACTTACTTTACCTGCTCTTTTAATTATATAAAATGGTTGAAACTTAATTATAAAATGCTGTTTTTAATAAAATGTAGAAATATAAAACTTTCAGTTGAATACCAACCAGCTTTTTTACAGATGAAAAACCACACCCAAATAGATTTTACGCAGATAGCTAAAGAGATAGAATTACATAAATAGAAGAATATGCTCCTTACTGTTAGGTAAAAAAAATCCTATATATCTAGTTCTTTTATTTATGTTAGCATTGAATGAGAAAGCTGAAACCACAAAGATAACATTAAATTCTGTTGGTAGAATTTTGGCAGACTTCCCAGTATAATGTTTACAGATAAAGCCTTTTCTGGGAGGAGAAAAAATGCTCAATAAATATATTGAATTTATTGTTTACTAATTTTGTAAGGGGGTGCAAAAGTATAGTGGATAACAGAGGTTAATAAACTTTTTAGAATGTGGGCCAGACTGGCAATGTTCTGAGATTTGTAGGTCAAAGACAAATTATATATATAGTTTAAAATTTGCCATATTTAAGCTCAGAGTTCTGTATAGTGTATACATAGATATAGATCTGAAGATCACTTCCAGCATGAAATTGACAGTATCTATGCAGTGTTGATTTAATGGCTGGTTGCTTGTTTGAATTTATGCCCATCTGTTAAGGTGGCTAGCTAATCCTGTTGAGATGTCTGCTGAGATACATGGTTATTTCTTCACTCACAGAACCAACCTGTGGTTTGAACTGCAACTATGCTGAGCAAACTTTAGTTATACTTTCTTGGAGAAAGAGCATAATCTGGCATGATGAGTAGTTGGACAAGGCCAGTACATTTAAGCCCTTGGGCACAATGACTTGTGACTTCATGCTAGAACAACCATCTATGGCTTCTGAACAATTTCATCCACTGAACGTCACTCATTGGGTCAAAACATGATTTGTTTTCAAATATATTCTAATGTTGCTACATGCTGGGATCATTTCTCCAGGCCAATATTATCAAGAAGTTACCTTCTTGTCAAATTGACTAAGGTGAGATTTGAACCTGGATTTCATGATTGGAACACTAACATTCTAACCACAAGTTAAATATATATATATATATATATATATATATACACACACACACACACTTTTTTTTATTAAATAGAACAGATAAGGAATATCTGTTAAGTTTTTTGGTGAATTTTTTCCTGTTGTCAAATAAGTTATTTGAAGCTGAGTAGAAACTTGTAAAGGAACTTGCCAAAATTGTGTGTAATGTTCTGAGCTCTTTCAACTATCACTGGTCATTTCTATCACAAGTAGAAAGGTAGAAGTTGAGAGATAGCCAGCAGAGCATTTATACTGTTACTGAATGTGGGCTCATATGCTATGGTGGTGGAATAGAATATAGCCTCACGTGACTAAAATGACCTTAGATTCAAAGATATTTTAACATGTGTGCATTGAGATTAAAATAAATTTTATTGATGTTAGATTCGTATCATTTGATGCAAAGAGTCTCTAAAATTTTAAATCCGTTTTTATAGTTTGTCTGTGTATCTGTGTATGTATAATGATTATTTTAAACCATATTAATATTTTACATTATAAACTTTCATACATGTCTTTTAGCAATAGTATTAATGATGAAATTATTTTTTCTGATATGTGACTGTCAAACTGTGGTTCAATATTTGTACTCCTCTCATCAAAATTGACTGTAAAAATGGATTAATTTAGACCAGTGCTTCTCAACCATTTCAGCCCATGGACAATTTTTTTCTTCAAAAAATTCAAATGGATCACTCCTACTTTTACTTTTAGGTTGTTTAATTTTCACACTAAAATATTCAATGAAAAGACAAAGTAGTCTATTTACACTTTAAAATTTATTTTAGTAAACAAGGACATCAAAATCAATTTTGATGCTGTCATTGAGTCTTAGTCCATTCATCTAGTGACTACCTTGATATTGGTGTTTCTGACACAAGATATCATAATCAATTTTGGTTGTGTCATTTAGTCTTAGTCTGATAGTTTCCCTGCTGTTAAGATCTAATTTATTTCTTTTTCTACTAAAAACATCCACAACAGCCAAAAATCCAGATTCCACCATCTATGTGGTAGGAAAAGAAATGATGCTTGCTTCTACATGTTGAAAAATATTTTCAAATATAATGGACATGTGTGTAATTAAACAAAATATATTTTTTAATTCTTCAAAATATTAATAATTTAGATACATTTTATGAAATAGCTAAAAAAATTTTATGGCTACAAATTCTCTGTGGACCACTATAAATGCTATGTGGACCACATTGAGAAACACTGATTTAAACAAAAACAGATAGGAGGCATAGAGTAATGGATAGCAGCTCAGATTGAGGAATCGGAGAGCCGAGTTAGAATTCCATTTGAATCCATTACATTCACTTACATGCTAATACCCTTGGAAAAGGTATGAATCCTCCTCTTCTCCTCTCAGCTATGGCTAAATAGCAGGACAGATCGGGTTCTATAGCCTTGGATGGCAACTGGTCTACCACAGAAAGAAATGGAAACCTACTGCAAGAAAAAAAAACATGTATCACGCATGGCATATAACTGACTGATGCAGATCTAGCACGCTTTATTTTTAAAATGTTTTCTCTTATAAAGACATGTGCCAAATTGTTAGGCAAAACAGTTTGAATCAGAATGTCCTTCATTTGGGATGCATTTACAAAAGTTAACTTTCTCTCATATTTTGTTATTTCATAATGTCATTGGAAACTCACTTCTAAATGGAGAGATTTTCAATGATATATAATTAAAACATTTTTTTAATTATTCATACTAATATAAAAAGAAAAATAATACAAGAACTTTTATTTAAAAATAGCAGCATATTCTACATAGTCTGTGGACCAGCTTTGGTCTGCAGGCAGTAGTTTGCTAATCCCTGGAGTATAAAAATATGGAGACAAATTAAGTTTCTATTTTTAAAATGATAGAAAATGTTAAATATTTTAACAGAGAAAGGATACAGTTAATTCACAAAATATTTCATTGCCGTTGACAGTAGGTGTAACAACTTCTTCCTGTTACAACTACTTCAGGTGTTAAAGAAATAATGGGCAAGTGTTTTGCCTAAGTATTCACTCACCCACTCTGTTTTCTGTCTACTATTATGGCATGCTCATAACAAGATACTTTAACAAGAGACCTAACAGTGGTACAAAGTATATGAATGTGAATTCTTACCTTTCTCAATGACCTTAGGGCTTAGTGAATATCTTACTGCCTCAGTTGAAATTGGAACTCTATTTGCCAATTCTGTACTAATATAAACATACAATGGGACACTCACCCTACTCTATGTTGCATCTCCATTCTATTTGCAACAAAAACTATGAAAAGCTTCCTACATGTTCACAAGGAAATGAAAGCTGAAAACAAACACCATGGCAAGAAATAAGGACTCAAACCTTATTTTCAATATATTTAGGTGTTTTATTCAGGGCTTTGCTTACTCAATCTGGGTGGGTAGATAGGTGACATTTGAGACAACTACTAGACAACTAACAGCTCAGTTCTTTCCTTTGACACTTCCTAACAAATCTCTATCCATTTCAACATCACAATACATGGGTGAACTAACCAAGGGACAGTCTGTCCTCTACTAAGAGTAGACCAGAATTAGCTTCAATCCTAGCTGTGACTGTCAATGTACACCAGCAACTGGAAAACATCAATATCTGGTTTTGTTGTCACTTAACCCTAAATGTTTTCCTTTACTAATTTGTTCTTTTGTTCAGCTTTGGTTAAGTGGGTGCTGCTTAGAAGACCCAACTTCAAAGCTGGCTATAAAACACAGACACTTGAGATCAAAATAAAATCACACCTTCCTTTTCTATGTGGGTGTCCCAATCATAGTGTCACACTAATAGTCATTATGTTAACTTGCAATTACTGTATAGTAAACTTGTGGATAATCAATATTAACAAATAGAGAAAACAAAACATATATTCTCAGATGTAGAGGTTATGTTTTATTGGAAAGTAAGTGTTGTTGAAAAACTTGAAAATGATAACTGATTGGATTCTTTTCCACTTTTTGTTTTAATAACAAAAATATGAAGTCCAGTCACTCTATGAGTACTACAGGTACCATGTAACCCAGTATGACTTGACTCATGATCAGGTCATCAGCAACTAAATCAGCCCCCCCCCCCACAAACACACACACACACCAGGCTTTTCTAGTAAGGAGGGTGGCTAGACACCCAGCAAGATTAAAAACAAAACCTGTCAAAGGGCAAATGAACCTTCCTGGAGCATCAATGGATATCTGACACAATGGGGCAGAACGAGATCCATAGATATGTATGCAGTCATTGCAGTGATGAGAACATCACTGTGCTTCCTATACCAAAGTCAACAGCCAGCCAGGTTAGAGGGTTCTCCTGTGACCAGTGACCAATCAGGGATGGAGTGATAGAATAACATCTGATCATCTGTTATTTCAAATCGACAGAGCCACTGATATGGATAACTAGACTCCCTGGATAACTAGAGGATACAAGTTCAAATCTTGCCAAGAGCATATTCTCAATTTCTAATCCATGCTATTTACTGATAGCTGTTGATTAATAGTTGAAAAAGCTGTAATGAAATGCAACTAAAATTAAAATGTAAGAAATACTTGTCAACAATATAATTTGGTTAACTAAATTCTTTATCTATTAGAAACTGACCAACGACCACATTTTTGAGAAGTTATCAACAAGATTGATATATTTTGGATTAAATGTAGAAATACACTTTAAGCATTTCTTTACTCAAGCCTGTCCATCTCATTAAAGACATATAATTTTTAAATATATCTTATTTGATACCTTTTCTTTTGTTTATTCAATTTTGCAAGTTCTATTTATAATCTCGTAATGACAAGGTGGTGGTCAGGACAGATGCTTAAAATCTAGAAAAAATAGAAAATTTAAAAAAATAAAAAATTGAAAACTATAAATATATATATTCCATTCCTAATAATGTTTTAGTATAAAAGTGTTTGTTGGGATAGTCATATTTGTATTATGCACATTATTTTTTATTCATTTTGCATTTTCATAAGAAATGATAGTGAAGTACTTAAATAAAATCGAAGTTTTTTTTTGTTTTTAATTATACATCAAAATAAACTGTTTTCATAGCATTCATCAAAATTTATGAATTTAATATAATAAAACTTTTTCTTTATCATATTTTTTTAAATGCCATTTCCCTTCAGGACAGGCAATCATAGCTTTTTCTTTTTAATACCTGTGAATTGCCATGATTTCTTGGAAAAGACAATAGAATGGTTTCCCATTGTTTTCTCTGTTTTAAAGTTTTATCTTTACTGGCTACCACCCAAAACTAGATAGCCAAGTCTAGCCTGCTATTTAACTCATAGCTGTTGAGAAGAAATGGTTTCATGCCTTTCTCAAGGCAGTTGAAAAATGCATTACTCCTCTTTTTCTCTATAACTTTAAATAAAATAGAGAAATTTTTAAAAAAATACAAATATTTAATGTGTTTCTCTGGACATTTACTCATTCTACTAAAATTAACAAATGAAATTTATTATCTCATATGCTTCACACTTCAAATTCATGTGAAATCAAACTTTCCAATGATGATATAATAAATCTGAAAATGTCATTAATAAACAAATTAGGCTTTCATAACAAACAGAATCTTCAGACAACAAATTCTTACTAAGGGACATAACTCATTTATCCTTTCTATTCAATAACTAAATTTTAAATTACATGACAATAACATTGTTCTGATTTTTTTCTCCACATCTTTTTATCCTTTAAATCACAGGTTTGATTCATTTAAAATTAGATAAGATAAATTTTAATTCATTTTTTACGTTTATTTACAAAATACAAGTTTACATTATCAGTTTGTTGTGAAAGGAATAATTTGTATATCAGCAGAAATGTATATTAGTTTCTTTATAACATAAGCTTTATCTACAGACCTGTTCAATTTTGCAGTATTAATTTCACTGGCATTTCTTAAAATTTCATAATCTCAACATTTTCTTAAATATTTTAAAATTTATTTTGTATGGAAATTATTTTCAGAAAATATTTGTATTTATAAAGCAATCAAAATATTAAAGAAATTTATTTCATGAAACAAATTTTAGAAATTGAGAATTTTAAGCATTGAATTTGAATAATTACTGTATATTTCTTCATTTTTTATTTTTTCTTATGTATGAAGCAGTTGTTTCACAGCTTATTTTAATAGCTTAATTTCTCATGAGTAGAAATAACTATGCCTTTCCTTTGTCATTTGGGAAAATTCAAGTTTTTTTGTTGTTTTTTTAACATCTGTTACATAAGTTTGATCACATGCAAAATAATTTTACCATAGAGTTGTAACTATTTATAATAACTACTTAGAGTAAAAGTGTAGCTGATAATTATCTCAGGAACAATTTGTAACAGGAGCAATAGTTTATTGTTAACTGTAACTGATTTCCATGAATAAAATAATCTTTATGGATTTTATAAACTAATATAACTTTTTAAAAAATATCAAATTAAGGAAAGATTCTACAGTAGCAAGACAGACGTTCTGTAAGAAAAATTTCCTTTAATGTGCAAATACTGACAGACAAAACATCAAATATTTTATTACCTCTGTTTTTTTATTTGTCATTATTTTGTATTTTTTGTTTATTTTAACTTACTGTGCTAAATTTTCTTGAAATTGTCAAAAAATTGAAAGAAATGAACCATAGCTCATGAACAGATGCAAGAATAAACCGTAAAATTAATTTTTTAATTTTTTTTTATTTTAATTCAAATGCATGAGTAACTTTCTCAACACTGAGAAAGATTTTTATGATTCAGTTAAAATTGTTGTGTCTGTATATTTGTGAATTCAATTTTGCATAACTTAAAAAGCTATATAACTTCTTCAACCCATATTTATACAACAGACAAACACACATAAGGAAATGCTGCAAAATTCTCAGCCTGGTCCATTTCACAAAATCTGTACAAATTACTAAGTGTCAGAATTTCTTTTAAAAGAGGCTTCTTAATTACTGATTTTTTTTTTCAGTTCCTTCTCTAACTCTCCATCCATATATATATATATATATATATATGAGAGAGATTTTACCACTTTTTCTCATTTCATTTTCATGTTCTTGTTTCAGCATTGCTCATTCAAGCAGAAGATGAATATAAATACGCCTTTTATCTCGCTGGTAAGTAAATTATATAGGTATATATTTATATAAAATATATAAAATCCTACTCATTACTTTTTATTATTATAATTAGTAATAGTAGTAATAGTTACTGTATTGTTTTGTTTTTCTTTTTTTTAACAATCTTGTAGACTCAGTCCTTTATCCTCTGAAATAACACAAACCATTTTCCATTAATAACAATAATGTGGAAATTACTCCCAGATATATTAATGTTAATGATGAATCTTGGAAAGTATACAAATTTTATGTTAGAAATTTGCATACTTAACTTTAGAGGTATCGACACAATACCCACAAGAGAGAAATCCGAAAGTAAATTATTATACTGTTAGTGGAACAGCTCCTTATTTGATTTAAACTGGGGTAGATTGTTTCTCTCACTTTTCTATACTCCACTAAGTACAGTAAACCCAATTACTTTGAACAATATAATCAAATACAATTTGGCAAAATAGACGATAAGTTCAGTGATTACAGACCAAAGCAGAGGCAAATTTTAACACAACTGAAGAAATGGTTTTGCTCAGAATTGACTGAAAGTTATCCCTTTCTCATAATACCAATGTATAATCTATAGTGTAATTACATAAAACTTTATAATGATAATTTCTTTGAACAACCTAATCTAGAACTTTATTTTTGCAAAACAAAATTTAGCTGAAGTACCAAAATATGAGAGACAACTACCTAATAACATGTAGGTCCTTCTTTTGTCTGAATAACAGTGACTACATAAAGTGATAAAGTAATTGAATAGGTATATCTATCACACTACTTTTCAGATCTATCTGTAACTGAGTTATGTTTCTTGGGTGTAGTTACAGGGTCTTTAGTGACATCAGCAACATGTCCTATACATACAGAATAGGGTTTAAATCTGGCAAGCATAGCAGTCAACAGAGTACCTGAAAGTCAACTGAGTATTTCTGGAATCATTCTCATGTCATCAAGAAACATAAGGATGCAAATAGTATACAACAAAATCTGTGTATATCATACCTGTCAAAATAGCACACATTGCTGACAGTCTGAATTCACAGTCTCATATGTTCTCCATTGCATAATTTGAAAAGATCTGGAAACATGATCTGACTATGCAATATGGCACAACTCTCCTACAGGTCAATAGCAATTTTCTCTGCCCCAGGTAAAGAATAGTAACTCATGCTGGGGTGTTAATGATGATACCCTTTTTTACTAATATTCATCCAATACAAGGCCCAAGAGCCACTAAAGATAGACTTACTGTGTGGAGTTATATTAGTGTACGAAAGGACAAACATCAGGAGGTCAAAGCTGAAGCAGACTCTATAAGGAACTGGAAACCCAATCCAAAACAAGTAGCAAGGGATAAACCTCTACTCCTGTTCAAAAGACAGGAGAGGAATGGGAACTGGATGATAGGCAAACCTATCTACTCCTATTACAAAACCCCATGGAATACAGTATTTGCTGTATACTTCATTAACTAATGGGTTGATTAGCACTAACATTGAATGTGATTTGATGCAATATTCCCTTTTTGGGGTGATACCATCTTGATCAGTTATCAGTAGTTCTGTTCTGGCATCATCTTTGAATACCTGCAGTTTTTATTTGCTACTGACATCTGTCCAGGATTTACACATTCCTGGTATATTTTTTATTCTGTTGCCAAATTTGCTACATTGGAGATAATATATTAGATCTACATAGAAGCTAATTGCATTTAACTCAGTAGCAGAAGACTTGGTACATCTGCTAGTTAAAAGTGGTTCAATCCTGGTGCTGAATTAAGTTCTGCCAATTTCTCCTTTGTCAGTTTTTGTATCAGTTTCCTGGTGAAGCTTTTTCACTTTGAACAAGAAATTACTATTGCTATTCACTTCTTTTGTATTTTGTATCTGCTCTTTCTGATCCCAGCAATCATTCCATGGTCAAAGAATATTAAATCCTACCTGCGCCTCATGGCTTCCACAGTTACACTACCTCTTTATATATTGAATCACATGACCAAGTCCTTTTCTATAAGTAGGGGAGGGTAAAGCCATCTAGTGTACTACTGTCTCTAAATGTTGGGTACTTCAGTTTATTATGGTAAGAAAGACTGGTATTTACTTTTATTCTTACAACTAAACAAGAACAGTTGACAAACTCAGTTGATCGTTTTGGACTCATTTCTACTCAAGAGTAGCCAGAACTCTTGATTCCTGTCTTCCTTTTTCAAGAGGAAGCCCTTAATAAGAAGGACCACTTAGACTGCTTAGGCAGACGGCATCCAGTGAATCACTTGATGTACAGTAAACACAACAGGTCCTCTTCACTTTGCCATGAGATCATTGGGAAAATTGTTACATCTTTGTGTAATTCATGATTCAAAGTGGGATGTAGATTTTAAAAACTTGTGGGAGGATAGTGAGTAGGCATATCATTTACTATTACAAGTTTTTTCCTCCTACTTTGAAGTAATTTTTTACAAGCTATTTAGTAAATTGTTTATTTATAAAACTGCTAATTCATTGAGAAAATCAAATAATATAAATATTCATCAACTTAAATATTATTTAAATTTCTTTACATTTTTTTTTTCTTTATATGTATGAATGAATGACATCTATCTATCTATCTATCTATATATATATATACATACATATACATACACACTATAAGACAAAAGATTGAGGCCAACTGCTGAATTTAATAATTAGTAAGTTTCTTACCTTCTTTGGTTTACTTCTAAGCTAGGATACTGAAATTATATAACCCATTCGTGCATGATATCCAATTTTTTTAACATCCACCAGCCCTAACATTATCATTAACCAGCTAGGTAAATAAAAAAATAGGCAAAAAGAGCTAAAATTTTAAAGAAACTTTATGTAGTTAATATTATTATTCATTATATGATAAAACTATAAGACTATATATATGTGGACTGACTATTCCATCTAGCATGAAACAGACTGTCGCCTCTAAGTGTTGACTTTTATGTTCATTTTTATATATATATATATATACACACACACACACACAAAAAAAAATGTCTGTTTCTGTGTCTCTCACGTACACACACACTCTCTCTCTCTCTCTTCTCTCTCTCTCTCTCTCTATATATATATATATATATATATATATATATATATATATATATATATAGAGAGAGATATATATATATAGATATATATATATATATATATATATATATATATATATATATATAGATGTTCCTGTCACGTCGCTTGTGTGTGTATATATATCTAATTATGTCTGGGTGCTTATGTATTATAATCTGATTGTGTTTTTGTTGTTTTTTGCTGCGTGAGTTTAAGACCACATTCACACACTTTTAAAAAAAAATATATATACATGTATTGTCAAATGACCGGATATATTGTAGTGTCTTGTCGAACGTAATTTCAATGAAGAAATGAATTGAATAAACATATATATTCTTTCTTTTCTCAATAATTTTGTAGTTTTTAAACTTAATAGTGATTAAATTTGGTTTTTAAAATTGCCATTTTTTAATTTTAATATTAAATTTTATAATTATTAGTTAGTATAAATTATTTTTAATATTACACATATTTTAAAGATCTGAATAGCTATTATAACATGATTTCATTGTCAAGCTTTTGAATCTTTCTATACTTGGTTTTTGATTGGTTATTCTAGCTTTTGTAACAATGTTTCCCCCTAGTGTAGGATCATTAATTAATCTGAAACTTTTAAAACCATTTATTTTTTATTTATTTTATTTTCAACATCATCACTTGATAAGACACAGAGTGTGTTGAAACAAAATGGCTATTTTTGTAGTGATTTTATAACATACTTATGTTATAATTTTTTTATAAATAATAATTATATATATATATATATATATATATATATATATATATATATTCCAGACATTTTTATTTCTTCATGCATTATTTTTAGTAGATGTTCATGTTTGAAATAGACACTCCATTTTTTATTTTTTTATTTTTATTAAGCAGTTTGTATTCACACTTAAGTCTTAATAAAGAGAATGTACTTTCTCTCAGGGTTCAGATCTGCCAGTAAGCACTTTTTCTTTATTAAGATTTCTTAAGTGTGTGGTCCAATAAACTGTTTAGAATAAAAAAAAAATACAAGTCATCATTATCAAATACAAGTGTCCACAAAAATAACATTTTAAGTAATAAAAATGATGAAAATTTGTAGTTGCAATAATAAAATTTTGACCTTTCATGTCATTTTGCCTTGTATAAGCTTGCTAACTTTCATAAATTAAGGAGATTGCTAAAAACAGCAATTCTTTTATTAGAATGGTTTGTTTGAAGCTATATTCTTCATTGTATACTTTAATATACAAAGATATTTGACTGATATAATATATCAAACACTATATTTTTTGAGATAAGATGCATTTTATTTTTTCCTGATATTCTGAATCACACTTGATAAAATTTACACTTAAGCTTGGATCATCTATGAATCACCCTAATTTAATGGTATAAAAAACTTCAGGATAATAATTATATATAATTAATAGATTTTTTAATCCAACATTATTACTTATACTCTAAATGTTATATTTAGTGGCTACAGGGGTTTGAGTAGACATTCTTTTGTTTTTTTTACAGTCAAACTGGCCTAGCAATTATGAGTTCTTTTGAAGAAAATGTAAGGAGCACATTTTCTTAAACAGGTCTCTCAATCTCTAAGCCTGTAGATATTAATTTGTTTAGGAAAAAAATGTAATGTCTACTCAAACACCCACTAAATATAACATTTATAGTTTTTTTAATTATTTTTTTTTTTAGTGTGCACAAACATATACTGTAAATGCTCAATTTAATATCCTAAACATCTATTTAAAAATTTTAAAGAAAACATATTTTATTAAATTAACTTCTTGTCTTTAAACTCCCGAATCCAAATAAGCACTCCTTTTCATTTCTCAAGTGTATTTGTTTAATTGCCCTGGGTGCTTATTTGAGAGGAGCATTTATTTTGAATTCTTTGGCAAAAGGAGGGTTCTTGTTCAAGAGAAAGTGCTAAATCAAGCATTTACTGCATATGTGTATGGCCTGAAACTTGTGTTCAAGCATGAAACAGACTGTTGCCACTCAATGTTAACCTCAGTCTCCACTTATATACACACACAGAATTAGATTATGTGCCACAACCCTTGAGTTTGCTGTCCCTATCTCCACCTTACAAAATATTGGTAAAACGACCCTGAATACTGGATAATGTTCAGCTAAGATAACAATCACTTAAAAATACATATGCCATAGTTGAATTTCTCAAAAATCAAAAATGTCTTTCAACTGTGAATAATGTCCTGACATAAAAACCAATTTTATTCCAATACAGGCTTATACAGCAGACTCAAAAATCATGCCCCATAAAAGTGTCACCTAGAGTGAACTGCCCTCTACTCCCCAGCCACGGTAGTGTGTGTGTGTGTGTATGTATGTATATATATATATATATATATATATATATATAATATATAATTTAGGGTCTTATGTATGCACTCCATAATACAATAATCTTCTGAAAAGATTAACAATGCCATAATATTCAAAGAGCTTGCTGAGAATGAGATTTTTTTCAATATGATCCTAATCCTGACTGGAATAAGGGAATAATCTGTTTTTATGAACTTATTGCTTTTGTTTTCTTTTTCTGCTGTTTTTCTCCTGATTTCCTCTCAATATTAGTATTGTTAATCTTAAGTATATCATGAGTTATCTATATAATTAGGACATATGTTGCCAGAAATTATACAGTATTTCATTGCTGCATTGCTGTGAATAAAATGCTTTGTCATTTCTATTCCTAATATTATTTACCATTTTTATTACTGTTTATACTCAAGTATAGCACAAGCTTTTATGATCAGTTTTTTTATGTAAAAAATAGAGGGCTGCATTATACACAGTTAATCTTTTTGAAGAGGTTAAAAATCATGAATTTTGGTGACTGGTTGCACTATTCACTGGTAAATTTTTATAGAGAGGTTAAAATTCATGCAAAAAAATGTAGCAGTTACACTATACATGAATTTGACTTATACACAAGTATAAGTCAAATTAGTAAGTAGCTACACCAATATTTTTTTTGCTCTCATAATTTTAATAAGTACACATTCTTACTTGTTTAAGGAATACTATTATTCCTACTATATCTGATCTTTTTCATTGTAGGTGCCTGCCTTCTGACGAGTTCCACCATCATGGTTCTCTTCAAGTATAGACAGTGTGGGGTTCCAGTTTCTCTACCTAGCAGTGAAGTGAAGGAACCCCTGATGAATGCACAAAACGGTGCAGCAAAGTACGCAGATTCAACTACTACCTATCGGTACTATGATGAGGAGCATATGGTAATGTGAGTGTCTCATTCTGAAAATAATTTAAAACTAAATAAATACAATACGATCAATATTCCAGTATTTATTATACTGCACAAAAGCCTCACTTGTTATTTTTTTTCACCCTACTTTATCAACTTGCATGTAGATAAAATATAACACTGTCTTGTCTATAAATTTGTCACATCACGTCAAGAGTCTTGTAACCCATTAGGGTTGTAGAGGCACTAAATATATTTCAGCCAGAATAGCTGTGGTGTTTCTAAGACAAGATAGTCCCTCTCTCTTCACACTGGTTTTGAATTGTTACCACCTTAATGCAAGAAAACCCAGTCAACCCAGCTATTTAACCCATAGCTGGAGGAAGAAAAATAGCTCCTGATCTTTCTCAAGGGTATTTGTGCAAAAGTGATCATAATGAACTCGACCAGGATTCAAATTCATCTCACCAATTTCTCTTTCTGAGCCACTATTTGAACATCTTATAAATTTGTAGGAAACAGCAAAAGGATAAACTTGGATCACTAAAATATTTTTTTTTATCAATCACATACTATACATACTACTACTGCTTATTACTCATGAAAATACAGTAGTATGTATAGCTGATATTCAAATGTTCCCAAATTATTCTTCATACTTTATATTAATAAATCTTTTAAATACCAAAAGGAATTATGCTTAGTCAGAGTTGATCCAAATAGATATCTAAATACAAAAACTCTGGCTTACGTAGATAAGATTCTTAAAAGAGATATTAGATTACTATTAGTTGCAACAGTAAAATTTACATCAATTTTGATGTTTGTCTCCTTACCTTTCTTTCTATGCTTAAGGCTAAATAAATTTAGTCAAGAAATGAAAATCTATAAATTTATCTATTGCTAAAAATCAAATCATTGTATTACTATAGATATTAATATACTTTACACTTATAAGACGTTAATTTTTAATACCAGCTTGAATTTTGCTTACAAATATTTCAGGCTTGTTTCTGCAACATGTAAAATCTCTTTGATATTGGAAATAATTTTTTTTTTAATTTGATAAAAATAGAAAGTGACTATTTTTAATTATTTTTGTGCTATTAAATTAACTTTAAAGTGTTGCATCAATATCTTAAGCAAGAAAATTTTTCCTGTTTTTAAAATATACTTTTAAAATCCTATCTTTTAATCAGAACTCCAACACGTACCATTTTTGCAAGTGAGTAATATGTAACAAACCCTGGCAATCTTAATAATAATAGTACCTAATGAAAGTTACATATTAGCATGCCTTAAAATTTCTAAGGTTTTCTGGATGTATCTTATTTCTTAATTTTTACCGGGAGATTCATTTTTTATATATAAAGTATTAAGAATTTTAAAAAAATCTTCTGTTGATATAGTACCAGCTTATAAGCTTTTCATCCTTTGATTAACTTAGCTACATTAATCACTTAAATAATGAATATATTTACAATAAGTTCATTTGTTAGCTGCCCGATCACTTCAAAACATTAGAAAATAGTCAATTTAACAGCTTTTATATCTTTTGGTCAGTAATATTTTTATCTCTTTTTGTTATTGTCTGGAAATACCAGAACCCATTCAGCATGTAATACTGTCAACTATCAGTTATCAAAATAAAGCAATATAACTGTTGATTATTGATTTCACATTTATTAAAAACTAGCTTCGGCTTGTTCAGGAGTTTGAGAGTCCCTAAGTCTTTGCATATTCTCAGCATTGGAAGCTCTCCTGGCTGCTGTTTGATCCGAGTTTTCATTTGCATGGCACTTTCTTTTCCTCACTGCAGCCTTAGCTCTTTTAATTGCAATCTGGCCTCTGTTAGTGGAGATTAAAATTTTGCAAGGCATATTGCTGCTGTATGTGATAGGCAACAATAAACTACAGAACTCAAAATTGATTGGTGCATTTAAGTATTGCATTAATATCTAAGCTTACCTTTTAAAAGTTCAACGATAATTCTTCTGCAGCTGCTTAATTTAAAGACAATTTGATCTATGTAGGTCCTTACTTTTCATGCAAACAATTATTTTTATTTCATGGATGACCTTCACTGGATTTTACAATTAATTTCGATTATTCCCAAATTTATTTCCAAGTTATAAAAATTATTGTACAAAAAAATTTGTTGCAAAATATCACTTAAAAAAAATCACAGTAATGAAAACTTGGGAATCCAGAATTTTAGGATAAGCAGGTCTGGATCTGACCCAGAATATTTTTAATTTGCTCACGGAGTCGGCCTAATTCCAAAATGGTATGATATATTGAGCTATGGCCTCTAGGAGTAAAGTTGAGAAAGTGTG
Source organism: Acanthosepion pharaonis (assembly GCA_903632075.3). Classification (NCBI taxonomy): domain Eukaryota; kingdom Metazoa; phylum Mollusca; class Cephalopoda; order Sepiida; family Sepiidae; genus Acanthosepion; species Acanthosepion pharaonis. The sequence goes on along the minus strand of CAHIKZ030000371.1, from coordinate 695,847 downwards.
ACACTAACATTCACATTTATTATATATATTAACTATGTCTATTCTAATTTCTTTTGTATTGTTCATTTATTGCCCATCCATTTTCCACTGAGTATAAGTCTGCACTACCCAGTCCAGGGAATGAACTTACAATTATTCTGTCACTAAATTCACAAACCAATGCTTTAATCCACTTTAATCCAGCATTTCTCAACTGGTGTGCCTGGGTGCACTAATGCACACTGAAAGGTGACCAGGTTAAGCCCCAAGTTAACAGAAGAGTAACTTATGAATTATTTTTACATTTGAAAAAAAAAATCTTTATTCTTAAAAAGCTAGCAACACCAAGCACATGGCTTCCATGTCTAAGTCAAATCTTTTGTCATTTGAAATTAAACTAGATGCTAAATTCCTTAATCTTTAAGGAGTGGAAATCCTTTCCCTTTTATCTTCCTCAAGGGACTTAAATGTCATTATCGGTCTCTCTCTCTAAAAATAAAATAGCAGATTCTTCATAAATCTCTTTAAATGAAAATTGTGCCACTATTCTTCTTTGGGAATGCTAAACAAAAATTTCATATTTTCAAATCTCATGACTAATTTTTCCTTATTAAAATTTAAAGTGCACCTTAGAGTTTTAGTTATTCTACAAGTGTCCCCTGAATTAAAAATGGATGAGAAACACTGCATTAAACTATATCCCTAAATATGAATTACAGAACAAAACAATCTATCACCATAGGTTCAGTTCAAAATTTCTTGAAAGTTACCCACACTGACAAACACCTGAAGAAGGCTGAAAAGTTGTGATAACAACAACAAAGATGAGTTTTAATGTTGTTGAAACTTGGATAAGCATGGAATAATAATAATACAACACAAAATGTACGTTAACAAAATGTATTGAAACAAGGAAAAGGTACACAATATTTACAGTTAGTTTTGGTATATTCTTGGGAAGACTGTTCCTGCATAATGGGTTGACTAAGTCGCAGTCGGGCAGAGTCTCTGGATTGGATCTCTTCTACTATCTCTTTTCCGTCTTCCGGTACCAACCCATATTTATATGGTCGGTACTCCACTTATGTAAATTAGGTGTATCGTACACAACAAATGTAAATAATAACTCTTCATCCCAAAAATTCAGATAGAATGTGTATGTGTGGTTGTTGGTTAGTCGAGTACAGAATTTTAACACTTAAAATGTTTGAGCAGCTTTAAAGTGCATTATGCCAAATTCCATTTAATATTTTGTCATACAATCTAAAAAAAATAATTTAGTTTAGAACAGATCATTTAATTAACATTTTTATCATGTGTTTATTTTTATTCATAAATATTTTTGTATTCTTCACTTTTTTAATGAATACCTTACTCTATCAATTTTGTTTCTAAAATCCACAATTTTCTAAAGTTATTCAGCTTCACATTTGAATAAGGAAAAGATATATTTTTGCCAATGATATATTTATTAAGCATTTCTTGTATGTTCACTACAAAAACTTCATTGACATACTTTAAATAACTGTTTCAGTTTTCAGTCCAGTTACCTAACTTTGATATTAAACATACATCTTCATTATTAATTAGAAATATACAACCAAAGATTTTCTCATACTGCATTTTGTTGTATGTAAACACTTAATAAGAAACATGTTAATGCTTACAATGAATATTAATAGATGAAATGTGTGTAATGCATTCTTTGAAATATTTAGCAAATAAACTTTGTACTAAGAAGCTAAAGTCAAGCATACTGTTATACAGCATTTGTTAAATTTGACTTGTTTATAATTTGAAATTGGACTTGATTTTTACAGTCTCTTTTTATATATAATAATTAAATTGGAATATTACTTTAAATCTTATAAAAATATTATGTGTTGTCTATTTGTATTGTTTTCATTGTTATCTGTAAGCTAGAGTTGCCAGATCTACCAACTCAAAATATAGGACACCCTATTCAAATTTAAATTCAAATGATTTCTAATTTGGATATACATATGCAAATTAAGTTAAAATTATATATAATTATCTACTAAAAAATCCTTATTAGAAATCATTTGAATTTAAATTTGAACAAGATATTTTGTATTTTCAGTTAGCAAATCTGGCTATCTAACTCTAAGCAGTTTTTATCCTAAAACTTATGTCCACAAATATTACAAACAAAAATTTAAGTTTAAGTTTTGATTCATTAATTTATCTATAAGATTGTTGTTAAATTTGAAATTTTGAAAATACAATCTATTTTAGTAGCTATAATACCAGCCAGAAAATGTTCACTCATTTTGGTTGGAGAAATTTATGTTTTTACAAAAATAAAACAAAACATGCAGTATGCATGGATTTCTCAAATTCCATAAAAACTCAAGGTAAAAATTGCTTAGATTATTTGAAACTCAATACACAATTTCTTTTAATGTAAAATATTTCTGTAATTTTTATCTATTACTGAAGTTTCTTAGCACAACATGATATTTATTATATTAAAAGCAATTGTTTTTAAAAGTAGGAAGTAAAATAGAAGATATTTCTATTACATCATTTGTTTTTATATGAGGTCTACTGAAAAGTTCTCAACCCCCCAAAAAATCCCTTCTATGAAAATTTTGTTGCTCAGTCATTTGGGAATTGGGTCATGCTGAGAACTTTTTGGCACTTACTAATATATATAACACACCACTGGATTCTGGATGGGATGTCAGGAGTGTGGGTCTGAACTTGTGTATTCCTTATTCTCCTAAAAATCCACTCATGAACAGACTGTTCTATCTTGAAGGAAACATTATCATCCCTTGGGAAGGATAACATTTTTGTATACACACACTGCACCAGCACACTGCATCAGTTAATTGAGAAGAAGTTATAATATTCAAAAATGAAGATATACAATTGAACTTAGAAAAAGATCATTTGTTAAAATCATCCTCAGTCTGGATACAGCCTCAGAAATTATAACAGTTCTCATTTATGTTGGCCATCACATCCACAGTGGCAGTGTTCAGTAAGTCCTTGGTATGGAAGGGTTACTAGTTGGTTTCCCTCTCAATGACACCTCAAAGATAATATTCCAGAAGATTCAAATCAAGAGAGGTAATTCCAAAATTTACCTCCTGTTTACCTGTGCACTTATGGAAGCTTGTTATATCTGAGTGGATGTGACTGGTGTCACAAACACAGCATACCCCCACTTTTTAAAAATACCATTGTTTACCCAATACAAGGCTCAAGAGACTCACAAGGTAAAGAGTTACTTATTTTAAGAGTGTAAAGTGTAAAAGTATGAAGTGCATATTATGAGGATATGTAGACTTGAATAGGTTAAGATCATAGTGACCTGGAAAACCTCCACTCAAGAGTCTGTTCCACAAAGTAACAGTTCTGGGGAAGAATATGTCTAAGTAGAACTTCCACCTTACCAATGGAATATGATGGGAATGAGGATGAATCAGCTCAGTGGCATGGTGGGTCTGAGCTGTGAAGGTCTGAACTGATAAAACAAAGGAATGTAGTTTAACTGAACATTTTTTATAAAAATAGTGAGGGTAGTGAGAGGCTAGAAAAAGTTTGTCTGTGAGAAAGGGGTTGTTGGGTGGAAATTAATTCATCACTCACAAGGTCATGTAAATGCTTTTGGATTCTATCAAGTTTGGAAACTGCCTACTCTTCACTTTCATTTCTGTTTTAGATTAGAAGTTATCATGTTAGTATTCTTAATATTGTTAAAAATTGGTGCATGCTATGTAACATTGTTAGGTCATTTTTCCATTTATGGCCTGCTAAAGATCTTTTCATATACCTGTGTATGTCTGTTTTTTTTTTTAATCTTTGTTAGATTTATCAGTCTGGTTATTTATCCATTAATCATACTCTTAAAGGAATTTCTGTTATAAAGATATATTTTCACAGACACTGTTTTACCAAGAATGTTTTGAATGTCTTTTATTGTAACATTTTGTCTCTGTCTGAAGGTCTTGATAAATTATTTAAGCTAAACTTTCTTCAGTCTTGTTATTGTTCAGATAGAATTGTTTTCACTGGAAAAAAAAGTCACAAAAAGCATTTTTTTTTTTTTTTTTTTTTTACATTGTTATATCTTAGGATAAAACAAATTGCTGTTCATAATGTAGAGGCATAATTTCACATAAACCATGGACATTTTTTTAATTCAATTCTTCACATTTTCATTTTATTAAACACTTTAAAATTTCAAGTAAATGTATTTTAGTGACATTCTATTAAATTGAACTCTATGGAAATAAAAATGCTCTAAGTAACCTCTTAATTTCAACCTATCAAATCCTTTTTTTTTTATTTTTCTATCTGGTTTTATATCTTTGTGTGCAAAGAAAATATCATTTTTAAAAGTGTAAGATCACTACTAGATTTTTTATGAAGTAATATTTGTTTAATGAAAATCTCAAAATCTTTCCACTATCAAAAGATTAACTGTCTACTTTAGGTTTAGCACTTAATATTATCCATTTCTTTGACACTAATCTTTGCAACAGTGGAATGTTTGTGTTTATTTTTAATGCACACAAGTTCTTCCTTCCACTTACCTCAAGAGCAAAGTTTGACATGATTGTATATAAACTGCAGGTTCAATATGATTTTTTTTTCAGGAACTTTGACGACAACTTCCTGACCTGTGAAGAAAACAGTTTACCTGCAAATGTAAAGTTTTTATAAAACCAAACTTATGACATTCTACCTTATACATACATATATATATATATATATATATATATATATATATATATATATAACACTACTGCAATACTTACATATGCACATCTAACCATTGTAAGTTATTACAATCTTTTGCAATTATACAACCAGATTGACCATGGTTGATATGGAATGTAAAAGAATTGCCAAAACTCTTCTTAGTTAAAATTTAGCTCAAATTATCAGTGAGCAAAAGGATTAATTTATTTTCAGTTGTTTCTCTATTTATACATGTGTATTTGAATGTATATAAATACATTAAGTATTGATGAAATTTACTGATTTCATAATTCAATTTCTTCCATGGTCAGTCATTAATTTAGGAAATAATATAATGTAGTCATATTCCCTTGCATTTTTGGAGTCTTGTGACCACCAATCAATCAATTATGAGGTGTGCTATAAAAGTTTATTTATGCCTCAGCCTCATGAATTCCTTCTTACCACCTCTGCTTTGTTAGTTTTAATAATTACTTGAATAAGAGATAAGAGCTTCTCTTTAGAAATCAAAATAATATACTATTCTTCTTTCATTCTTTCAGCTTAACTAATCTCTTTGTAATAAATATCAAGGATTATATAAAATTACAAAACAAGTTGTAAAATCATTCTAATTTGGACATTTTATGTTTCATTTTTGGAAATTTTCATCCTTAATATAAAATCTTCTATAACATTTTCAGCCTCATTTTAAGAATGAAATTTCTATTCAAAAGTAGATTTCTTAAAATGCAATTGAATTTTTGAATTTAAATTACTCTGACAATAAGAAACACTAATTATCTGCTGTATTAGACAAAATAGCAATATTTAAGAAATCTTTTTCAATAAAATCTTTTGACAAAATTTAACCTTTGTGCCCATAAAAAACAGTGTTCCAAAAGGACAGTTTTTCTGTTGGCATTACCATTACTGTACATTACAGAAACTCCCTCAGCAATATTTATTCACAAGATTATAAAAATATGTGAACCGAGTCCAATACAATATTTATTATTTATCATTTTATAAAGAAATAAATTTGAGAAGAAATGTTTTTATTCAGAAATTTATAAAAATCTATAAAATTAACAAAATATGTAAACCAACTACAATGCAATATATTTAGTATTTTATAAAGAAATAATTATGAAGGCAGGTTTTTTATTCATAATTTTATAAAAATATCTGTGAATTATAGAACAAGAAAATTTTAATATATGATTGTTCCAAACATATGTTTTTTGCTCAAATTATTTTATATCTCGGATTACTTTTTGTTTTAATTTTCTAACTTTTTTATAATTGTGATCTAGGATCAAGGATGACTAATCAATAGAAATCCAATTATAGGTTACCCACCTCTATACTCTTTTTAGAAAAACATAAGTTTGAAATTTTTTAAAATTATTTCTAATTTTTCTAAAAATACCTAAAAAATCTGCCAATAGATTATTTATTGTCAGCCAAGTGCTGACTGATGAAGAAATTTTAAATGACAAGTGGACACTAAGTGCCTTGACAACAACAATTGGTGAAGCTGATGAATTTGAATGTAAATGTATATAAATTCTTTGAAATGGTTAGCAAAACAGTGGCAAATTGCCAATCGATTCAAACTTTATAAAATAGTAAATGATGCACATTGCATTGTATTAATTGATTCACATATTTTTATAATATTGTAAAAATAAAATTATTCTTGTAAATAAGCAATATAATGAATAGTGTTTAATATTTTTTTAAATTTTCAAGAAAAAAGAAAATGTAAAAAATTCCCTTTCATATGTTTGGCTTTTATTAAAATTCTAATCATCACTTTCTAAAACAATAAACATTACGAAGTGCATGAATAGAGTATACAGTAATAGTGTTGTCAAGGGAAAAACTGTCTTTTTGACACATCATTTTTTTGCAAGCATGAAGGTTAAACTTTGCCAATTTTTAAAACTTTTTAACTTTTATAAGGCTAGTTTGTAATATCTAAGGGTAGCCACCCATGATTTTAGTTGATATAACCATAAGAATTATTTTAAAAATGAAAAATTTGAGAGTTTCCAATAAAAGACAAAACTGAACTGGCTTCAACATATTTTTTTAAATTATATAAAAGAAATAATTAAGGAAATCCTAAAATATCAATTGAAAATGTAATTTTTTGTCCTGAAGTTATTCTAAATGCTCCTATTATTGCAATCAAGATTGATATTCTAATATTACTCAGTTTATTTAGATTTTTCAATGTATTTATGTTAAATCCTATCCCTTAAGTTTTGATCTTGAATTTCTAATACTCACACTTCTATTTATACTCTAAATACTTTGTTTTGTTTTTTTTTGTTTTACAATGCAACTCAATTTATGTTACCTCTGGGAAATTGTAACTTAAAAATATAGACTCCATGAAGCATGATGATTTTCTTAAGCAATATAAATCATCCATCAGACAATTTTAAAAAATTAAACAGTATTTAGTAAAAGACAAAATTATGCTTATTTTTAATATTTCAGTGTTTATTAACATTATCCATAGGGCATTATAATTGGAAATTATTTTTTTGTTTTACATAATTTCATTGCAAAAGTTTGTACCTGATTTTCATTAATATAAAATAACTGCAACTTGACACTGGTATTTGTTTTCATGCTGATTTATGCTCTATGAATTTTGGAAATGAGTAAACATCATAATTCTGACAGTAAACATTCAGAAAGTTTGACTCGTGCTACAGTTTTTCAGATGGTGAAAAAGTGGTTTAGCAGATATCGTCAGGGTGATTTTAACCTAAAAGATCAACCACGCTTTGAGCAAACTTCTGACATCAATGAAGATGCTCTGCTTGCAATTATGTTTGTTTGTTTGTTTGTTTGTTTGTTTGTTTGTTTGTTTGTGTTTTACGACATATCGACCTCCTCAGTCATTTAATGTCAAATCAGGTTATTATTGGAATATTATTTTCCAATATAATAGTCCCTTCCATTTCCACAAACGGAGAGGTTTGCCATGCTGAAAAAGGTTTTTAGAAATGAAATGGTTTGTAGAAAAAATCTGGTTCTGTCAATTATGGAGAATAAACCAAAGATTTTGATAGAAGAGATTGCTAAGAGTTTGAAAATCGATATCTCAACTGTCTTTTGCTTTTTGAAGAGACTTGGGTTTGTTTCCAAACTCAACACGTGTACTGCATTCTGTGATGGAACAAAATATGCTCAATCATGTTTCTTTGGTGATTTCTTTGCTATTACACCACAAAAAGGAGCTGTTCTTGGACAGAATTGTTGCAGGTAATGAAAACATTTGATGTAAAGGAATCTGGAAGCAAGTTTGTGAATGTGCAGAACCTGTAGCTAAAGCAGGTTGCATCCAATGAATGTGTTGCTGTTCATTTGGTGGAATTGCACAGGGATAATTCACTTTTAGCTTCTTCCAATCAGTAAAACAATAACTGCAAAGATGTATTACAACCAACTAACTGATCTTAGTGCAGCTATTCAAGAAAAATGTTTGATTTTGGCAAATCCAAAAGGTGTCATTTTTCACTACAATGTAAGGCCGCATGTTGCAATACCGAACTTAGAGAAGCTGAAGGGGTAGAAATGAGAAACTCTCCAGCACTCACCGTATTCTCTTGACATACCTCTTTCAGATTTTCATTTGTTCTGGCCTCTACAGAACAATTTAAATGACAAAAATTTTGTCTGTATAGTCAATCAAAAACTACCTCACAACCTTCTTTCAATAAAAAACAAAGCTTCTATGAAAATGGAATCAACAAGCTTGTAGAATAATGGGAAACAGTTGGTAAAAACAAGAGAGACTGTGAGTTTGACTAATGAAAGTTTCTTGTGAGTATGTAAAATTTTATAATCAGGCAAAAACTTTTGCAATGATCTAATATAAAGAGTATACAAGAATACAGTGGATAGAAATAAAAGTAAACAGAACTCACATTTTCTTGACATTTGATTTCAAGTCAAGGGAGATGATATCATGAAGAACTCAAAATTATTATGCCTTTTTATTTGGACCAGCATGCTCATCTTCATTGTTATGCTCACAACATTTCAGGCATTATACCTTCTGACCTTTCTCAGGTCTCTGTTATACTCAGTAACTTCTTCAGAATTTCAAACTAAATCCTTTATTCAATTTATATAGTTAAATTGTTCTCATTCCACTTTCCATGGTTGGGGATATCTTGTATCGGTTAGTTATCTCTAGTTTATTTGTCTTTATGTTGTTTTATAATTCCTCATCTCGAAGGCTTATGGCTATATCAAGTTGAAACACTGATTCTCAACAATCACCAAAGTTAAGCAAAATGAAGCCTGGTTATTATCTAGATGGATGACCACTTGGGAATATCAAGTGCTGTAAGCTTGGATGTGCAAGGTGGTGTAATGCATATCAGCTCAGAATTGGAAAGCAAGAAAGCCAAGTTCCAATTCACTTATGCACAAATACTCTTGGGAAAGGTATGAATCCACCTCTTCTCCCACCAGCTATGAGTTAATTAGTAGGACTTGTGTCAGTAAACCATTATTATCTCTGAAAAATATTCTTATAATCTAAAATATTTTCTGGCTTTAAATAACCTGCAAAAGTTTGATAAGCCATCAAAAAAACAATCAATCAACCTCATCTCAAAATTCTAACAAATCAAAGTAAGATTTTGGAATAATTAAATTTTTTGGATTGTAAAATAAATTTTGAGTCTAATTACTTTATTCTTTCTGGTGGACAAGGTTTATTAATATTTGAGATTAGTCCTAGAGAATTGTCTAATATTGAAAGTAAACTTTATCTTTAGAAATTATAAAAGATGCTATTACAATTTGAAACCAACACAGGCTACCTCATAAAGAGCATATGTCATCTTCAAATATCAGTCTGTTTTTGTGTGATTACTCCAATGCTAATTCTTCTTATTTTATTTTATATCACCTTGTAGGAGAGGAATTATTTCCTACCCTACAATCCCTTTCCCCACAGGTGGGTACTTATTTTGGGTACCTATTGGTACTCTATCACTATTTCCATAGAAAATGTTCTGACAAGTTACATTCACTTGGCCCATCAGTTCAGACCTTTACAGATAAGATCTGCCATGCCATGTACACATGGGAAATCTCATCTTCATTCACTTCATATTGCATTAGTAAGAAGTTCCATTTAAACAGCTTCTTCCCAAGAACCACCACTTTGTGGAACAGACTCTAAAGGGAATTCTTCCCCAACCACTACAATCTTAACCTCTTCAAGCCTAAGGTCAAACATTATCTATTCTACATATCCTAATAATCTGCAGTTCTTATATCCATAAAAAATAATCCCATTCAATAACCCTCTACCTTCAGTGGCTCTTGGGCCATGTATTGAGTGAATTTGGTGGTCAGCAGGATGGGAGAAAACAGATATCAAAAGATGTGCTAGAAGTTTGATGAATTATTAAAATATCTTTAGTATCAATATTAACTGTCAAGTTTTTAATTTTTTTTCTTTTTAATAATAGTTATGAAGTCAGCCACAACAGAATGATGTACAACTATAAGGACAACATGCATTTGTACTTAATTTTAAACTGTAAAATGAATGCTTTAATGCATTTTGGTGATTTTAAGCCACATTTTGAACAAGGTCAATGAATTGACATCCATAGATAGAAGTATAAGGAAGGAAAAAAATCATCTGATTTGGCTTAAATATCTCTGCCCTAAGCATAAATTGAAATTCTTGTAATAATAACTTTATTGTGAAATTATTACTGTATTTTGAGTAAATAATTTAAAAAATAAATTTTCAAATATTAAGGCTTAAAAACTAAATTGTGACAGCTACTTTATTTCTATATTGAAGGTATATGTCACTTTGATCACCTTGACCAATCAGCCTTTCAGGTGATAATTCAACACATTATTGTACATTATTTAAATTTATGGTTATCCTGTATAAATTTGTAATCTATACCTGCATCCTTTTAACTTAAGTTGTGCTTGATTAAAACAACTTTGGCTAGATTAAAACAAATTTAGCACAAAGTCATGTTTATAGTTTGAGTCTCTATAAGACATAAGCTCTATAAAAGTGGCTTGCAAAACAAGAAATATTTCACTATTCCAATTTCAGTGTTCTTATCTATTAATTTATAGTTAGTTTCTCCTGTTGCCAAATAAGTTGTTTAATGTCTGGTGGAAAATTTTAAAAGAACTTGCTGAAATTATGTGTTAAGTTCCAAGCACTTTTGACCATCTATTGTTGATTAATTTCAACTTGTTAATGGTATGAAGTTTGAAATGAATATGGATTCATATACACTATTTACATTATTCGGACTATTGTCCTCATCTTTGTTGCCATATTTATCACAACATTTCAGCCGTTGTACGCTCCGGCCTTCTTCAGGTGGTTGGAATGTCGAACTGAACCCTTTATTTCACTCGCTGGGGTAGACTGTTCTAGTTCCACGTGCCATGTCTAATGGATGTCAGTTATCTCCTGTTAATCCCCCTCACACTCTTTGGGTGTTAGATCCAGTGACAGGACCCAAAGAGAGTGAGTTCACACCTAGATTGAAGCAAATTTTATTAATAGTCAGTTGCGTTTTTTATGTAAAACGTCATTTTTTTACAGTTGGATTGACAAAGTACTGATATAGTGTTGGCTAAAATCTGATAGGGTGCCATAGATTTATGTTATACAAAAGTTTACTAGTTTCCATCTGATGTCAAATGACTTATTCAACACCAGAAGAAACTCATCAAAAGGCATCAGACATTCTCTGTACATTCTATTTCTCAAACATGCTTAAAGAAAGAATTGATGCCTAAATATATTATGTTTAAAATATATATTCAGGTGCATCAAGGAATTCACAACCTGAAACTGAAATTAACTGCATTTTTACTGTATAATCAATTTATGTGATTAATATTCACTACTAAATTAAGTGCATTGACAAGGAAGGGAACTACATTGAAAATACTTTAATTTGTTATGCAAAATGAATGCTTTAGGCTGTAGACTTATTGATGTATTTAGAATGTGTCTAGAAATATATATTTCAAAGCATTTACTCATTACATATGGGTGCTTTTAATATCTTCCATATATCCTTGGCACTTGTTCCAACAATAGTAACAATGTGGCTGGTAATAAATCCAATGATAAAAGTTTACTTCTTCCTTGTGCATAGTACTATAACCATTAGATTTCCTAGTCCTCTACCTAAAACGGTTTATTCTTATCACTGCAAACTAAAGTACTCTTCACCAATAGCCACAAAAAAGAAATGAGCAGTAGCCACTTAATGTAACAAAGAAATCTGATCCATGTCAGAGACCAAAATACAGCAATGGCTGAAATATCTGTAGAATGTTTAAATAGCCCACTCAAATGCCAATTGGGATTGTTGACATGCTTAAAAAATGACCGCATACCAAAATAAATGAAAAAACTAGCAAAGATTAAAGGTAAAAGCAAAATCTTTTATAATATCCTGATTAAGCTTAATATTTTTAAAGTACATAGTTTTTTTTGTTTTATCTTTTTTTTCATAAAGGCTAAAAGTAGCTAAAAATTATAAATGTAATGAACAAGAAATGTTAGTTGATTTTATTATTTTAATGCTTTATATTTTAGGGATGGTGTGAATAATGATTCAAAAAACTAACTACATTTTTTAGTAATCAAATATTGGTAACTTACTTTTTTAAAGCTTGGTCCCAGTTTCATTATTCTTGTTATAAACATTTTCGAGTTTACTAAGAATCGTGAAAGAGACGTATTATCCAGCTTAGAAAGAGTTGTGAAAAAGGCATTTTATTATTGTTGTTTATTTTCATTTTCCTGTATCATAATGAACAAATGTAAATTAAAAACCTTAACAAAAATGGAATGCAAATTTATATCTAAAAATTTACATTTATACAAATATTACTTTACCCATGCTGTCAAAAAATTCATGACGATATTTGAGTTTTTGATATTCTATAAATAAAATGCAAATATAAAATGAATATCCATTTATCTGCAAGCTAAAAATAACTGAAGAGATAAATAAATCATGATATTTTATCAAGTTTAAAATCATAGAAAATTCTATTTCCAGTACATCATCAGGTGAGTTCAATACTGAGAGATGTAGTGAACTTTTCTGGTAATGTATAAAAGTGTTATACACACATTAAATTTTATATATGTTGGTGCTGGTTAATTACTGTAGGAAAAGAAGAAAAGTTATTTTATGTTTTGTCTAATAGGCACACCAAAGCCTAAACTTAATAAATGTTACCAAAAATCAGTTTGCTTATTGCTAACTTCATTTAAAATTTAATCTTATCAATATTGCTATTGCTCTCATTTTTGAGTTCATTATAATAATGTTCTTTTCCAACTAAAAAAATAAACACATTAAGACTGATTATCCATATCCCTTTACCTATCTGTATTAATATTATGTTTTGTGTGTCCCAACTTAATCAGAATATTTTCATACTCACTCTTCTATTTATATTTTAAATACCTTGCTTTCTTTTTCATTCTGCAATGAAACTTGTTTTCTGTTAAGTCTGGGGAATTATAAGTTAAGAACTTAGGCTCTATGATACCACTAACCAAATAATTTCAATTGATTATTTTTATCTGTTTATTAGTGGATAAACAGATAGTTCAAGAGATATCTCTCTAAATTTTTTAAATATTATCAACTTAATTTTCTTGATTCATTTTTATGATACTTACACGTGTGAATGAACAGTTTTTTAGTAACATAATTTTGTGTGTGTTATCCCAATCAATTAAAGTTTGCAGTGATTTGTTTTTTTTATTTCCAATTATTACAAAGTAAAATCTTTTGATCAAATGCAATCACCAAGTGTATTCCTATATTTGTTTATATGCCTAGAAAAGAAATGTAAATTAAACTAACACTGATTATTTTATATCAATTTAAAAATACAAAAAAAACAAAGCAAATACTCCTTGTTGCTTCATAAAAAATATATAACATTTTTGACTTTGATAAAAAAAAAAACAAAAAAACTCTTCATTTCATCATTGGGACTTAAACTCAACCTAGGTCACAAGTAGAACTCATACATATGATCCATGTTCTTGTGGGTGATAAATGATTTTCCACTCTACACCCCATTTCTCAGGCAAAACATTGCAAGCCTCTCGCTATTACCATGGAATGTTCTCAAGTGAACTACATTCCTTAGTTCCATCAGTTCTAAGATCTACCATGCTACGCACATTGTAGTGAGCCACCCTCCCTTTGTATTCCATTGGTGAGATGTATGTTCCACTCGAGCAGCTTCTTCCCATGAACCACTGCTTTGTGGAACTGACTCCCAAGAAGATGCTTCCCCAATCACAACAATCTAAACCTGTTAAGGTCTAGAGTTCACTGTTATCTTCCCCACATATCCAAATAAACTGTGCCTCTTACTCTATAACCCTCTACCTTGAGTGGCTCTTGGGCCTTGTACAGGGTGAATACCATTGTAAAATATATATATATGTTTGTGTGTGTGTGTGCATATACATTTTCAAAAACAAAATTACTGTTTAGATTTTTCAGCAAGGCACTCAAAACTATCAAATTTCTATTTCAGTCTAAAACTTATTTTATCCAATTTTAAAATTTTGATGTTACACTTTATACTAGGAATATGAATGCATATTTATTAGTCTTAAACTGTATTTAAATAAATTAAGTAAAAAAAGTGAATTGAAAAAAAGCAACTGAAAATTTGTTTATTACTCTTGACTTGCAAATTTCATTAAACAGGGTGAGTCAAAAGAAACACCCAGATACTAAAATGTCATATTGTTGATATTTGTCCTGCAGATTATTAATTTTGTTTTTGTTTTTAATAATGGCATCATGAAAACTTTCTGTTTTCTGTGTGCTGCATGGTCAGCATTCTCTTCAGACCTCAGTATTTCTTTCTTTGGTAGCTCATGAAAGACCTTGTGAAAAGCTTCATACCATTCAAAACTTGAAAGCTCAAATTAATGCATAGTTTGAGAAAATTGATATCAAAGTCTGCAAGCCTGTGCCTGCTCAGCTGCAACTCTAATCATGAGGGTGTGCACTTTGAACATTACAAGTAAAACATCTTGGTACAGTTCCTTAATAATTTTTCCATGAATAAATGATTAGATAAACATGTTTTCATTGATTTATAGCTTCTTGTACATTATAATACAAATTGCAAACTAACAATCAACTGATAGCCATAAAAACATAAGTTGACTCATTCTGTACAAATGTTCCCAGTATGATCCACTTCTCAAAATCTGATGAAACATCAGATTTTGTTTTAATCCCTTTGCAATCAGACTGTGAACTTTTCAGCGCTCATTTGCAGAAATATATTTTCAAATTTCTCTACAAACAGTTTTTTCACTTGTTTGAAACTCGGTCTTTTTTTTTTAAATCCACTCTTATCAATATTTTAATAATTCCATGTTATTTTGGTGATCTCTCTCCTTTATCCAACATTGTTTCTTTTTACATTATTTACATAACCAGCATAACATTTCTCTAATTCCAGCAAATGATTGTAATGCTCCACTATTTTGAATTAGTATCTGATATTTAATATCAGATATAATACCTTCGACATTTTGGTTCTTAATCATTCAGATTGATTTTTAAAATTTTTATTTTAATGATTTATGCTGAAAGATATAAATATATTTCATTTTCTTGAAATATACATTTTTGAAAAAAATGTATATATGTTCAATAAATTTCTGGTTCATAAACATATTTTTCTGCTATGTTATCTGATATTTTTACTGTGTCTGTCTATCTTTTTATCTCACAAGGATATGTTAAAAAAATTTGGTTCAATCAAGAAAGCCTCCCCCACAAAAGCCTTTCAACATTACCTTCTCATATATATATATAACATAAAAGGTTAATGATCAGAGTTGATCAGGAAACGGTAGTATTAAAACGTGCTTTAATACACATGTAAAAAAAACAAGAGTAGAAATAACATGTAGAGCTTTTAACTTTAAAAATCAGGAGGTCAGTTGAATCTGCTATCTTGGTTTCAACCTTGAAATGGTTGAAACCAAGGTAGCAGATTCAACTGATCTCCTGATTTTTAAATTGTATATATATATATATATAGAGAGAGAGAGAGAGATGATTAATACAAATGTAAAATTTGTCACTTAGCTGATTGATGTTGTATTCAGACTCCAGAGTGAAATAGATGAACCTTTGTGTAATCGTCCAGTCCACTCATCAGGAGATATCATCAGTTGTATAGAAATTCAGAAATGACTAAAAATATATCTGTAAAAAGGCAATATGAATAAAGACAAAAGGAAAACTTATCTTAGTCAATGCATTTCATTCTATGATGGACTTTATCAAAGCAAATGTCAGGATTTTATTTTGCAATAAATATTTATAAAGAAGTAAAAATGTTAATTTTTTTCCAAATTTTTAAATTTCAGAATGTGCATAAATATATATTAGGCTAACTGAAAGTCAAAGTAAATTATGGGAGATGCTAAGTGATGTAATTCAATCTCTAGTAAATGAAATTGAGTCAATGTTGTTGTTGAATTTTTTATGCAATTATTATATATATTATTTTAGTTTGATAAATTAATTTTTACTTCTGTCTATAGATATTTTTTACAAAATAAAATCCTTACATTTGCCCTGATAAAGTTCATCAGAGTATGAAATGCATTGGCTAAGATAAGTTTTCTTTTTGTTTTTATTCACACACCCCCCACACACACATTAGTATAAAATCAGCTAAAAAGCTTACAACTCTAAAAGAAACTAAGTGATCAATATCAAAGGTCAGCACTTTAATATAAGAATAAAATGTGATGTGTAAACTGCTTCAACTCTCCATGACTCAGGGTTTCATGTTCCTTCAATCTCAAAGGGATGGGAATTTTCAGAATTATATAGCATATTCTACCTGGTAGTGAAAAAATTCAGCTACCCTTGATGTTTTTTTTTTATCCATTATTTATTTCTGCATTTACAGGTAGCCGTTAACTCTTTCCTTTTATTAAGTAAGGTGCTCTCCATTCTTTGCAAAATTATTCCCCATCAAACATAGATCAGATCTTTCTCCTCCTCCACTGTAGGATCTAGCTTTGGTGAGTTGAAGCACTTTCTGCATTTTAAAGTGATATTTTATTGTTTATTTACATATATATATATATATATATATATATATATATATATATATATATGTAAAGTGGACATTGAGGTTAAACCAAACAGAAACAGTCTGTTTATGCAATATTCAGACTGTGTGTTGTGTTTTGGCTCAGATATTTATATATGCTAGTCAGTGGTGCATTATGGGTAATAAGTTCTATTGTATTATCCTAACAGTTATTGGTTAGGTGGTAATGGTTTTGTTTCGAATTATTCTACAGGCTATTGAGTAGGAATAATCATGAAACCAAATGTAGTTATTTGTAGCTATTTTATAATGTTGTTAACTTTTTACTCATTATTTATTATTGATTACTTATTTGTTGTTAATTATTATTACATGTGTTTATGAGAGCACTTGTAGTTTGTTAATTTGTTTATTTAGATTTTTTTGTTTATTTTACTTTTTATTATTTTTTTTCAAGGGTTGGTTATAATATTTGTTTAGTTTAAATATTGGTTTTGTCTAAAGTATGTTACTTTATCTGCATTGTATATAGTGTATATATTGCATTTATCATGATGGTATTTTATAAGGCATTTGCTTTGAGTAAAAATTTATTTCCTTGACTGTATTTTAAGATAAGTTCTGAATTGTTTATTTAGTAATTTTCATTGCTTGGTGTTGACCTGTGTCCACTTTTATATTTATATATGCTCTGTCTCTGATATTGAGCATATTTACAATTAATTATAGCTTACCTTAAAACTATATTTTTATCATATATATATATATATATATATATATATACACACACACACACATGTATTTTATATATATATATATATATATATATATATATATATATATATATATATATATATATATATATAGTGTAATTTATAGTCGCCTGATGAGACACATTGATATGTGTTGAAACACAACTGCAATCGTATAGCAATTTTACATGTTTTCGGTGTAATGTCCTTATATATATATGAATGATTCCATGGTATCTTGGAGTAAATGATTTTATGCAAAAATTATCTGAAAATCCATCTTGAAAAAGCTGAAATCTTCAATGCTTCAAGTCCTTCCTTAGTCCTGAGTTTGTCATAAAATACTTGTCATTATTTGAGGTTAAAAAGTCGTGTAAAAATAAATTGGAAATTAATCTGTATATAGATATGGAGATTTTATAATAATTTATTTTTAATCATGTATGGTAAGCAAAATGATTTTTATGAATAAAACTTTGAAAAAATTGACAAAGTGTTGCATCTGAATAAGATGCATAGAAAAAGCAATCTTCCAAAATCTATATTATTTTAACCTTTAAGCTAGTGAAGTAGCTGCCAACTGAGTATGTAAATACCATTACTTCATTATTAATGAACTGATGTTATCAATAACCGATGAAATAAAAAAAATGCTTGCAGGTATAGCTTGATTGTAAGAACATTAGGTGACTTTCTTATTATTTCACTTATTACAATACATTTAATTGATAGGAAAAAACATACAAATTTAATGCCAGAACAGTGTCACTTAATATTATATTTTTAATTAGGAAGATGAAAAAAGTTGATTTTAAACTGGGACAAGAAACCTTCCCCCCCCCCTTAATTATCAGAATAGTTCTTGTAAAATATACAAGATATTTACGTTTATAATTTTAACTTGAATATTTTAGATAACATGCAGAAAATCCTTCTACATTTTACGACTTTTGTATAAATGAAAAGATTGTTAGTGTTTCACTTATGTAGGATTGATAGATAATGTTTTTTTTCTGTCTTGCTACATTTTATAAACTGTTTAATTATAAAATTATGTTACTGAGTATAGCGGGAATATGCCATGATATTTATTTTCAAATGATGTGATCAAAGATGGTGAATATTATTATTAATTTTAAATAATTATTAACACATGAGTCTTTGCTATAAAGTAATAGTTAGCTTGTCTGTCAGATGATTGCTACTCTTCTGAATAAAAAGTTGAGCTGTCACAAGGTGTTACACGTTTGTGATCTTTAGTAAATATTGGTGATTCTTACTACAGTGTGTAAACCTAAATATTAAAACTTATTGTGTACTGCACAAAATTTATTTGCTAAAACTACAGAAATTTTGTTTAATAACACACTTACACACTATATATATATATATATATATATACACGCACACACACACACATAAAAAAAAAAGCAAAGAAGGAAGACTATCAATACAGGAAAGAGTACAGGAAACTGCTACTGACTTGAGAAACCTATTTTCCTGAAAAACATTGTGATCGCTCAACTTTTCCTGAAAAATTTTTTTAAGAGAAAGATTTTATTAATTTCAACTGACAGCAGCATAGGCTGCTTGGTCAATGAATGCTAAATGTTTCTTTTATAAGGAATGATGATTAATATTACCACATACCCCCCCCACACACACACACACACATTATTTATATATATATATATATATATATATATATATATATATATGTATATATAATCACCAATAGCACAATTCTGAGTTTCATACACAATGCAATTATCAGGTACTGATTGAAAACTCACTATTGCATAATTTAAATATTAATATTTATACTGTAATGAGAGTGTAGCAGTCCATTTATTTATGGGGATGGGGGTAATACAGTTATATATTCAATGTGTAACTAATAATATTGTTTATAGAACTAACATACAATCTGGATAAAGAAACTAAATTTTACATTGGTTCAACTGGAATAGATTGAATTTTATAATCACAAACTAAGTTTAAATAACAATAGATACAAAAATAATACTGCTCTTTCTAAATATTATGGGCAAATAAAAGATAATGGAACCATACCAAAAATTATGTGAGAATTTAGTTCTAGACATTATGGCTAGACCTAAACTTTACTTTGATAATGGAAAAAAAAAGTAATCTTTGCTTTCTAGAAAAATTGACCATTCTAAAAAATATAAATAACCCTAATTTGATAAATAAAAGAAATAACTTAATGGCCACATGTAGACATAAAAACAAATACCTTTTAAAAAATGTTGAACCAGATTGATTGCAATTCAAGCCATATATCTTCTTTTCTTTTTATTATATATATATATATATATATATTTTTTTTTTTTTCTTTATGTTCAAATTTATATGCATGATTGTATAGTATGTATAAATATATTGATATTTGTATTTATGTTTATGTTCTTTTACTAATATGCATTTTGTATGTTTGTATATTTTGTCATTTCTTTTATATAGGATGGATGTGTATTTATATGTATATATTTACAATTACGTGGATCATAGGTGTTTGTGTATATATGTGATGTCATATTACTTGTGTATAAATTAGTTAAGATATATACATTAGATTTATTAGAAGTTATATATTCACATGTATATATCTGTGTGTGTGTATATATATATATATATATATATATATATGTGTGTGTGTGTGTTTTTAATAGCTGTGCATGAATGTAGATTTATCTGTGTGCATGTATTACATTTTTATATGAATACAATAGTGAACATGTTTATATGTAGATTGATATTATAAATAATTTTGTATGTACATCTTCGTGTATATATATATATATATATATATATATATATATATAATTATAAATGAAATATAAATAAGCAGACTGCTCCACTATTATTACAGCATGCTATAAATATCAATATTTAAATTATTTATATATGGTTAGTTTTCAATCAGTACTTGGTGATTGCATTGGGCATGAAACTCAAAGTTGTGCTACCATTGAGGAAATTTATTAGCACCAGCACTGATTGTGAGATATTTTATATTCACACACACACACACACACATATATATATATATATATATATATATAGTAAATGAATGACAAAATGGAAAAAAACTTCTATACTCTGCTGCAATTTTCTTTCAGATCAATAATTATTAGTCTGCTCGGGACAAAACGCTTAACATGAGAGTTTTACATTCTGTCATTCAATTAATCACTTTCTTAGTGTATTAGTATATATATATATATATATATATATATATATATATATATATATATTTTTGTATATTTAGGCAGCAATCCCTCTTTCATGTACATTTCATTGAATATGACAAACAAGATTCTTTGATTTAGTTTTTTTATACAATTTCTCATTTGATCTAATAATTTTTTTTTTTAGATGATAAATTATAAAGAACATTTGGACAGTTTTTATATAATTTATCATCTGAAAAGAAAAAAATTATTAGATCACATGAGAAATTGTTTAAAAAAACTAAATCAAAGCACCTTGTCTGTTGCATTCAATGAAATGTACACACACACACACATATATATATATATCTATATATATATATATATATATATATAACTATTATTATATTTATGGGAGAAGCATGTCGCAATATCTGGGCAAACCAACTTGAATAACATCCTTAAGTTTATAAAAGAGGTAAAGCTTTACACAAAGATGTAATCTCTCAGAATATACCCACCAAAAGTTTTTCATTAGAACCTCTTTCAACAAAAACTAATCTGTAAATAATTTAACTACAAACTTTCTTACAAAATTAAAAGTATACTAAATAAAGGATTTGGCTCTAACATGACCTACAGAGGTTGATATGTGGTTAAACAAGAAGAAAAAAACAAATCATTATCTAGGATAATGTATTTGGATATAAACATTGTGAATATAGTAATCCCCATTTGTTGACTGGCAGTTTCATGCCTTAAATGATTATAAAACTGCCAGTGTAAATTTCTATGTTCACCACACTGTGGTGTGTGTTTATATATGAAGAAAAATATACGGAAAAAACAAACAAAAATCCTAATATGCAATTATGCTGTTTTAATGTTAATATAATGTCATGTTGAATTGAAGTCTAGTAGGCCATCTTCATGACATATTCATAAAACATAATGTTAATATTTTCAAATCAACATGAAAAGGCGATCTACTAGACTGAAACGTCCGATGTTGACATTATATTAACATTAAAACAGCATAATTGCATACTAGGATTTTTGTTTGTTTTTTCAGATATTTTTTCTTCATACTGTCGGATCTATATCCATATATTTGCTTACACACACACACACATATATATATATATATATATATATATATATATATATATATATATATATATATATATACAGTGTATCACAAAAGTGAGTACACCCCTCACATTTCTTCAAATATTTAAGTATATCTCTTCATGGGACAACACTGACAAAATGACACTTTGACACAATAAAAAGTAGCCTATCTGCAGCATATATAACAGAGTTAATTTATTTTTCCCTCAAAATAACTCAAAATATAGCCATTAAAAAGCTAAATCCCTGGCAACAAAAAAGTGAGTACACCCCTTTTAGAAAAGTTGTCAATATTAACATACAACATGTCAACTGTCAATATTTTGTGTGGCCACCGTCATTATCTATAACTGCCTTTACTCTCCTGGGCATGGAGTTTACCAGAGCTTCACAGGTAATCACTGGAATGCTCTTCCACTCCTCAATGACGACGTCACAGAGCTCGTGGATATTTGAGACTCTGCGCACATCCACCTTCTGCTTGAGGATGGCCCAAAGATGTTCTATTGGGTTCAAGTCTGGAGACATGCTTGGCCAGTCCATCACCTTTACCCTCAGCCTCTTCAGTAAAGCAGTGGTTGGCTTGGATGTGTGTTTGGGGTCATTGTCATGCTGGAACACTGTTCTGTGACCCAGTTTCTGGAGGGAGGGGATCATGCTCTGTTGCAGTATTTCACAGTACATGTTGGAGTTCATGTTTCTCTCAATGAATTGTAACTCTCCAATACTTGCAGCCCTCATGCAGCCCCAGACCATGACATTCCCACCACCATGCTTGACTGTAGGCATGACACACTTATCTTTGTACTCTTCACCTGATCGCCGCCAAACATACTTAAGGCCATCAGAACCAAACAAATTAAATTTCGTCTCATCAGACCATAGGACATGGTTCCAGTAATCTATGGGCTTTGTTGACATGTCTTCAGCAAACTGTTTGCGGGCTTTCTTGTGTATTGCCTTCAGAAGAGGCTTCCTCCTGGAGTGACAGCCATGCACACCAATTTGATGTAGTGTGTGGCGTATGGTCTGAACACTAACAGGCTGAATCCCAATCTCTTTAATCTCTGCAGCAATGCTAACAGCACTCCTACGCCGATCTTTCAAAAAAAGCATTTGGATGTGACGCTCAGCACGTGCGCTTAGCTTCTTTGGACGACCTACCCGGGGCCTGTTCTGAGTGGACCCTGCTCTTTTAAAATGCTGGATGATCTTAGCCACTGTGCTGCAGCTCAGTTTCAGGGTGTTGGCAATCTTCTTGTAGCCTTGGCCATCTTTATGTAGTGCAACAATATGTTTTTTAAGATTCTCAGAGAGTTCTTTGCCATGTGGTGCCATGTTGGAACTTTCAGTGACAGGTAAGAGAGGGTGTTAGAGCTGCACTACAAATTTAAATACACCTGATCCCCATGAACACATGGGCATAGTTACACTAATGAGTCACATGACATTTTGGAGGGAAAATGAAAAGCAGTACTCAATTTAGACATTTAGGGGTGTAGTTTCTTAGGGGTGTACTCACTTTTTAGGGGTGTAATTTCTTAGGGGTGTACTCACTTTTGTTGCCAGGGATTTAGCTTTTAATGGCTATATTTTGAGGGGAAAAGAAATTAACTCTGTTATATATGCTGCAGACAGACTACTTTTCATTGTGCCCAAAGGTAATTTTTTCAGTGCTGTCCCATGAAGAGATATACTTAAATATTTGAAGAAATGTGAGGGGTGTACTCACTTTTGTGATACACTGTATATATATATATATAATGTGTGTGTGTGTATCCATCAGTCTCATCAGTATCATCAGTAAGCTTTTTGAGACCTTAATTAACAAGAAGGGTGTTGAGCACATAGATAGGAACAACCTCTTGTGTGACGAATAGTATGAGTTGCAATCAGCCTGATCCACTGATGATGTCCCAACTACCATTACACACAGAAATAGTGAGGCTCTTGATGATACACACCACAAGAACCATAGCACTAGATATCTCAAAGGCCTTCAACAAGGTGTAACACAAGCTCTCCAGCTATGGAATCACTTCCTGAAGGTATTTATTAACAGCCAGTCCTCCACAGCCCTAACAATCAATGCAGGCATCCCCCAGGGGTCACTTCTTGGGCCAACCCTCTTTCTGATTTACATAAATGATCTACCTAAGAATATACTTTGATCATTTATAAATGTCTATGCCGATGATAAGATGCTATATGGGCACACCACTAAAACTCTTGTCAATCAGAGATTGGCAGCTGACCTCTCTTCCGATCTAACACTAACTTCATAGTGGGGGAAAAACTGGCTGGTTACATTCAATGCCTCTAAAACCAAACTGGTTACATTCCATCACTGCCAATTAGACCCCAAATTACTGCCAGTCACAATGAACAGATGTTCCCTTGAGGAGGTACTGTGCCTTGAGAGGAGGTTGGGCCTTGATTGGAACTTTTATATACAATCCATCGCTAAAGATGCAGGTAAAATGATCAGCTCCCTGTACCACTCCTCATGATATCCTCTACCATTATAAGAGCCAGATCAGGCTGAAAATGGAGTATAGTTGCCAAATTTGGGCAGGAGCTTCCCAGACCTCACTTTCCAGTCTTGATAATAGAGTTCAAAAGCATCTCCGAGGCCTTACTGAAGAAAAATTATTTTCCGCCCTCCAACCTCTCTCTCACAGGAGGGATGTGGCGAGTCTCTTACTGCTCTATTGCTACTACCATGGGAAGTGCTTGGACAAACTGCATTTCTTGGTTCCACCAGGTCTGACCTTCATGGCTAGGACACACCATGCCACTTACATTTTAGCAAACCATGCACATTCTCTCTGTATTCCATTGGCAAGAAGTTCTACTCAAACAGCTTCTTCCTGTGAACCACTGCCCTATGGAACAGACTCCCAAGGGGATGTTTCCCTGACATTACAATCTTCATCTGTTCTAGTTTAGAGTCAACCATTATTTTCCCCTCCTGTCCATATAAACTACCCCTTAATGTAACCCTCTACCTTGAATGGCAGCTGGGCCCTGTACATGGTGAATCTTACTGTATATATATATATATATATATATGTATTCATTAAAGACAACTGACAAGGTACTGGGATTAAGCTTTTTATTTAATTTTTTGAAAAAGAAAATTCAGAATTTTTTATTATTAAGGCTCCTATTATTTTTAATTTTTTTTACATGTGGATGAGGTTATTATGTTTGTATTTTCTATCCACATGTAAAAAAAGATTAAAAATAATGGAATCCCTAATAATAAAAAAGGAAAAGCCAACACTCAATAACATTAACTATGAACATGGCCACAGTGTGCTGACCATGTTCAGAAAATAATACATTCCTATAACTTTAGACACATACATAAAAAACCCACGTATTTAGTTAAAAATAAAAAAATAAAAATTTCCCTTGATAATGGCTAAAAGAATAGCTGAAAGCACACTGATATGCAGAACTTTGGGTCAGTTTTTACACACTTTGTGTCCAGAAAAGAAAACACTTGTCTGAACACAAAAAATATTGAATAAAAAGCTTAATCACAGTACCTTGTCAGATGTCTTTAATGAAAAATGTATAAAAGAGGGATTGCTGTGTAAATACACTATATATATATATATATATATATATATATATATATATATAAAAATAATTTTTTTTTTAAATCCTAAACAAAGAAATTTCATTCTTCAAACAAAATTGCATAAAAGAATTGCTTCTCAAATCCAACCAATAAAAAAAATATACACATATATGTATGGTGCATGTGATTTTGGTGACAATAATAAAATAGTATGGAAGGGATTTTAAATAATTAGGAGCTAATTTTTAAATTCTCGGGAACAAGAAGCAGCCTTACAGAATGTATCCAATAACTCATTCTAAGTTAAAATTTATTCATAATATAAACAGACCTAAGCATTTTGTAACAAATCTCCTGGAAGTCACAGGGTTCTCTGATTATCAGGAATTTCAATGAAAAAATAAAAATTAACAATACTTTTAAATTTCTTCAGTTATATAACCTGTGCCTTATTATTTTCTTCAATTTCAGTTATTAATGAATTTTGTTAATTATTGAAATGATCCAATACAAAACTATTTATAGATATATAAACATTTCACACTATATAAACTTTTGCATGGTATTTCACTTAGGAAAATAAATCCAATTGAAACTTTAAAGATTTGACAGCAGAATGAGCATTCTGTTATAAAGTGTTTGCAACTAACAGTCCACTGCAAGAACAAATTCCTTGATTATTATGAGAAAACTTCTTTTAAAAATAAACACTAGGGTTTTATACAAAATATTTGATAAATACCTGTTAACACTGTATGTGTGTGTATATATGTTTGTATGTATATTTTGATGTTCCTTACATGTCTGTGTGCTAATGAGTTACATAAGTTTATCTTTATCATATCACTGACAGGCAAACACCAGGGGTGTACAGTTTACCAGCATCAACAGACGCCAGACTCGAATTGGTGAGTCACGTGTCGAGTCTCCTGCTGCCTGCTTCATAATTTCTCTACTGCTTGCGTTTATAGATATAAGGGTCTCTTTTTCATGTATTTTTTGAATTTATAGGTTTATGGTCTTTTTTTTTCCCCTCCTACCCCAATTTTATAGATATATAGTCATTTGTAGATATAGGGGTTTCCTTTTATTTATTTTTTTAATTTTATTTTTTCCATTTAGAGATATATAGCTAACTTTTGACATCTTTTTTTTTAAACACACATACATTTAATTGAGTGTGACAGATATGGAAAATTTTATGTTTTTATTCAGTTTTTCCCCATGTTCTTACAGTTTTTCTTTTACAGGGACTAAGAACATGTAGAAATTGTCCATAGTAATTATTATCCCAACTGCTTTCAGGCTTATTGTTAGTATATTTTTCTAAATTTATGTTCTCATAAAAATATACTAACACCGATCCTCTTGAAAATGGTGAATGAATTGGCTGAAAGCACTTAGGAATATAATTACTATGGACAGTTCCTACACTCTTAAAAAAGAAAAACTGTTAAGAAAGAACACAAGAAAAACTGAATAAAAACATAACATTTTCCTTGTCCATCACATTCAATGAAACATATAAAAGAATGATTACTACCTAGATATATGATATAGATATATGGGACTCTTTTATTTTGTTTTTTTATTGGCTTTAAAATTTTCCTGATGTTGTCTTTCCTGCTTTTTCTATACTTCTCAGGTTTTACTTCTGTCTTTTTTTCTTTTCTTTTTTTCTTAAAACTTTAGAAAAGTAAAATTATTTATCTACCTTTTAGTTTATTTCAGAGTGTTTTACCTTCCTACTTTTTTGGCATTTTCTTTGTTGATGTTGTTATTGCTGTTGCTTTTTATTTTGTTTTCTTAAAAATTAAGTACATTGATTACCTTTTCATAAATATTGTATCTCCTGCTTTGGTGTTAATCCCTGATAGAACTAAAACACTTTGGTATTAGTGTTTGGAACCTTTTCTATACTGTTTTGTATTGTTCAGCTTTCAGTCAGTGTTCATGTTATTAAAATATTAATACAACTATTAATAATTATATTGATTTTGTTTGTATTTTTTTTATTGCTTTGTACTATTTGGCGGTGCTGAAATTTTCTTGGCCCAACCAATTTTTCAAAATCTGTCCAATTGTTAGATTTTTTTTTTTTTTTGTAAGACTCCTTGGTCAGGCTGACAATTTTTCAGCACCCACTCATAATAGTTGTTACTGCTTCCGTATATTTTTTTTTTCCTTTTTTTTGCAAGAAAAAGAACACTTCCTCTGCTGTTCAATAATTATAATGTTAATTATCCTTTTGAAAAAGAAAATTCAGAATTTAAACCAAGTTTGCTTTCCATTTTAAATTCAAATAATTATTGTTCTAAAATATGACTCACATATTTAATCATTTATCATCATCAGTTTTATTTTTTAACTTAGGATTAATCCTTAATTTAAAATTTTTTTACTTTTTCTGCAATAAAAGTAGTTTATTGAATATATTAGAAATGTTATTAGGTTGCATTTTAATAAAAATATACATGAAAAGTTAAAAAATGAGAAAGTTTCTTGAATGGTCTTACTGGTATCAGTTTTCCAGTTTTGTAGTATGACTATTTTTTCATGTTTATTTTTGTATGCATTTATATAACAATGGTTAATCACTTTTCATTTTGATAATGTATAATGATGCACTGCTTTATTTTAAATCAATTAATGAATTCTTAAAGTAACTTTTTAATTATTACTAATTTGTGATATATTTATGATATTTCATATTTTAAAAATTGGTAATTTCAGATTACCAATCAAAAATAATAAATACTTAAAAAATGACTGTATATTCCAAACATCATCTTCACAAAATAAATCTTTATCCAAAAAAAAAAAAATAACAACTCGGTAAAGCATAGATTTTATGCATAATTGTATATCATTCTTTTATATAATAATGATTGATGAAGAAATATGCATCTTTGTACTTTTTGCAGCTTAATAAATGGACTATATATATCAAAAAATTTAACTGTATTCTCATATTTATGATTAAAAATGGCTTCAAGCAAATGCAACCTGTAGATCTAAAAAATTTAACTGTATTCTCATATTTATGATTAAAAATGGCTTCAAGCAAATGTAACCTGTAGATCTTAATGAGGACCATCCTTTGAGCCCCATACACTAGCACTACAGAATCATAAAGAACTGTACCAAATAACAGAAACCATATCACTTGAGGTGTTACAGCAACAATTAAAATGGATATCACATGTAACTCCAAGAGAAAATAACAACATAATCAAGATGATGACATCCCACACAACTTCAAACAAAAATTTAGGAAGGGATCCCTCATCAATACTGGAAAGAGTGATAACAGTAGACTTGAGAAACCTATTTTCCTGAAAAGTTGTCTTAATAGAAAGATTTTATAAATTTTAATCATAACTAGTACTGGCTTCTTGATCAATAAATGCTGAATGTTTCCTTATAAAATAATGGCTAATATTACCATTACCAATGTCCTCGTCTTTGTTGTTATGATCACGTTTTGGCCACTATGCCTTACAGCCTTCTTCAGCTGTCTGTTGATATGAATAACCTTCAGGGAATTTCAAACTGAACTTTTTATTTAATCTACAGTGCGTGGGAGGAAAAGATTGTTCTTATTATGCTGTCCATGTGTTGGCTATTGTCCCTCAGGACAATAGGTTAAAGCATGGGTTTATGAATTTGGTGGCACACAATTACTAATATGAGTTCAATCTCTAGGCTTATTAGTACAGACTTAGAAACAGAGCAAGCAATAACTGAACAGTATTAAAAAGAACAAGACATCTCTAGACATGGACAGCAGAGCAAAAACAATTTACCCCATGGAACTGTTCCAGCATACCTCAGTAAAACCCCTTATTGTCAAGGTATGTCCTAGAAGATGGAACTTCATTGGGGATACTTTAAGGCAAAACCAAAGCAACAACTACAATATAATGTTGCACTGAGCTGGATCCCCAAAATGAAAGAAGACCAAGAACAACATGATAAAAAACTGAATAAGGAAAGAAAAGGAATAGGCTGATGATCCTGGGATAAGGCTCAAATAATGGCTGTGGACAATGCAGAATGGAAACATTCTGTGGCGGACATGTCATGAGGCATCAGGCAGATAGAGACTAATGTCTCCTGTCAAGGTTGATTATAAGCATTAACAATTTTTTTGCTGCTATTTATTGCCTGAGCAAGTAAGATAATTAGAGAGGAGGAATTTGCCTAATTACTCACTCATATCTCCATCATGATATACCAATGATGAGATATTTTGCTAAGATATTTGGTGATAGGAGAGAACAGAGAGAAAAGTAAATTCTTATCATTCTCTACATCATTAGTACAAAATGAATATTAGCAGCCTTGGTTGAAATTTGAACTTTGTCATTACATTGTCTGTTGAAAATATAAGAAATCTCATAATTACAAAGAAAAAAAAATTATATTGATCATCAATAATTAAGTTTAAAATTGGCTAAAAGTTTTTTGTCTACAATCCTTTTATGATAGCATCTATCTTCCACATGTACTATTATTGATACACTTTTGCCATTGGCTATATTTTATCTGTCTTTGACAAACAGGATGTGACTTTGTAAAACTACTAGACAGATGTATGAGTACTTTGTTCTTCTCTGAATAGGTTTTACTATTACAGCCTATTATAATAAAATGAATTTTGCAAAATAGTCAGTTAATGTTGGGTTTTTATGTCATATCCCTTCAGGACATATGTAATGAAAGCTTTTAATTTTTTCTTTTTTTCTTTTGTATGTGTGAAATGCTATGAATTCTTGGGAAAATTAATAGTGGTCTCCTGTTGCTTTCTCTATGATTTTGAATTCAGAAGAACCCTTCTCCTAAACTGGCTACCAACCATGGCTAAAAAGTTCAGTCTGCTCTGTTTATTTAACTCAGAGGTGAAAGGAGAAGAGATGGATTTATTCCTTTTCATGAGGGTGTTAATGCAAATTTAATGCAACACACCAGGATGGGATTTGAACTTGCTGATTCCACTTCCCATGCCGATAACACTACCTGTACATCCCCAGTTAAAGGTAGCAATAGTATTAAAATAAGTTTTGACAACTCCAACCCTAACCAAATACTTTATTTCTGTAGACCAGTGATCTTTTTTATTTTTTAATCATTTGACTCCAAACAAGGCAATAATGCTACTAAGATACAAGGGGTTATTGGGAGGGGAAAAAGAATGAGAAGACTTTAGTGAGGAGAAAACACAATAAAAGAACAGGATTCAGGGAAACAGAAGATGGCAGTTGGTGTTGCATTTAAATTTTTGAAGATTGTGACAGGGAAGCAAGAAATTGGGCGGGAGTTCCACAGGCCAGAAGTACAAGTAAAGAAACTATTAGAATAGAACATATGGTTACATCTCAGTAATTCAACAGTAAAACAGTGAAACCTAGTTGCCAATCTAGTAGCATGCTTGAACTAATGCAGTTGAGGCACCAAGGAGGAAAGCTCAGCAAGAAAATTAACATGAAAATATTTGTAGAAAAGACAGAGGGAAGCCACATCATATTGGTGAGAAAGTGACTGAAGTCAAGATGCCAGTTCAAAATCGATTACATTACAGACCCTTTGAATTTTCTCAAAAATCACAAGAGATATAGTAGAACACCAGACCAGATATGGCAGCAGTATTCAATGCAAGGACAAATGGTAGATTTATAAATGTGCATGATGGTTTCTGATGAAAAAAATTGTCTGGCTGGACACAGTGAGTCAATTTTCCTAGCAGTAAACCTAGCAATTGATTCAATATAATCACTCCACTTTATGTCAATGGAAAACGTGAGCCCAACAATGCTTTTCTGGATGTTAGCATCAGTCATGCTGATAGCAGACAGAAAAGGTTCTCTATGGTCATTAAACGAAAGCAGTTCCAAGAGCATTTGCCAGTTTTACTTTGTCAAACATGTTGGACCTGTTACTAAGACAGTTCCCAACTAAGAATTAATTGTAAATGTGTCATCAGCATTAATTCTTAGTTGGGAAGTGATGACATCAGGAATTTGTCCAATGGTAAAACTGATGAAATACAATGCGGGCTTCTGTTGTTTTGATCATTTCAGTTGAAATATTTATGATTAGAGAATGTAAAGTTAAACTAAAGATGAGGTTTCTTCTTCAATCAAAGAACCCATTTTGTCTGGCTACACAAAAGGTAAAAAATGTTTTAATATCCCCTTATCTACTGTTGACTGTTTAAACCACACCAACCTGAGAGTCACTTCCTTTTTTTTTCATAGTTAAAGCCATTTAATCATGTAACCTAATGTGCTTTACTTTCATTACCATGTGTGATATTGCTGTGTATAGCCAATCACCATAGCTTCTTGAGATTAAACCATACTGTTGGATTTATTACACTGCAAATGTCTGAAGAACATTAATTTTCATAAAAGAAAATATCCTATTTTAGTCTGGTGTCTTTATACTTTTCTGCTTATAGTAGCAGTTTTTGACTGATTTTTTTCATCATCTTATTGTTGCTTTTTATCAAAATTTTCTAGATTGAATACCTCTCCATTGTAAATAGTATGAAAGCATTGGATATTTATTCAATCAAGAAAATTGTCATGAAAAGTTGATGAAAATGACTTGAAAATGAACTGATAACAAAAAAATGTTTAATCTCAGATGTTAAATAACTGTTTATATTTAATCATTTTTATAAATAATCTGAATTTAAATTTGTCCTTTGTCATTAATGCTTTTATCTCTTGCATTTTTCCCTTTGATGACATCAAGAAGCTGATCTTGTGGGTCAGTTTTTCAAATAATGTTTATAGACTATTTAACCTCTTCAAGTCTAGGGTCAACAATTCTTATGTCCATAAAACAGCCCCATTCAACAATCCTCTACTTTGAGTGACTCTTGGGCCTTGTAATGGGTGAATAATGGTTTAAGAAAAAGTCATTGGTTTTAAATGTGGTACAAGCCTCATTGACTTTTTATAATTTAGAGGGTAAAATTGAATTTTAAAAACTACTGCACCTCTTCTCAGTTTTTATATTTATATTTATGTGCATATCAGCAACAGCTCAAAAGTTATAACAAAAACTATTTTATAAATGTTACTTATCTTTTTGCATATAACAAGATTAAAAAACAGTATAACATTATCACTCTAGTGTTAGTAGTTGACCACAGCTATAGATGGCATTTAATATGGAATTTAAAAATTGAACATAACTTCATATTATTCCACTTTCATAAATTTCTCATAAATGGTGAAACATATTAAATTTATAAAGATTTTCTTATTTGTTCCTTATTTAGTCATTCTTTCACATTTAATCCATATTTTCAATTCCTGAATAGTGCTTCATGATCAAATAAGCAGTTGATTGGCAACTACAATTATGTTAGTTTTCATAATGAGTATTCGGTAAACTTTAACTTTCATGCCCACAAAAAAAAATGTGTAAAGGACTGTATTTTCCTTGACACCACTATTATTTTGTACTACTTTCACTCCCTCAGCAGTGTTTACTTACAAGATTATAAAAATATGTGAACTAAGTACAATGTGATATTTATTATTTACGTTTTATTATTTGCCATTTTATAAAGAAATGAAGAGAAATTTTTTATTCAAAAATTTTTTTAAAATTATCAAAATATGTAAAGAATCTATAATTCAATATTTATTATTTACCATAAATAACTATGAAAACAATTTTTTTATTTATAATTTTATAAAAATATCAATGAATTGCTTCATGAAAAAAATGCCTCGAAAGTGCATTTTTTCAAAATTTATAATTACGGTTACTTGTTGTTATCTATTTAAATTGTCCTGTTTGACAGATATTTTTTATAAATTTATGAATAAAGAAAACTTATTTTCATATTTATTTCTTTATAAATTGATAAATGATAAACATTGTATTGTATTAGTCAGTTCACATTTTTAGAATGTGGTAAATATAAAATTATTCTTGTAAATACAGAATCTAATAAATAATTTTTAAATTCTCAAAGAACAAAGTAAATACATAAATTTACTTTCATATGTTTAGGTTTTATCAAAATTCTAAGCATCACTTAAAAAAACAAACATTGCCAAGGGAGCATAGTTAAAAGTTAAAATAATAACTGCATCAATGGAAAAACCGTCCTTTTGACACACCATAATATTGCAGGCATGAATGATTATTTCTTGCTAATGTGATGCAATACAATTATTCCATAAATTTATTTTAGGTGTAAGTGTATAAATCCATGCATTACCTATAGAATTAAAAAAAAATTACTACCTTTAAGTGCAAATTATGTAGGACATTTAATTTTAATTACTTCTTTAGTGGATTGAAATTGTAACAGACATTAGCTGAAAGTTATTTAATTATATACAAGTAAAATATATTAATTGCAAAAAAAAAATCTAATAAACCTCAAAATTTAGGATAGAAGCTTAAAAATATAAATATATCAGAAATATTATTTCATTATTTGCTTCATATATGATCGTCTTCAAATGAATGGAATTTATAAGCAAACTGCCAAGTAACACGTTGAAATTTCAACTTGATTCAAGCAGTTTAACATCATACACACACATGCACATTGAGTTTGCATGAAAACCCAACAAATTTTTATTAACTATTACTACTTATGATTATCTTGAAACCTTAACAACTTTTTGTGTTCACTCATTTATGCATAAACTTTGCCTTGTTGTAGTTTTTATTACACATTTTCATCATGATTTTTGAAAATACTGAAATATGATTGATTAAACTGTGGAAAAATTGTTCATAAATTTTATGCACATATACCAGGTAAAACAGAGAAGACAGACGTTTTTGAAAAATTCACATCACTAATTTTAGCTTCAGAAAAATTTTATTGACGTGTTCATATTGAATTAGCATTTGACAAAATCAAGTGTGGAAAACAACATCCTTCATGTGGTATCCTTTTTCATTGATGCATTTCTGAAGGCTTCTTGGAAGTTGACCTCCACTCTTTCCAGCATTGCTCTGTTGATTTGGGTGACTTCTACAGAAGTAGCCTCCTTCAAATCATCCAATATATGGGGCTTATGCTCATACACATGTGCCTTCAGGTTTCCCTACAAAAAATAATCACACATAGATAATTCAGGGGGAAGAGGGGGCCAAGGAGTGTCAGCAAAACTGGAGATGAGATGGTCACCGAAGAGAGAGTGAAGAACATCCATTGATTGTCTGGTTGTGTGGGTCGTTGCCCCATCCTGCTGAAAACGCACATATTTGATCAGGATATGTTTTCAGTGTAATTCAGGCACAAATGAGTTGTTTATCACCTTGGAGTTCACAGTAATAGCATTTCCATTATGGTCTTCAAAAAAGTAAGGACCAATGACACCAGCTTTTCCAACAGTACACCACTTTCAGGCTGTGCAGTGGTCTTTCATACAGTTCTCTCAGATTTTCAAGAGCTCAATAATGACAATTCTGTTGATTCATCATGCCATTTAGATTAAAATGAGCTTCATCACTCATTCATTGTGCATAGTCCCCTTGTCTCAACTGTTGCCCAACGACCAATTTGTAGGGGTAGAAAGGCAGTTCTTCATGCAAATTATGCCTTACTGAACAATTATTGATGCCAAGTTCAGTAGCATTTCTCCAAGCAGAGCAATTCAGACTGCACAGTAATGCATGTCTGGTGCAATCCACATTTTTTAGGGTACTTACCATTTGTGGAGCCCCCACCGGTCTGCTGTTCATTAGTGTACCTTGTGTATGAAGTGCATTAAACCAACATAAGATTGTGTTACAAGTGGGAACAGCCTGATTTCAGTGCATGTTGAATCAGTGACAACCTGTCACAGCAGTTCATGCTGAACTGTTGTGACAGCCTCGTTATTCATCATGAAACTGTCATAAGCAAACATGCAGTGCTCTATCATCCACAGCACCATGGCTTCAACTGAAATGAAAAAAAAATATGCTAAGACACCACGGATCAAATGGTACCTGTCAGATATATGTCTCTCCCCATGGGGCTGAGTAATAACCATTTCAAAAACGTCCATCCTCTCTGTCTCATCCTGTACATAGATTGACAAAAAGCTATATTTTTGATAAATTTCTAAAAAGAAATATGTAAACGTGTGTAAGAGAGCTGTTTATATCATTTAAACACTATCCACTTTATTTTTCATTATAATTTTATAAGTTATATGCATATAAATACTATGAGCATTATAGATTTTACATGATTTAATTAATTTTGACTCTTAATTTTCTTTCATCTTAATTTTTAGTTGTTTTTATTTTATCAAAATGTTACTCCAGCTGTCATTCTTGCAATGAGTAAACAGTGGAGGTTGAAAATAATGAGACAGTAGTTCCTTGTAAGACTTGAGCTCATATTCACCTGATTACAGGAAAGCCTGGTTAACAATATAAGTTGCTCTTAAGATCTGAGCTACTTTGTGTTGAAGAAGCCTGGTCTCACTATAATTTACTGCTTTGGCAGAAAGCCTGAATAAAGTTGCAATTAAAAAAAATTAAGATGAAAGTAAATTATCAATCAGAATTAATAAAATTAACAATGACTGACAATGTTTCATCTGAAAATAAAGATAATATTGATTTTTACATGTGTTGTTTTGACTTAGAACAATAATGCCTTTCATTGTTTGAAATTAATTTCACACAAGACCTTCAGTCTGTGTTATCAGTTTATGACTAGAATACCATTTTTTGATTAAAAGTCATTAATCAACATTCTAAGAAAAAATAAAAGGAAAGGATAGAAATGTAAACTTTTACATCAGTAAATAGAAAAAAATTATTTAAAATCAATATTCCTCCTTTTAGTTAGATTTATCTTAATGTGCTCTGCAGTTCCAGCACTGGGAATCGAACCTGAAACCTCTAAACTAACAATCTACTTATTCACTCAATAACCTACAAATGTTGTATATCCCAAATTCCTACTAACAACAAATAACTGAAAAGAGGCTGAGAATGTGGTAATTATCTGAATTGGGCCTCAAGGCAAATAACTTTGTTACTTCTGAAGTTATTTCCTCAATAACAAAAAGTATTTGGGATATTATGACTGGCTTCATTCCACAGACATTTAATCTAAAGAAAGCCAGGTAATTTTCATATTGATCTCAGAAAGAAATTTTCCCAGTGTTGATGCCTCTGTCATAGAGTTAAGATAAAAATTGGTATAACTAAGAAGGGTATCAAAGAAATTGTGAGGAAATAATATAAACACCAAAAGGATTAAATGTTTTTTCATCTAATCTATAACAAAACACAATGTAACTATATTTATCAGTCACACACCCTGATCTCCCCTTAGTAATCAAATATTACAATGTTATAGTAAGAGTAGGCATTACTCTATGCCAATAAATGAATATCTCTTTAATAAACAAGAGAGATCAGGTTGATAATTTTTCTTTTCATTTCATGTTAGTTTTCTTCAGATATTTTTACTTTTAATTATTTAAAAACCAGAATTCTTTTTTACATATGACAATAGAGTTAATTATATAGAAAATATAACAAATTCAATTGTAAAATTGCTTAAATATTACCATCATCTTTTTTTGTTTTGTTTTTTTTTATTTATTTACTGTACAGGTAAAGTAGTTTCTAAATTGTTCCAACTTGCATATTTCTTTCTCGACATTTACTAGTCATCAGCCTGCATCTTAAGACTAAAAGTTAGATTATCCTATTTTTTATGTACATAGAGTAGGAATAATAGAATAAAATAGCACAAGGGATTCAAGGATTTTTGTGTGCATTAAGCTAAAGAGTGAGAGAAAAGACTCTTTATCCTAATACAAAATCTGCTTTTCCTTTCTGGGTTAATGAACTTCAACCTGGTTGTAATTGAATCTCAGAACCTGTTTTAAAATGTGAGATATGCCCAATAGTGTTGACTAGTAGTTGTCAGTTTATACTTAGATTAATTGATTGATATGTGAGATATCATATTTTTCCTATCCTCACTGCTTCATAATAGCCATAGAATGACAGTTTGAGTAGTTGCAATGAAAGAAATACTAGTCAAAAATTAATAATAGTTGACAATGTTTCAGCTAATAAAATTCAAGATGATATTCCTACCAATACTGTCAGTGTTTGTAAATAAAACAATAACATCAAATATATTAGCACCAAGCAGTTGAATGGGAAGAATAAATTTACATGGTTAGATTTGATCTTCACTGAACTGTGAGAGCAATTATCATGGCATGATAGACTTCCCAATGAAAAATGAATATGAAATACTCTTGCTTATTCTTTATTACTTTACTAATACTGTAGCATAAAAGTCCAAGTAATTGCAATAACAAACTAATGAAATTAAGCTGAAATAAATAGTTGTCAAAAATGAGTAATAGTTGACAATGCTTCAT
The DNA here is from genome assembly GCA_903632075.3 of Acanthosepion pharaonis. Lineage (NCBI taxonomy): Eukaryota > Metazoa > Mollusca > Cephalopoda > Sepiida > Sepiidae > Acanthosepion > Acanthosepion pharaonis. The sequence goes on along the minus strand of CAHIKZ030000371.1, from coordinate 657,920 downwards.
CCCATAAAAAAAAATCAAAGCAATGCAAAAAGTTAAAAACTTGTATGCATGCCAAATATGATCAAGGAGTACACCATTTAAGATAATTCATTTTTTTTTTATATTTCTATCTTTCATCTTCTATTATAGATATTTTAAGACTTTTTTTTTTTTTTTTTACTGTTCATTGAAATTCAATTGACTAAAGTCTCTGTGCCCAAAAAGTCACATATTAAAAATTGTTTCTTTTTAGTCTTATCTACCAAGATCTGATATGAAATTATTTAAAACAAAAAATGTTTACTATTCTGTGTTGGATTATCCATTTACAAATCAGTAATATTGAATTTTTTTAAGCATTATAATTAATTTTCAGTAAATTCACAAAAGACAATATTCTTTATAAAAAATATTCTTCTACCTTACCATCCTTGTATACTTGACTGTATTATTTAAATTCTATAATTTTGTAGTGATTTCACTTTGAGGAAAAAAATTTATAGTCTGTATTTAAATACTGGTTGTGGTAACTAGATACTGAGATTTTAATAGGTTTGACATTGAAATAAATGCATAATTGTTTATGCTGATAGAATTATTAATTGATCAGTAGATAGTAAGGTTGGCTGTGATAAAAGGTAATCTTTTAGGTAAGTATTTGATGTAGTATACACTTTATTCATTGAATTTGTGATGCATTATCATTCACAAGTTTGAAGTCACTATTGAAGGGATTTTGCATTAGGAATTTTTTTTCTGCGACAACATTCTTGGTTTTCTGAATTCTAAGTTTTGCAGATAGAAATGTTAAATGTTTACAAATCTTACCACTCCAAATAAATGTGCATAGCTGAGGACATTTTTTTTATTTTTAGACAAAAACTGCAGCAAATTTTTTTGTTTATATATATTTAGATATAATGACAAAATATAGTTTTAAGGTATGCTATATTTATAGCGCTCACGGACATAAAATGTTGAAACACTGGTTCTTGTATGATAACCAAAGTTAAGCAACATTGAGCCTGGTCAGTACCTAAATGGGTTACCACTTGGGAATTCTAGGTGCTGCAAGTTTGGATGTGCAGGTGGTATAATGGATAACAGCTGAGAATTGGAAATCGGTGAGCTGAGTTCCAATTCCAGTCACTTTTATTATATTCACTAATGTGCAAATACTCTTGGGAAACATATGAATATACCTTTTCTGCCCCAGCTATGTGTGAATTAGTAGGAATTGTATCAGTAAATAATTATCTCCAAAAAATTGTTACAACCTAAAAATATTTGCTGGCTTTAAATAACCTACAAAAGGTTAATAAATCATAAAAAACAAATCTATTTATAAGTAAAAGTGCTCAATATCTAGAATAGGGCATTTGTAAATGTAAGTGGACACTGAGGTCAACAATAAGTGGTAACAGTCTGTTTCATACTTGAATGCAATCTTTATGCCTAAAGATTGTGTTAAAGCATGAAACAGACTTTCGCCATTTAGTGTTGACCTCAGTGTCCACTTAGTAATATATATATATATATATATATATATATATATATATTACTATCAGCATTATATTCAAATCTTGCTCTATCAATATGGCCGCCATAGCCAAATTGGTAAAAGCACATTTCAGCTATGAAAACTGTTTCCCTAATGGAAAATGAGATACATGTTCAATTCCTGTCAGAAGCAAAATCTTTCTTTATGATATTTCAATATAGGCCGATAGTTATTAATTTCACTATTTAAGAAAATTAAAAAAAAACAGTGATAGCAACTCAAATATGTGTACATACTAAAAATAACATTTATAGTAATAAATAATGCCAAATAAAAAAATCCATTCATATATATAAAGACAAGAGGAAAAACTGAGCGACTTTATCAAAGCAAAAGTAAAGATTTATTTTGTTGCCCATGTTTATATACAAAATAAATCCATATTTTTGCCCTTGTAAAGTTCCCTTACAGATACACTCTGTCTGAAAATTATATATATATCATTGTATTTTGGTTAATTTGGAATAATTCCCTCATCTTTGATTTTTTTGTTATCATTGTCAAAGTTTTGGTGAGTGTTCCCTCTGTATTTCTTCATGAACCTGTTGTTTCAAAAAAAAAAAAAAAATCTCCCAGCTCCCACATGCACTTGACAGGATGCATGAGGGCATGCTGAAAAGTTCTCTGCAATCAAGAAGAGATTTCTAAGAAAAAAAAAAATTTGATGTTTGATCATTTGATCAAATTTTAAGGATCAGGTTTATGTCAAGAACTTTTTAGCTCTCTCCTTGTGCATGTCCTTTAAGAACAAGATTCAACATTTTAAAATACACTTCAGAAAGATTGAAGGAGTCAGTAGCCAAAATATTGTAATAGCAATAAAAACAAAATTAGTCCCAAAATAACAAAAATACTTGTATAACTTCAATGTAACATTTCTCAATTGAATTTAAATGGAAAAGTTAATTTTTATCTGTTTTTTTACTAAAGTACTTAACTTGTAAATGATAGTAACAAAACACTATAAGAAATTTTCAACAACTATTTTTAAAACTTTTTATTTTATTCTATTTTAAGACATTTTAATTTAATTTTAACCTTATTTTTTAAGATGTTTTATTTTAAGACATTTTAATATATTTCAAGATTTTTTCAGGCATTTCAAGACTTCTTTAAAACATTTCAAGACTTTTTAAGATTTTAAAACTTTTTATTTTATAGAAAACTAGTAATTTTATCAATGTTTTAACCACTTTTTAAAATCTATCAAGTTAAAAAAAATTTAAATGACCTAATTTTAGCCTGCTCAATCTATTCTATACTACAAAATTATAAAAGATTTGCAGTATGTTAAAATCTTACCTATTTCTGTAGCCAACAAAATGAATAGAAATTTTATGTTTTTATAATTTCAAAATAAAAACAGTAAAATTCAGATGTCCTAATTATCACTGAATCTGTCTGACATAAATGTTGATTTGTTTTTTAGTTTTATTTTTTGGAACATCATATTGTGCTTCTTTGTCAAAGGAAACTCTTATTCTCATTTTTCTTTTTTGTCCATCTTTTTTCAGAGAGGCAGTCGTGACAAGTGTTTGACCCATATCACCACTACGGGAATTTATTGTACAAGAAAGCCTTCCCCTATTACGGACCAAACCAGAGTTTGTGTATAAAAAATTGTTTAAACACAACAAATTTGTACAGTGGAGCTTCCAAGAAGTCAGTTGTTTGTTCTCTTTCCTTGTCAACTCAGTATGACTAGCTTTCTCAAGATGGCTGACATTCAGAAGGAAGAAGAGGACAATGAGAACTAAAAGAATGAATATGTCACAGGGGTGGGGAATAAGAATATATGGATGAAAAAATTTGGTTCAGGTACAAGAAACCCAAGCTTGTTGACAAATGTATGTTTTTTTTTTTAGTTTCTTTTTGTTTCTAGGGGATGGGAAATGAATTGAGATATCCAATTGTGAATGGATGGCTCTTACAGGTGTTTGGAGTTAGTTCTCTATATGCCACAGTCAGTCATTATTTGGTGTCTAGACAATTTGGAGGCAGCACTGAACTACATTGAAAGAGACATTGCATCTGTCAAAAAAAAATTATAATGATGAATAAATATGAAATCAATTTTTTTAATTAAAAGATATAATGAAAACTCCCAAAAAGAAGAAAAAAGGATGTTGTCTAAAAATTTTTCAGCTGTTTTATTAAGATGCAGCTGTTGTTTTTTTCTTTACACTCACCACACACAAAATCACATACACACACAAATGTCTTATTACTAAAAATTCTTATATTCTTTCATTGATAACACAGGTGTACAACCATCATCTTGTTGGCTTTATACCTCATACCAAACATAACTGTTACCATGGATACACACTTCACAAATGATAGTCAGATGACATGACTCATTGAGTTAGAACATTGGCTCTTCCACTAACCATCTTGGTAAAATGGTGGACTCAGGTTCAAATATAAAGAAACCAGTTAGACCTTTGATAAGTCTTTCAAACCTCATCTGTTGAGGATGTGAGTTCTTTTACTAACCATTTTGGTAAAATATTTGGCTCTATTCTTATTATAAGAACTGCCATATAGACAATGGACAAGTCTTTGAAACTTTATACCCATTGCAGTCAGTCTATTTGTGCACTTCTAAAAATCTATTATGCCCTCCCTGACCAAATAGGTCTTAAATATCTTATTGATACCAAATGACTTACTTTTTCTAGCATCTCTCTTGCCGCCAATGCTAATTGCTGGCGCCAGTCTAAACATGGTCAACAGTTGGTTCTACTTATTAACATTGCATTTTCTTTTTACTTCATTGGCACCAAGCAGCCCCATGTCTACAAGTAGCACAGTTTCTAACCAGCATCTCTCTTATTATTATTATTATTATTTCATATTATTAGTAATACTATGTATTACTGGTAATACTATGTATTACATCTCTTCTATGCATGCCTTTCAAAAAACAATTGTTATTAAAAGAATCTAACCAAAAATTAATAATAATGACTGCCAATTCTTGCTGTACATTAAATTTTTCCAAGAAATCAGAATAAGATTAAAATTTAAAAAAAAAACTGATTTTTTTTTTCTTATATTTGTTCTGAGAAATAATGATATCATTTAATTTTACAAACCTATCTGTTTTCTTGAATTAAAAGTTTATCATCTAAACTTCTGAAGAAAAAAAATCAGAGGGACTGCTTGCCCATATTTAAGACCATTCATCTGTTGTCTTTAAAAAAAAATCTTTAAAATAAAAAAATAAAAAAAAATATCACTCCCAAGCAATGCAAGATTAAATTTTTTTTTTATTTGGAATATAAAACTTTTTTTCTATTCAGATTGAATTTTTTAATTTTTTTTATTTAATTTTTTATTATTATAATTATTTTTTTGTTTAGTTTTTTCTTTTTTTTTTCTTTTTTTTTCTTTCTTTGTTATGAATACATTTTAGTTACTTTGTTTAATTGGACAATTTTTAACTTTAACAGAGGGTTTGGGTGGGTAAAAATTTTTTTCTTTTCCTCATTCTCTCTTGTTCTCATTTCTTCTCTCGGGGAATTTTTTTAAAAATGGGGATCTTATCTCCTTGGAGCATGAATGTAATTTCTTCTCAACATGTATAAAAGATTTTGAAAATTAAATTAGAAATTGTTCATTCTTTTTTTTACATTTGTTTTGTACTTGTTACTTTCCAACTTAAATAAGGAAAATACTGGCAAACTTGAACCTTCATGCCCCACAAAAACTTAAGTGTCAAAAAGACGGTTTCCATTGACATCACTATTATTTTAACCACCTTTCATCCTCATAAATGTTTGTTGTTTTAAAAAGTAATTAGTAAAATTGTAATAAAACTTAAACATGATGAAAGTGAATTTATACATTTCTTTTTGTTTTTGACAATTTACAACAAAAATATTAAACACTATTTATTTGATTCTTTATTTACAAGAATAGTTTATAATTCTAAAAACTATATACAATTAAAAGTAATGCAATGAAATATCATTTACCAATTTATAAAAAAATAAATATGAAAATAATTTTTTATTCATAAATTTATAAACACTTACTAAATTATTAAAATATGTGAAGGAAATCATTATTTATCATTTTATAAAGTTCAAATCAATGTTTTGGCAACCATTCCAATAAACAATATAATAAATAAATAGTGTTTATTATTTTTGTTGTAAATTCTTCAGAACAAAGAAAATGTATAAATTCACTTTCATATGCATAGGCTTTATTACAATTCTAATCATCACTTTTTAAAGGAATAAACATTGCCAAGAAGTGAAGGTAGTTAAAATAATAGCAGTGTCAATGAAAAAAAAACATCCTTTTAACACTGTTTTTTTTGTGGGCACAAAGGTCCAAGTTTGTGAGAATATGTTAATTATATAATAATTTTCTATTCAGTCTGAATTTCTGGGATGAGGAGTTATGATTTACACTATTTACATGTGGACTGTTGTCCTCATCTTTGTTGTTGTTATTACAATGTTTCAGTCATTGTGCTCTCCAACCTTCATCAGGTGTATGACAATCCAGGTAACCTACAGGGAATCCTGAATTGAACACTTTATTTAATCTACAGAGGTAGACTGTTCTTGTTCCACTGCCTATGTCTAGTGATATCTCATCTAGTTCTTATAGGACGAGCAATAACCGAGCAGTACTAAAAAGTAAGAACTAGATGAGATATCCCTAAACATGAACGGTGAAATGAGAACAGTTTACCCCAGTAAATTAAATAAAGGGTTCAGTTCAGAATCCCCTATAGGTGAGCCCGATCAACATACATCCAATGAAGACTGGAGGGTACAATGGCTGAAACATGATAACAACAACAAAGATGCAAATAGTAGTTAGCATGTAAGTAATGTTAATAATCATGTATTCATGAAAATTTTTTCCTTTTTATTTTGCAGATGTAAAATAAATATAGTCAACATGCCTTCTATTATTTTCAGAATGAACCATTATCATTCCAAGTATTGTTCAGACTATTGAACTCATTCTTTATATTGACCATTTCCTTGGAAAAGGGAGATCCTTTTCTTTCTTTATGGGTTGTCATACCTGAAGAAAATTGTAGAATGACTCAGGCAAAACATTACGGAAAGAATGAATTCAGTTGTCAATAGTTGAAAACACACAAATTGATGAGTTGATTAAAACTAAGCATATTAATAAGAGAAATTAGCTTGTAAACTTTGTAGATTTGCTTGCAAACTTATAGGATGATAAATGAAGGTTACAGTAATGGGAATAATTTTAAATTTATCAAAAGCTGGTTTTATTGAGAAATGAAAAAATTAATGTTTAAAAACTTAGTACATATTTTCTAAGTATAATGGGTTTAAAAAAATCATTTGAATGATCTGTATATTCAGTTATTTGACACGTTGACTGTCAATTATAAAATCTGACTTCAAGCACCAACTTTATAATGGCCAACTTAGGCAATAAGAAAATTTTATGAGTTAATTTATAACTTCAACTGAAGTCTTAACATTGTTTTCACACTAAAAGTATCACTGCGAATAAACTCATTGTTGGTGCCAATATGTCAGAAAATGCCAACCAATAACTTGTGATTGGCACTCAATATGTTAACTATTAATTCAACAAGTTAACCTTTATGTTATCAGGGAAGAATCTGGTATAGAATTTGATTTCAGCACATTTTGTATCAATTCTATTATAAAAATTAATTATAATATCAGAGAAATTTAACAGTAGTCTTTCTTTTCTATAAAATCCTTTACAAGGAAACAAAACAGTGAATGTAACTATAGCAAAATACTCTTGAGTAATATTGTATGCTTCTTTTTTCTATGGGATTTTTATGTGTATATGACTACTTTTTTTCAGCATTACTATTTATGTTGGTATCACTATGTACTCTCAATCTTTATATATTTTTTGAGAAAAATGTTTACTGTTTCCTTGAACATAAGTTGGGAAAATATGAAAATCTGTGAGGAGACATGGCAGGACATCAAATACATTGCTCGATAAATGTCATGGTTTTATCACCAATTTGATTTTTGTTTGTCTGACAAAATCTGAGATACCTACAAAGGAGGAAATATAAAAGATTTGCCAGAGCCAAAATCTACCTGGATCTGGCATTCCTGCATTGTGAGAAAATGCAATAAATTCCAGTGATTTAATTTAACATTTTTGATGAGGCATTTTAACAATTATTATTTTATTACTATTATTTTATCTTATTAATTTTAAGTAAATCATTTTTATTGTTATTATTTTATTACTTATTTTCTACTACCTTATTGCTATTATTATTACAGTAAAATAGAGTAAAGCTTGTAATAACAATGTAGTATTTTGGGGGAAATCTGGGTTAATGATGCTTAAGCTAACACAATATTTGATCCTTGGGTCATTATTTGACATTGGAACAATATTTAAATCAATAAATCTTAGCAAAGACATCTTTTTGCCCTTTGCTGTATGGTTCATGATATATAGCTATTGGATTTTTAAGTGTTGGAAGCAGGAGTTAATTTCTCTATGGAGCATCCAATCGGGATTGAACTCACTAGTCAGTTATAACTGACCTAGCAAGACAAACTTGCTAACCATTACACCACATTGAAGCACTGGAATGGCTCAGAATTGATAATTAGACAACCTAGATCCAATTTCAGTTGGGTTCGTTATATTCACTTATTTACAAATACCTTTGGGAAAGGTATGAATTCACCTCTTCTCCTCCCAACTATGGGTTAATTAGTAAGACTTGTATCAATAAATCATTATTATACCCAAATTCTTACAATCTAAAAATACTTTCTACAGGTTATCAACACTTTGCAGATTATTTAATCTGCAAAGTGTTGATAACCTGTAGAAACCGAATCAATCAATCAATCCAATCACACAGGTAATTGATTCAGTCTTCATTGAATATCCATCATGAACCGGTACATGCACCTGAATAAAATGAATCTTGTGAATATCTACTTTATGTAAGGTTCTTTTCATAATACAGTGGTGAAGAATGTAATCAGATAAGCCATTACTTGTGCATTCAATTCTTACAAAGTATTCACCATTTTATGGCTTTATACCAAAGCTAAGCTTAATAAACATCTGCAGGATATAACCATTTTTATATTTAGTTTGAAATCAATATTTCTTTTCTTGAAGCAATTGTGTGGTAATAAGCTCACCTAATTCAAACATATAATGTTAACATTGTACCTGATAAGCACATGTGGGTTTGGTAAGTAGAGTTAATATATTTTTACTTAGACAAGCACAAGGTTTTTTTTTATTTATTTCCCTTTTGGCAGTCAGTTTAAAATGAGAATCCATACAAATATACATGTGGGTAGGTGCAAAAATTAACCTGTCATGAAGTAGCACTGAACATTCCTCTTTTAGTGCAATGGGAAAATAGTATTTTACAGTTTACCATCACCAACTGCCTAGCAAAAGGAAATAGAGAAAGTTTGCTGCAACACAATCTTTCAAGTGGAGAGGGCCTACCAGCCTTAGAAATAAAAAATTTAAGATCCTGTTTTTTATTTACATTCAAAGTAACGTCCATCTTTGCAGCTATTATCACATCATTTCAGCCATTAAGCCCTCTGACCTTCAGATGTCTATTGATTTGGATAACCTTCAAGGAATTCCAAACTGAACTCTTAATTTAATCAATGAATGTAGATTGTTTTCATGCTACTGTCTAGTGACAATGGCCTAGTGGATTAAAGTATTGGTTCATGAATTTGGTGATGTGATATAATAATTATGAGTTAAGTCGCTGGAATGAGTTGTGCAGACTTAAACTTTGTGAAAATAACTGTGAGCGATAACTGCTGTACTAAAAAGAACAAGATGAGATGTCCCTAGACATAAATGACAGAATGAGAACAATCTATTTTTGTAGATTAAATAAAGGGTTCCGTTCAAAAATTTAATGAAGTTTACCTGAATCAACAAACAACTGAAGAAGGCCAGAGGGCACAACAGTAGCAAAACAAGGACATTAGTCTGGATGTAAATAATTCTTCATTCCAGAAATTCAACCACTTTAGCTTAGTCTTGCACAGAGGAAAATAAGTATAGGAAGATTATGTTGCACCAATATTCCATGTGGGGAAGGTTTGCTTTGCATATTAGCATTTATGATTCCATGTTTTACTCAAGCACTGGTAGAATACACACAACTATTTCAGCCACCATTCTGACCTTGATAAACAATAATTGAGTGGCAAGAAATTTTCTATTTATTCCAATAAACTTATTTTGTAAATTGGAAGCCATTATTTATTTCAAAATGAGTGATGATTAACAAGCTAGTCTCCCTTTGTTGTTCATTCAGTTCTTATTGGATGTGATCTTGTACTAGATTAGGATAAGCTTTGTAAATATCTGCTTGAAACCAAAATAATAACTTCTCTTTGAAACTGGATTTCTTTTTAAATCCCACAAGTCTGAATAACTAAATACTGCTATGTTTATTTGTGCATTATGGAAAAGATTTTGTATCATGATCAGAAGTCAACATTGATGATGGTTGTATTATAAACAATTATAAATAGTTTGAAAACTGTTTACTTATAAAACCTCAAAACCAGCAACTCTAAATTTATATTCTCCAGATCACTTTTAACTCTAAGTGGCTAAAGATATTGAAGTTTTGAGTTTATCAACTGTCTAATAAAAACTAAATCATAAAGAGCATCAAACTGTTAAAACAAAAGGCATTATTATTTTCTTTTATAAATTAGCCATGATACTTTTTTTTACAATAGAAAGATTTTAAACTTGGAGTAGCAGGTGTCTTCTGAAGTTTATCCAGAAATGTTCCATCCATCATATTATATTGTTCCTTAATTAGCACATACATTACACCTTGTTATTACCTCAGATAAATAATAGACTATTCTCTTTTGATTGTGAGGAAAGTTAGAAGGAAAAGATATATCAGAGACGTTTGGTTTTCATGAAAGAGAAAGAAAAAAAGGGAAAATAAAGGAAGCAATAACACTCTGGTGCATTTAATGTGTGCTTCAGTGTAATGGAAAACTTTGTCAATCTTGAATCTTTTCATTTGTAACCCCTTTCTTTTTTAAATAATGACCTGTATTGTTACTTATGATTGTTATTACAATATTTTATTAAAGTTGTTGAACTTAAATATTTAATGATGCAACAGGAGAATTCCCACAAGTATTTTAAAGTCAGAACTTTCAAAAAGCTTATTCAGTCATTAAATTAAGGATTATCAGAAAATTCAAATAGAAAATCATGAACATTTCATGAGCACTACTAGTCTAATATTAATGAAAGAGTAGAATACCAAAGAAGAGTAATGTTTTGGTTCACTTCAGAATATTCTCCTCCAGATCTCACACACTTTGTTTTTTTAACATTTTACCACAAGCAAATCAATAAAATCACTAGGATGCAAAGGGTTACTGAGTGTGAAAGAGTCTGAAAAAAATTGTTATTAAGGAGAGAGGACGTTAAAAGAACAGGCTTCAAGGAAACAGAAGAGGATGATTGACATTGCATTTAAATTTTTGAAGATCAAAATTGACTGGAAGAGAGTTCCACACATACAAGAGAAGAAACTGTTAACAGAGAACTTCTGATTTAATCTAGAAATTTCAATTATAGACCTAGCTGCCAATATAGTATTGTGCTTAAATTCATGAAGTTAAAGTACCAAAAAGGAAAGTTCATCAGAACACTTATCAAAATTTTGCAAGGGTTTATTGAGGGATTGGCATCAGCTGCTTCATCTTCATAATCTTGTTAACAATTTGAATTTTCCTCATTTTCAATGTTAATTTTTAACTTTGGAAACCAAAACTGGTCTGCATGGTGGTTGACAGACCCAGATAATGCAATGGTTTGCAAAAGAAATAAAATACCTAATAAAAATGAGAGATGAATATTCAGTCAAGACATTCAAAATGGTTGGATTTTTCCAGACAGTTCATGGAAACCATGGATCTTTTTCTTATTTCTGCACTGTCAATTACTGATTTCTTTTGATTGGAGTTCAACATTTTTGGGATAACCTTCTGCTTTTCACATTCAGTGGATTTCCAGCCAAGTTTTGCAGTGTTAGTACCAAAATGTTATCTGAGTTTACATCATTGAATCATCCCTAAAATTTTTCTTAATCATTTGAATAATTTCTACAGATAAATGTTCACAAAACAATATATATTCACTGTAAATATGATGGCCACACAATAGATAAGCTTACCACCGAGCAACCCCAGTGGAGACTATCTGTTCATGCATACAAAATATAGTACCCTCTGATTGGTTGCATGGCAACCAATTCTTGAGATATTCAAAGTGGATAATTTCCAGACTGATCATATACATGAAAATAAAATATGTTCAAGCCTTTATTCAAAAGAAGTCAGTGGTCATATCTTGCATGAGATTGCAATATAAATACAATAAATACCAAATGTTATTAGTAAAAACTAATATTCATTGAAAACCTATCCATGATATAGCCTGATTATTGTCATTAGGAATTTTAAGTTTTTTTTATGGAAAAACAAGTCAATTATATCCAGATGTTATTGGAAGAAATGGTTGTTCTTTAATGTACCATATCCTTTCAGAACATGGATGGGATCATAGTTCTCCAAAACTGACTATTCTTTGCAGCTAAGCAATATTTTTATCCTTATGATCTCTCTCTCTCAGTCCCTGTTCTGCCATTCATTTACACAAGCTTGTTAAGTAGGTTACTCACTGTTTCCTTCTGCTCCTCTTGCCTTTAATATGTTGTGTGTGTTCAATTTTCCAAGCCCTGTTTCCTTATTAAGCGTCTGAGAAATCTTTCTAAGTACAAATGTCCTTTTTCCATTTGCCTTAAATTTCTCCATTACTAACATGTTTTGTTCATAGTATTCTCAGTATCCTCCTGTAGAACTTCCTCTTTGCCTCAAGTTTACTACCAGTAAATCTCAATGAACTAAGCACTATTAACTAAGTTCAACAATTAAAACTATATTGTAAGTAGTATCCTGCTTAGATTCCTTTACTTTGTAAACAAAGAAAAGTAAAGTTGAAATCTTTACATCTAAATATTTAGAATAATTTCTGGCTTTGAGTACTGTCTTTGATTTTCTAGGTTTGAAAGAAAAGCTTGATCATTTTGAGGTTTGAAGCCAAGAACCAAGGTAAGATTCCCAAATTATTCTCTTAAAATCCCTTTTTGTCCAATATATGAAGTTATTTTTATTGTCATGAAATGAAACTCCCCAAAGAAATTCTTCAGTAAATGAAGAATGACAAATTTATACTTCTTTGATTATAAAACCTATTTTTCTAAAAAGTAAAAGTTAACTTGAGTTAAGCAAAGTTAAACATCTTGAATAAACAGGATAAATCTAACTGCATTCTCTGAGTAACTCATTTTACAGCTGGGTTTGCAGTCATCGTCTTTCACTTTTTCCTTTCTCTGTTGAAAGTCAATAAACATACCGGCTGGTTGATAGAGGAAACTCTGCGATTAAGAAAAATCTAGGTCAACTTCTGTTTGCCGAGTCCATTTCATCCTACACCAAGTTATCTGTTGAACGTCTGTCTCATCACTAACAGCATCATGGCAACAGAAGCCTTGCAGGCTACAGCAGAGTAAATGGTACTAAGAAAAGGAAGCAGAAGAAAGTAAAGAGTTCACTATCCTGTGTCTATCAGAAGATGGTAGGGGGTAGCTAGAAAATGCTTCAAGAACATCCACTATTCAAGAATTGCAAGAATGTGTTCCTGTTTTATGCTATTGACCATTCCTACATTACCCTCCTTTTAAGCTTCCTTTCTTTAAGTAAATTATGTTTTCTAAAAGATAATTTCTGCATTTTATTGACAAACTAATACCTGAAACAACAGTTTGCTGATCCAACAAGATATTTTTAGCATTTCAAACTAAGAACAGTAAAACAAAATTAACAATTCTAATGTAGTTTGATTTATTTTAAAGATGAGTAATTTGAATATGTAAAACAATTTTTTAACTCTCGATGAGGTGTCTGAATATACCACAAATTGTTTTTCCTATTACCAAGTGGAAAATCAAATTTTTATCATTAGTCAAATAGCTTTCTCAATATCCTTGTTAAGTAACTATAAGGAATTTCTGGTTTTAGTCATAATATTAGTGTGAATTATAAGCGGTTTTATTTGATTATTGACAATAAAATGAAACTTTATTTTTGCATATTTGAATTTTTGAAATTTACAAATTCATTTTTTAATATTAGTTTTTAATTTGATTTTTCAAAATAAAACCTTTTTTTTTCATTTTTATTAATTTTATAAAAACCAAAAAGAACACACTAGACACTGATATATCTATAACATTTTAAATGGGGAATTGACCCACAGTTCTAACAGAGGGTTAATTTAACCACCTATAAAAAATTAAATCAATAAGGAAACAGTTACATTTCATTAAATTTTAATCTATCAATAAAATTCACAAATGATGCAACATAAAGCTAATCAATAATAAGAGTAAAAATCAAAACTGAAGAATCTTTAGAAAAATGTTAAAATCTCTTACAATTAAGCACAAGGATACAAGACACCCTATGAATTAATCTTTAAAAGTTTGTTTCACAGGAACTTTAATAAATTTAGGATTTTGAATTTTCATTATTTTTGTAAAATAAATATAGTTTTGAAAATCCATTTTTTAATGCTGAGACATAGTTTTGATAGACTAGTGGTAGCTTTTAACACAATGGAAAATAAAAGGGCAATAACTTTGTTGAAATTTCTTATAAAAATGTAGAAAATATGAAATCTGTTCCTTAAAAAAAGGGGTTACATGCTCACTTCAGCCATATATTTATTTTACTTGTTCCTCTTAGATTATATAATTTCCCACGTCTCTCTAGATATCTGGTATATGTAAACCAAGAAAATAAAAATGTTAGGTAGGGTTAGGATACAGCTGGAGATCAATCAATAAAAAAGTTTATTTCCCTAGGTTCCAAGGACATATAGGTCAGGAGAGATTTGGATTTCCTCTCCACAATAATTGGCCAAAGAATAAGTGGTTGTGGTAGATAAGGACAAAATTGTCCATTATTGTGACTTCAAGGAATGGAAGTAGCGATAGTTTAAATTCTATATATGACTTATACTTCTCTTGAAATAAGTGATAACCAGAATATATTTTTAGAAAAATTATTTGAGGAATCATTATATATATATATATATATATATATATATATACACACACACACACAAGTTTAATTGAAAATGATGATGGCAAGGTACTGTGATTAAGCTTTTTTAATTTTTCTTGCATTCATGCAAGTATTTTCGTTTCAGAACATAGTGAGTAAAAACTGTCCAAACAATTTGTGGATCACACCGCTTTCAACTAATCTATTAGTTATTATCAAGGATGTTTTTTTGTTTAACTACATATATGAGATTAATACTAATATGAAATTTGTCACTTATTGGATATTATATTTAGCACTTTGATTACAGAGTTTCATAGATAAACCTTTTTGTAATCGTTCAGTCCACTCGTCAGGAGGTTTCAGATGTATATATAGGGATGGGGATATTTTTTTCTAATTTCTGAACATGGTCATCATGATGTGGCTGTATTCATAGTTGATATTATTGAGTTGACTTCATTTTTATTAGTAACTAGCAGTAGAGCCCCGCGTTGCCCGGGGATATAACAGTAAGAGATAGATCAAGTATCCACCATCATAAAGACTGAAAAATAAAATTGACAAAGATTATTGTTTAAGGTTGACGGACACACATGTCTGAATTATTTTTTTTTTTTTTTTTTTACGAATTGGTCAAACCCAAACTCAAACAAAAATATTGTTTTCAATCGTTATGCGTCTCTACCGATTGAATAGAATTTTATCAGAAACCGTTGTCTTGTAAATGGAATTTTTAAAGCATTCTGAATGTAAAAATAAAGAAAAAAGTGTGCAAGACAATAAGAAACACTACATGCCAAAAACAAAGTGAAGTTTTGTTGAAATCGGTTGAAAAATGTAGGTAGCCTTTCTGTAATCTTTTAGTTTTACAATTTATGATTTTTTCTTATTGAATACAGTAAAAAAAAAATTGCATATTTTGCTTGTGGTGATTCATAATTAGAATTCTGATTTGAATATATTTTCCACTCGTTGTTTCTAATACAAAAAAATATTAACTTTATTTGGGTTTATTAATTATGATCTAACAAATCTTATTCATTTAGTAGCCTTTCTGTAATAATAATCTTTTACAATTTATGATTTTTACTTATTGAATACAGTAAAAAAATTGGACACCATGTGTATTTAAAGTAGTTTCCCGTTCTGGTTATTATTTTTAGTTAGGACTTGTGTATGTTTAGATTTCATTATCTTTCCCTAAAGATAAAGAATTTATCCGATGTTTGTATTCGTACAATCAGTAGAGATCGTTAGATTATTGTTTAAGGTTGATGGATACGCATGTCTTAATTAGTTTTTTTTTTTTTAGTTTTTACGAATTGGTCAAATCCAAACTCAAACAAAAACATTGTTTTCAATCATTATGAGTCTCCTGATTGAATAGAATTTTATTATAAATAATTGTCTTGTAAATGGAATTTTTAAAGCATTCTGAATATTAAAAATAAAGAAAAAAGTGTGCAAGAGAATAAGAAACACTATCTGCCAAAAAAAAAAAGTGAAGTTTTGTTTTATTGGCTGAAAAATATAGGAAATCTGATCCTATATTTAAAGGAACCCACACACACAAACAACCCGATGTGAGTTGTCCCCCTTCCATTTTCACAATGTCTCTTAATCGTGTTTTCAAATTGATTTTGTGCAAAAACAATTATATTTTCCCCATTTTTGGCGCTGTTAGAACCACCACAAGGTAATTTTATGTAGTCCTGTGAAGTTTTGTTGAAATCGGTTGAAAAATGTAGGAAATCCGATCCAGTATATAAGTGTTACAGACACACACACACACACACACACACACACAATCTGTGTTTTATAATAAGTAAGATGCTTCCATTAATGCAAGAAAATTTTAATCGCAGTGCTTTGTCAGTCATCTTCAATGAAACTGGTATAAAAGAGGGATTGCTGCCCAAATACAGACTAAATCAACTTTGGCACTATGTTGGATTCCTAGAACAGCCATTAAGAAAGAAATTATTTATTAGTATCCCATGTGGCATGTATGATAACCATTGTCACGGCTGTTTAAAATGTTTATTTTTGTCATATAAGAAAATCCAACATGGCGTGTAAACAAAATATTTGGTGAAAAATTGCATTTGTCAGTAACATTTTAAACACCTCATAGAATGTTAAGTTCTTAAAGCAAACCTGTGCCAAACTGTTTTCCTGAATTCTTGATGACTTGGTTGTCCGAAAATGACAACATCAAGATGGAATAACTCAATTATGCGCAACAAGTTTTCAATCAATCAGTAACATTCTGGACCTTTTCAGGCAACGTTATAGGATCCAGACAGCTATTGTTTGCACATGGAATTATTCACTGGTAATTAATCTTCGATTTGGCTGTGGAAAATGTCACTCGGCAGTTAGCATTAAAAAATTATGCCCAATTTTCTGAGAAAAATCCCCTTTTTTATGAAAAAAATATTTATTTTCACTTCGACATAATATCATTCAAACTTCATCCCTTTCTCTTTAATTTGGCATAAACATCATTGAATAAAAGGAATGGCTAAATGGCCCGGCGATGGGAAATACAAAAGATATGCAGCAAAAAAAATAATGTCATCTGCTAAGTGTTGTTGTCATCCCCCAGGTCACGGAGTGTTAAAAACAAAACAAAACACATCAAGCCATTGTTCAAACAGGTTTGAAAAAAAAAAACTTATATCAAGCCCTACCAATGCTGACCCCCTTTTTTTCACTCTTTGCTCGTATCTGGGAGTGGTAGATTTTATTACAAGCTGACAACAACTTGTTCTAAACATTTATTGCTGGCTGGCTGAACTTTGACTCAGACATGTCAAAGTCAATTTGGCTTAATTTTACTTTTGGTTTCTGGTGGTCAGGATAAATCTTTCACTTTTAACTAAAGATTTCCGTGGCCGGGTGTCAATTTTTTTAACCCCTGGCAGTCATATTGAAAATTGCCAATGGACTTTGTCGCATTTTGACCCCCTATTTGATTTCCTTCAAAACTCTCAATTTTATGCCTGAAATAGTTTGATTATAATTTAGGCTTTCTAATTTTCCAAAAAAAATGGTTAATTTCCCATTAATGGGAAAAGTTTTTGTTTAGAACTAGAAAAAATGCAAAATTTTCACTATTTTTTCACATTTTACCCCCTGAAATAAAAATTTGAGTCATTTACACCAGCCAATTTTACTTTTAAATGAAAGAATATATCCTTTGCTTTCAGAAAATACCTAGTTTCATGGGGTTCAGATCAAAAGTTTCCTTGATATTTGTTTAGATGATGATAAAACTGTCATTTTTCAATATTTTATCCCTATAAAAGTATGAAAATTCATTTTTTCAGAGAAAATAAGCTGTAACAAAATGACTTTTGCCATTTTTGTGATGATTTTTACTTGGGATAGAAAACTTTTACCATAGCAAACCTGAATTGACTTTATTTAAGTTCAGTGGGACTATAGGAAACCTCAAACACCTGTGTTGTACTACAGAATACTCTCATATATTGAACTGTACATTCTAGCTTCACTCATTGAAATTTCATGGGTTTTGACAACATTTTTTTTTTAATTTTTAAACATTTCAACCCAAGCAAGGTGGGAGTTCCAATAAGCATGCAAGGGGTTACAGAGAGTGAAAGTAAGAGTAAAGAGGGTTGTTTGAGGAAAGGATAAAGAGAAGGATGGGGATCAAGATCAAAGCATCAGAAGATGTCAATTAACATTACATTTAAATTTTTGAAGAATATAGTTATCAGGGAAGCAAGTAAGAAGAAGGAGTTTCACTATCAGGAAGTGTGAGAGAAGAAGCTGTTGGAGTAGAAGAGGTGGTTACATTTAACTGTTTTGACAGTAAAAGGGTGGGACTGAAATGCCAACCTAATAGCAAGCTTAAATTCATGCAGTTGGGGCACCTGTGAAAATAGCTTGTCAGGGCAGTTACCATGAAAATATTAGTAGAAAAGACAGAGAGAAGCCACATCAAAGTGACTAGAGTCAAGATGCCAGATCAGGACCTATCACATTCATTGCATATCCGTCTTTGGATTTTGTCGAGAACCTCAGAGATGAATGATGGGAGCACCAGACCATATATGGCAGCAGTATTCAATGCAAGGACGAATGGTAGATTTGTAGATTTGAAATATGGACTCAGGCGAGAAAAACTTTCTCACACTACATAGAGAACCAACTTTCCTTGTGGTAGATGTAGCTATTGATTCAATGTAGTTGTTCCACCTCAGGTCAGTGAAAAACATGAGACCAAGAAGGCGCAGTGAAGTTGAGCACCAGCCATGCTGATAGGAGGCAGGGAAGTTTCTCTATGGTGGGTAAATGAGAGCAGTTTCGTTTTGGAGACATTAAAGTTTACAAGCCATTTCCTGCCCCAGTCAACTACAGATTAGATGTCCTTTTCAAGACCAACACCAATTATTCTCACATGTATGTTTCTGCAATTTATAAGAGAATACAACTATTATTATTATTATTCTATATGCTGTGCCCCTTCAGAACATATATGATCATGGCTCTCCACAATTTCCTATCCTTTGTAGCTCTTAATAAATTTTATTTCTTGTTATCTCTCCTAAACCTTGCTCCACCATCCATTTATTCAAACTCACTCCTGCTTTCAATCTGCCCTGTGAGTATCAAATTTTCTAAGCCCTCTTTCCTTATAATGTGCCTTAGAAATTTCAACTATCTCTTCCTAATATTAAGTATAAGTGTCCTTTTTGTTTCCATTTTCTCTAAAACTTTGTTGTTGCTCACATGTTCAGTCCATGGTATTCTCAGCATCCTTCTGAAGAACCACATTTCTGTTTTTTCAAGTTTTTTCTTCATCTGTGATGAGATTGTCCAGCATTCACTGCCATATAGGAATACTGATATTACATAAGGGTTTAGTATTCTTCTTTGTTTCTAATGAATTTTTTTCTATTTCTTAATACTTTACTTAGCTTTTGGAAGACACTTTTGTTATCCCAATGTGCCTTTGGATTTCAGTGTTGTGCTTTCTGTCCTCTATTAAAACATTTCCAAGATGCATATTAAATATAAATTTATGCATATAAACTTAATAAATGAAATGAATAAAAATAGTTAAAAAATGGTTAGAAAGACTGGAAGATTGCTAAGACATTTTGACAACAGACGTTTCTATGGCCTCAGTTGAGCAATGGTTAAGTCTGGTTTAGTTTGCAAATCTTAACACTCATACATAAAAACAAGCAGAATAATTTTCTTGTGGTTGTACCAATGAAAGCATGAAAAAAGTATACATGAAAACATATGATTGCAGTCCTCGGTCAATTTTTCACCAACTGGAGAGTTTCACCCCACAATGTGTTTCAATTCCTACTTGTTTTTGGCGTGAACAAAATTGGGAAAAGGCCTAATGTACATTCAACAAAGAAACAGCAAGAAAAGAAATCATAAGTCCTGTTTTCAGTATACTGGGCTCTTTATAGATTCACATGGCACTATTTAGAGATAGGTAAGTGTGACTTGGGACATCTTCACTGCTATTTGTCTTCTCTCACAACATACTAATAAACAAGATCTTCCCTTCAACAAACAACAACTCTAACTGCCCCTCTGCCAATGACTGATTCTCACTGCTCCTCTACATCTTGACAGACAACTTGTGATTGGCCTTCTAGAATATGGCCTGACTATATAAGTTCCCAACCAGAATTCTCTACCTTCTAAGTGGAATTTGATGCCAAAAGTTCTTATTTATTTATTCATATAATTAATTTCATTTTCCCTACTTCTGGACAGCAGGTAACTGCTTTGAAGCTCTCATATCTTGATTTTACTGCTAGTTGTTATAAAACTGCCAACACATCTGGCCCAGATAAAATCATTTACAATCCACTTGACTATGTAGGTGTCCTAAGGCAGTAGATGTTCACAGCCCATTGTATCACAAATACGCACCTTGAAACAAGAACATTTATTCTTCAACAATCTAAACAATTCTAAAATATTTTCTTAAGCAAATAAAATTTTAGTAGATTTATCATTAGCATATTTTTAAATTTTTACTCCTTTTTACATCAAATTTATCTCATATGCTATCTTCTTGTATAGGATATTCAATCTGGCTGCATTTAATATATGGAAAAAATCTTAATTTGTTGAAAGTTTTCTGCAAATATTTTCTTATTTCATGATCAAAATAACTCAGCTCTGTTCAACAGAACTCATTGAAAATGGAATTCCCAATTTTCCTACTCTCCTTTTTTCCTGCCTTGACTGATCAACAGTTTGTTTTCTTCAAAAGTTTTAGAATTTGCTTCTGGATTACACAACCATTGTGAAATAATTATGAAGCTATTTCTCTTGCATTTTTTTTAGTAAACCCAATATTAACAAATGTAAATTAAATTAATTTTCTTTTAGTAAACCAAATTTTAATTAAATGTAAAATTTGAGTGAAATAATGAGGTCTGTTAACTTTGGCCATGACCAAAGGTCATTTATTTTAAAAAAATTTTTTAATAAAATTTATTTGGCTTAGATATAACAGTCTATGGAAGACTATGTTCCAAGACCCCCAGAGAAATTCTAAAACTGATGTAGTCAATTCCTTATGGCAGATTTCACATCTTCATCACCACCTGACTTAGTACCCTCAGACTTCCATTTTATGGTCCAATGAAAAAGGCACTGAACAGTAAATGTTATGGTGGTGATGAAGAAGTAAGGGCTTGGCTACATCAAAAGCCAACTGAGTTTTACAAATGCCCTCATTCATAGGTAGAACACTGACACTGAAAGAAGTGGTAACTATGTTAAGAAGTAGGGATGTGAACTTGTGATGTATATATATATATATCTTGATGTGTGATATGTTTTATCCTGTTTCTTATTTCTTATATAATAAAACAAATTGCATTACTTTTTGACTCACCCTTATAGAATAAATTTATAATAATTAAAATGTTTTCTTATAGTCCCAGGTATTCTATAAGTACAAGAGAGTGCCGGAAAGTTCCAGGTTCACTTCCCAAAATCTGGCCAAGTAATCATACATAAGATGTTAAGGGTTTCTTGGTTGGGCTGAGAATTTTTAAGTGCTTTCTCATATGGGTAAATAGCAGGACAGACTGGGTTCTATAGCCTTGGGTGTCAACTAGTTTAAGAGAAGGAAGACTGAATTCAAACCAGCCTGGAGAGGCTTGGGCTCCATCAGACTGTCTTTCCCAAGACACACCATTTCTGCTGCAGTACATGTGGTGCCCCTATGACTCTAACAAGTTACAGGACTTGTTATCATGATCATATAGGTATTTACTAAAACTTAGCTTAGTATAACACAAGATGATATATTTTGGGAGACCTAGTGAGGATCAACCTTGCTACTAGAGTAGCTTTGATTTGTTATGATTCTACAGTAAGATTCTCATTTATTAAATATAGCTTAGTCTGACACAAGGACACTATAATAAAACACCCATGAAGAGTGAACAGACTATACTAGCTAATGGTTTATTGGAATAACTTGTTAACCATTACTGAAAACTATTCAGGTTTTAATGGTGTGCATTTTTTTTGATACAAACTAGTTTAGCAGACATCAAAGTTAAATCTATATGTCTGTAAAACAAGAAAGTAATATATATTTGTAAAAATGACTTTCTTTTGTATTGCAAGTATTTTTAAACCTAATATTAATTCCTGGATTAGCAAGGAAATCTCAGTTCAAAGCAAGACTACAGTCAAGAAAAACCATTAGAAAGTCTGATCATTAGAAAGAGAAGCTGTCAGTGGCTGGCATTACTAATTTGAATGTTGATGTTTTAGACAAGATTTAGGTATGAAAGCTGACATCAAACAGCTTTTATTTTCTTGCTTGTCAGAATATTTATACATATGCATGTATGTATGCATATACACATTCATAAAAATACATGCATACATACATATATATAGTTATATATAAATCTAATAGGTCAGTGATAGAAATTCCAGAGATAAAAAAGCTAATAATATTTATTGCATATTAGTAGTCCCTTTGACCAAATGGAAGCATGATGAGAAAGATTTTAAAAATTGGAATTTTTAGACATGTCTGTGTCCTTTCTCAATTAGATGAGAAATAAAAAATGAAGTGGGACTTACTTTTTGGGGAAATTTGTCCCCCCCCCCATGTGCTATATTACCAAAAAGAATGATAGTTTTGGGCTAGTTGTTTGTCATGACTAGGGTTGTAGAGAGTTTGTAGAAGACTTTGTGTGGAAACTGTATAATCCTAAAATGTGTGAATCTATTTTAAAAATGTATTTTAATTTGGACTTCTGGCATTCTTGTTGGCATTTAAATGAACATGCTAATATATATATATATATATATATATATATATAGTCAATGACAAAATTATTCATCTATCAAATTTGTTGTATTTAATCTATTGTTCTGAAAATTGATTTTTATATTCCTATTTTTGTGCTTATTAACTTATAAAAACCTGGCATCATATTGGCATTAGATTCTGAGAAATGGATAAAAATATGAAAAATTGATGGGTTTACAAATAATTTTGTCATCAACTCTGTGTGTGTATGTATGTATGTATATATATATATATATATATATATATAGCGAGAGAGAGAGAGATATGGTGATGCTGTGGCCCTATACTCCACGGGGAGCCTACAGAGTTAACATACATATATATACAGTGCCTTGCATATGTACTTATACCCTCTTGGACTTTTACAACCATAATTTTAAATGTATTTTATTGGAGTTTTATATAATGAACCAACATGAAATAGTGCATTATTTAGAAGTGGAGGGAAAACATTACATGGTTGTCATAATTATTTATAAATAAAAATATGAAAAGTCTTGATTGCATATGTATTCTCTCACCCACATTTACTGTGAAACCCCTAAGTAAAAATTCAGTACAACCAATTGCTTTCAGAAGTTACATAATGAGTAATGAATAAAGGAAAGAATGGAAAGAGAGTTACAATTGTTGATTCTGTACTCTCCAGTTAAATACACCTGTTCTGTGAAGGCCTCAGATGTTTACTACAGAATATTATTGAATGAACAGCATCATGTAGACCAAAGAACTTACCAGACAAGTCAAGGTTAAAGTTGTGGAGAAGTATAAAACAGGGTTTGTTTATAAAAAAAGTATCCTATGTTCTGAACATCTCACAGAGCATTATTAAATTCATCTTCAGAAAATGGAGAGTGTATGATACAATTGCAAATCTACCAAGACAAGACCATCCACTTAAACTGACAGGCTGGGCAAGGAGAGCATTAATCAGAGTAGCAATCAAGAGGTCCGTGGTAACTCTGGAGGTGCTGCAAAGATCCACAACTCAGGTGTGAGAATCTGTCCACAGGATAACTATTATATCATGCACTCTTCAAATCTGACCTTTATGGAAGAGTGGCAAGAAGAAAGCCATTGCTGAAAAAAAGCCAAATGATATCTCATTTGCAGTTTACCACAAGCCAAGCTGGAGATACAGCAAACATATAGAAGAAATTGATCTGGTCAGATGAAAACAAAATTGAACTATTGGGTCTTAATGTAAAGCACTATGTAGCAGAAGCCCAACCCTGCATATCTGAGTACATCATCTCTACCATGAAACATGGTGATTACAGCATCATGGTATTGGGGATGCCTTTCTTTCTTGGTCAGAGTTGATGGCAATCTGAATGGAGCCAAATACAGGGCAATTATTGAAGAAAACCTGCTACAGTCTGTAAAACTTGTGACTGTTACATCAAAGCTCAAACTTAAATCCAATTGTGAATCAAATTGTGTGGCAAAACTTGAATATTAGTGTTCATAGGTCTTGATCCAAACTGACTTAGCCTGAGTTATTTTGCAAAGAAGAAGGGGCAAAGGTATCTGTCTCTAGATGTACAAAGCTTGTAGAGACACATTATAAAAGATTTGCAACTGTAAATGCAGCAAAAGGTGGTTCTACAAAATATTGACTTGGCAGTTAGGGTGAATACATATACATCCAAGAGAAGACTGCTTTGTTGTCCTAATTATTGTTTGCATCACAATAAAATGTATTTTGCACCTTCAATGCATTCTGCATTTTGTGTTAATCAAATGATAAAAAAGGACATTAAATCAATTTGAATTCCAGTTGGGAATGTCACAAAATGTGGAAAAGTCTAAGAGAGGGTGAATACTTTATGTGTGTGTATATATATATATATATATATATATATATATATATATATATATATATATGTTGTGTATGATACACCTAATTTACATAAGTGGAGTACCGACCATATAAATATGGGTTGGTACCGAAGACGACGGAAGATTAAGAGATCGAATCCAGAGACTCTGCCCGATCATGCGACTTAGTCAACCCATTCTGCAGGAACAGTCTTCCCAAGAATATACCAAAACTACCTGTAAATATTGTGTACCTTTTTTTTCATTGTTTCAATACATTTTGTTACGTACATTTTGTGTTGTATTATTATTATTCCATGCTTATTCAAGTTTCAACAATATATGAATATGCAGGTGGTGTAATGCATAGTGGAACAAGAAATCTGTGAGCTGAGTTCAAATTTCAGTTGGGTTTGTTACATTCACTTTTGCACAAATACTCTTGAGAAATGTATGAATCCATCACTTCTTCACCCAGCTATGAATTTTATAAGCAATCAACACTCAGTGAATTTTTTTTATTGTTTATTCAAATCATCTTCAGAATATAAAGGTAATTACTTTCTTGCTTATTAATGGAAGTACATATAAAAGAAATAGAATTGAACAAATGGTACAGGGAAGCTGTAGATAAACTTACAAAGCATGAAGTGTAATAAGATGAGTGGTCAAAAACTGATAGCAAAAAGAAGATGCCACAAATATGCTAGGTAGATGGATGCAATGTTTAGCATTTAATAACAATATTAGTTCAGGTTTGGTTTGGTTTGTTTTATGGCATATCAACCTCAATATGATATTTAATGCCAACAAGATATTTAGAATAGATTTGTATGAATAGAATATGTATTATTTGGTTTAGTTTGGGTTCATTTATTTTGTTTTACAGCATATCAACCCCATTGAGTTATTTAATGCCAACGTGATATTTAGGATATGTTCATATGAATAGAATAGAATATGTATTATTTGGTTTAGTTTATTTTGTTTTATGGCATATCAGGATTATTTAATGCTGACAAAATTTTTACAATAGATTTGTATGAATAGAATATTCTTTGTGAGAAAACTGTTTGTAGATCTGGTTTCATTGATATACTTTTGTAAAGAGAGTTCTTGTCAAGAGTCTGGTTACATTGTTGTATTCTTTTCAGAATACACGCTTTGTGGAGAAATTGATTGTGACATTCTCATTTGGTTTATAATTTTTGTAGAGTCCTACCAGTACCACTTCTTCATTAGGAAATTTTCTGGTAGCTGGCTTCTATTCTCCTAGTTTGGGCTGGATTGTATTAGTTCAGTATAGAAGAATTGAATACATGTATGTATTAATAAAAATAGCTTCTACAAACACTATTATCATGCTTTCAGGTTGATCAAGTTTAATCAAAGCAGTAGTGTGTGACATCACCTCGGCCTCTCCGCACCTGTGTGCTATCCTGTGATGACCAATGTGACTTGGTATTGGTCGCGGCACCAAATGTGACGTTATAACCCTTGGCTGATTCGGATGGGAATCTGGTTAGATTCGGTATCAGCTTTGTCGTTCGCAGCTCGCCTCCAACGTCTGGTTACCGAAGTAACTGCTTTGACTTCTAGTCTAACCCACCCACATTGTGATTTGATCTTATTTAGGGTGCCTCTTTTTAGAGCCCTTGACTGCTTGATTGGATCTCCTCACCTTTCTCTTCCTTTTCTTTGGACATGGGGGTACGACGATGACATCACAGGGTCTTCTCTGCACCAATTCAGGTGACGACTGAACGCCGCTGATCCCCGGCGAGGGTTCCATCTCTGTCACTCGGATCGCTTCGTCTATCTCTTCATTTTCCTCGGAATCCTCCTCCGTCTCCATTTCTTCTGGTTCAACCAGAGTTACCTTCCTTGTCCTTGTCTTCTTAGGCCTCAGCTCGCTCATTTCCAGGTTAGCTATTTCAGTCTTCTTCAGATCAGTGGCATGGGCCCTCCTTGCTCATCCTGCCACTTGATCCCATATTACTTATGATACTGGACCCGTCTGCTCTGCTATCCGGTAGTATGGTTCCCATCTTTGGTCCAGCTTCCTTTCTCTCTGGTGGATTTTATAGTAGACGGGATCTCCAACCTTCGTTCTTCTCAGGTTCCAGGTTGTTGTACTAGTGTGTCTGGAACCGTATGGTTATAGTTAACCAAAGTCCTTTGGTTCCCACTCTAGTCTGTTTCAGTTTGAGTACTTGAGATGCCGTGCGTTGTCCTGGTCGAAATTTTCTGCAACTCCTGTGGCAGCGGCTGATCCAGGGTCTTATCCTGGTCACGGCACCAATTGTGACGTCACCCCCGGCCTCTCTCTGCCCTGTGCTATCCTGTGACGACCAATGTGACTTGGTATTGGTTGCGGCACCAAATGTGACGTTCTAACCTTGGCCGATTCGGATGGGAATCTGGTTAGATTTGGTATCAGCTTTGTCGTTCCCAGCTCGCCTCCAACGTCTGGTTACCAAAGTAACTGCTTTGATCTCTAGTCTAACCTACCCACGTTGTGATTTGATCTTAGGTAGACAAAATCAATCAGTCGCCAGGCCGCAATGCAAGCCGAGTCCGAGCAAAGGTAACACCGCACAAGTTTATGTAAAAGAAAATAAAGTAACAACTCGAAAAGTTCAAATGTGTTAAAAAAGAATAACAAATATTTTTATATCTGGTTGCTAAATACAGGACTGCATCTTTCTCCCAAACCACTTCTATGGATTCGTGACACTTTGCGTTTGTTAGGCGAGTCTTAATATCTTAAGTTGTTTTTTGATAACTGGTTTTTTGTATCTTCAGACAATATTTGTAAAACTTGTTTTGGTGGTGTGAGTCTAAGTCATTCTTCAAAAATAAATTGTTCTTGGTTAGAAGTCGGGATGCGTGGATCTTCAGTCAGCTTCCTGCGAGGCTGGTCTCAGAGCTCACAGCTCAACTCTGTCTGCATCTCTCCAACTCCAACTACCTTTTCTCTAAGGGCAGCTATTTCACTGTCTGCCTGCTCCTTCTCAATTCCTTCGGTCCAGTAGGGATCAGTTATTATCTGTGTGTCCCCTTCCTCGTCCGATTCTAATCTAGGGTGATCTTTTAGCTTATTAGAGTTAATTACTCCATTTCTATAGGCTTTATCATCTACTCCCTGCTCTACTTTTACAGATCTTTCTTCCAGTTGTTTCGGTATTCTTGAGAGTAAATCTGCACACGTGTTTTCCTTCCCTGCCAAATACTCTATCTTACAGTGGTAGCCACTTAACTTTAGCGCCCACTGTTGAATCTTCTTATTATTTGTCCATTCTGCCTGCAGTAGGTACTGCAGAGGCTTGTGGTCGGTCTTTATAGTAAAGACTGCACCATTCAAATAGTAGTCCAGTTTTTGGAGAGCATACATGATAGCATATGCTTCTCTTTCTATTACTGGCCATCTCTGTTTATATGGACGCCGACCAAAACCGGGTGTGGGCTTGTCGGGGTTTGAGTTCCTCGATAATTCTAAATCCACAATAAGGATTTTCTTTGTCTTCGGACAGGAAAATTTATCACTTTCCATTTTTGGAAGTCCATTACTCTCTGCTTAGAGAATCGTCCTCCCAAATTCTTCCTTTCTCAAGTTGGTATCTCACACCAATCCCCTCAGAGGGTGTCAACAGGTTTCTCTTCTCTCTCACAGTGGTATCTCACACCAATCCCCCCAGAGGCGTCAACAGGCCTCCCCTCCTTCTCATATGTTTACCTTTGCCTACCGCTCACACCACCATTCAGCCAATGAACTCTCAGCAGCGTGGGTGTGGCTAGACTGGCCTCAGTTTAAAAGTATCGCTCAAAGAAAAAAAAAAAATTATCTTCCCTTTTTTTTTTTTTTTCATTTTTTTTCACCAGACCCCTACGACTTGTAGTGTGGTACCTAATCTCTATCGGGTTGGTCAAGTGAATCTCTTTGTGTCCTCAATGCCTTCGTACTTCCATTGCCACAATCTGTCCAGGCAACAAATTCTTATCATGGCCAGGTCTGAACATAAAACAGGTGTTTTTCCCAAAACCAAATGATATCTCCAAAGGATAGTTAATGGTTTATTCTTCCCTTTTTCTTGGGTGGCCTCAGCTGAGGCCTTTCTCAGTCAGTACATAACCTGATTAATATTATCTCCCAGCTTCTGTTTTGTAGGCCACTTGACCAATTTGAAATTTTCATTATTGCCATGGGCAGATGGCTATCTTTTATTCGCAGCCTCGTAGTATAAATTAATTCGACAGATCCGAGATCTTATGAATTTCCTATCTTCTGCGAAAAAAATACTTTTCTTCGCAAATGAAAATAAAATCTTTACCACTTTTCTTTGTTAAAAAAAAATAACATCGCTCAGTATGTCTTTTCGTGATAGCTTCTTATCGCCTTAATTATTTCAGCTTCTTCTCGCTTTAATTATTTCTCGCTTTTAATTTTCACGCAACCGCTAAATAGTGTCACAAGTGAATCTTTTCCTGTCTGTATTAATCTTATATATATATATATATATAAAACCCTTTATATTAGCAGTGAAAGAAACATTGTCAGCAACACAGAAAAAAGGCAAGCTTCTGTAAACTAAAAGTCTTTGGTAAACAAAAAGAAAAGGTAAAAATAAACATGATACAAAGTAAACTGCAGGTAGGGTTGGGCACTATCTATAGGTGAATTACAAGAGGTGAAAGAATGAAAAAATTGTGTATAATCATAAACAATTTTTAGCTTTTTTTTTATTGTTAGAGACATAGAGGGGTAAAAAGAACTGTATTAATTTTTATTTAAATTAATGCTAAACCATCAATATCTAAAATTTAAATGTTTATTCTACAAAGTAACCAAAAACATGCTTGCTGATTTTGATTTATTAGAAATAAAAAAGTATACAGCAAATTTGACATACCGTTAGTCCTCAAAGTAATCAGCTTTCAGAACATTTTGTGAACATGCCTCCAGCTGCGTAATGCCCTGGTAATAAAAATCAGGTATCTTGGACTAAAAGAAGTCAGTGAGTGCCTGCCACAAGTTTTCCACATTTGACACACTTGGAAGTGTCATATAGGACCCACTTTTCATCACTGGTGAGCACTTGATCAAATATGGGTATATTACAGTGCTAAGGAACAGGCTCCATAACATACGTAACTTGTTGCTTAATAGTTTACAATGCTGTGTTGG
The DNA here is from genome assembly GCA_903632075.3 of Acanthosepion pharaonis. NCBI lineage: Eukaryota > Metazoa > Mollusca > Cephalopoda > Sepiida > Sepiidae > Acanthosepion > Acanthosepion pharaonis. The sequence goes on along the minus strand of CAHIKZ030000371.1, from coordinate 627,840 downwards.
GTACACACTTGCTCAACTTGTATGCCTTCCCTATATGGTACAGGTGAAGTCTGTTTCATCAGAAACCGGGAAGTGTTCAGCAAGCTCACCACAAGTTTAGCTGTTGTTCTCCTCTATGACCACCTTCAGAACCTGATCATCCAGGACATGTGGGCAGCCACTGCAGGGTTCATCAGAAAGGGGGGGGGGGCGGATCTCCTGATCTGAACTTCTTGAACCAATGTCTGGCAGTGCATTCACTCACATCATTATTCCCCAAAGTCTTGATATATTTGGCGACTTGATGCAGCTGAAGACAAACCCACCTTAAAGCCATAAAGCAGAAAAACTTGAACGAGCTGCTTCAACACCACCATATTTCCTCATTGCTGCTCGAACTATGACTGATGTGTGTATGTGCAACTCACCTGCATTAGTCAAGAGGAATGCCCCCATCCCCACCGCTTTCCTCACATATGATATGCTCATTTGTGTATCAGTGATCACTTCTTCCCATACGACACAAAAAAAAACGGCAAGGACTTTTTTGGTTATCATATTAAAAACTTGATTTTCTTCTTGCATACCAATGTTACATAAAGCAAGGCCTCTGATCAGGAGATTGAAGGTTTTGAGGAGTGTGGAACCAATTCTTAATTGTTATTTTTCCCAGGTCCATTCTGACCTGGGGTGATAGCATCTGTTAGGGTCCAAAGTATGGGAAAATAGTAATTCCCCAAACCAAAATCAAAATACTAGGAAAATATAAAAATACATTTTATAGTAAAAATACTAGCAATACATTTTTATAAAAAAATTACCAATACATTTTTGTAGTGGAATTACCAGCAGTACATTTTTAAAAAAACCCAATCATACATTTTTTATAGTAAAATTGACATAAAATTGGCATACATTGACAAAAACAAAAAAACAATGTTATGATTAATCTCATTTCTTGTAAAATTTTCACTCTTCATTTGATATTGTAAGATTATTTGTTTAAAAAAATGCAGCTAAGTAATTAAATTTTAATCACAAAAGGTCATTCTCTTGAATTATAAACTTTGAATTTTCATACTTAGATTTCAACATAACACAAACAAGTTGATATGCCACTAACAAAAACAACCAAACTAGTGCTGAATAAAATTTTGCCAAATTTGAAAAGATTGTTCATTTCTCAGTTTGCTCAGCATTTTTTTCACTGCCTTTTCTTGTCTACTATTTCAACATCCTTTGAACTCACTCCCCCAGAAAATAAAAAGACTCATTTTCTAAGATATTTTTTTTTAAGGAAGTCATTTCATACTTGAGATACCTCATACTTTTGAAAAGTAAATTATCCATACATTACCACAGTGAATTTTCTTTCGTGTTTGGCTTATTTTTAATCTTTTTTATAATTTCTGAAAAAAATCTCTAATCTCTGAACTTTAAATAAAACTATAAAAAGGCAATAGTTTTCTCATAAAACTTGGTGAAATTTTCCAGGTGATATTTTAACTTGATCTCATATACTAGATGAGCTGCTTTTCAATTTTCAGCCACATTAACCATTTACCTGAAGATGACAGGAATTTCTATCATTACAGTGGCTCAACTTGGTGTAATACTGAAAGTGCATTAGGTACATTTTTTGCGAAGTGAGAAAAAAAAAAATTGTATAAAACAAATTTTTTTTAAAACTGAGGCTAACTTTACAAAAAGACTATCAGAATATTATATGCCATTCTTATAGAGATCAATTTGCTCATTTTAAAAATGGAAAAACATGCAAAAAGGGCATATGTGAGTTTATTGCCCTTTTTAAATCATGCTGATACACTGGGAATGATGGGAAATTTTGCAGCAATTAATATTGCCAGGATGTATAGTGATTGTTAAGACCTGAATTTCTTCTTGGCAAATGTTTTTGATACATAACTTAAGAAATTATTCTTTTTATACACTTGTGAGAAAAATAACACCAAAGGAAGATACAGAGCCAATGTACATCTCATATGACATCTATTATTTTAAAAATAAGTCTTGTTAAGACCTAAAATTATTAAAAATGTTTATTTTTGAAAAAGCTCAATCTTTTTAAATAAATTTTATATCATGTAAAATTATCTAATTGACTAAGCAGATATTACTTTAGTGATCATATAGACCAGTATTTCTGTTTCAAATCATATTATGAAGAATTCACTAAGATAAAGATGTTCTTTTGTCCTGCAGTGAGGTGCCACTACTATATTGTACAGAGATTTTTAAAGAAATGTTTAAAAATTGCTTATCTATACTACTGCTGATCTAGTAATAATAAAAGATGAGTCCTTTTTACACAATTTATATTGTTCAGACTTTTGTCCTTATCTTTATTGCCATATTCTCATTTCATTTGTATGCTCTGGCCTTCTTCTCAAATATGAGGACAACAGACGAAACAATGTAAATAATTACAATGCCTGATCTGAGAAATATAGACAGATGTGTCCTTATTGTCACTTGATGGAGTTAAAAAATATTCACTTTTCTTAACCTTATATTATTTATATATTTACATAGAGTGCTGAAGTGCTATGTCACATTTATCCTATTGTATGGTAGTGAATACCGAAAAATGTCCTTACAGATGAAGAGGAAATTCAAAGCAACACAGATGTGGTTCTACAGATGGATGGTGAGCATACCATAGATAGAACATGTGAGCAATGAGGAAATTCTAAAGAAAACTGAAACAAGAAAAACACACAGAACTTAAAAAGTCTAAATTTTTGGATACAAAATGGCTTGGAAAATTTAATACTCACAGGGCATATTGGGGGAAAGAAGATTAGAGAGAAACAGCAAGCAAATTACCTACTTAGCTTGAGTAAATGAATGGTAGAACAAGGACAGGGAGGAAGGGAAATGGCATGCATAGGTCTAGTATCGCCTGGGGCAAAGATTGTAACTGGCACCCCCTACTCCAAACAAAATTGCAACATATACTTAGTTTATTTCCTTTTAGACAGATCTATTGTTCACAAATTTTTATCATAATCAGTTAAAGAGAATGTTTGAATAAAAAAACATTAACACATTATACAAATTCATCAAATTTTATTTATTTATAGATTATAAATAAGGTTGACAAATGGCTTCGTTTGTGAAACATTTCTTAACTGTATTTTACTGTTTTAACACTAAAACTACAGAAAGTTGAACATACTGATTAAAAAAATAATTGACAGTTGATAAAAATAAATGAAAAACAATTTCTACTCAGTAGTAGTTAGATAAAATTTGTGTAAATATTTTTTGTCTAATATTTGTTTTGCAAAATCTTTTGTGAAATATGGCAACAAAAAAAGAAACTATATTATTGTGCTCTCAAAAAATATAAGCTGAAAGATTAATTTTTAAAATATATTTCATTTCAATTTTTAATTAAAATTAAGTTTGTTTTGAAATTCTTGAATTTTTTTGCTATGTCTCCTATGACATTGTTGGTTATTAATAACTAAAATCAGGTTTACTTACTATTAATATTTTAGTGGTGGATATTGCCTTGCAGATATTCTAAGGTCTTGTTTATTGTTTCCCTTTGTATGAGTACACCTAACTTTGTGGGAAGTTAGAACAACAATGATTTAAAACAAGCCCCCATCTTTTTTGCATTAAATGACCACAACATTAACATCCTAAATCTACATGATGGTTGCATAATATAATTATCCATACTATCAAAAACATTTCACATTTTTATTCTAATTATAAAGATTTGGCTGTTTATTGCTATATTGGTGGTACTGTCAATAAAATATATTTAATAGTAGTTTATATTTTTACTGTACAAAGAAAAACAAGATATAGATAATAATAATAATAATAATTAGCTTAGGTACCTCCACGAGATTGCTAAAAAAAGAACATAGCATGATGAAAAAGACGCCAAACTTGATGAAAACAAAATTTTATCATCTAAATGTTTATGTTATTATTAAGAGGAAAGATCAAAGTATTTTGGGGGTATTTTTTTACATTTTTTAAATGTTCCTAGCATGTCTGAAATTTTCGTTAAAAATCTTTTTTTTTTTTTTGAGTCAGCAAAATTGACCATTTTTTTTTCATTTTAAAAAAAAAACTGAAATCTGACTTTGAAATTTTTTAAATATCAATTATCATTTTTTCAAAACTTATTTTAAGAAAATCAGAAATTATAATGTTTATTTATAATATTTTGAACCAAACTTAACTTAGCTTTTTGTGCCAAAAAGATGTAATTTGAAAATAAAAACAAAGCAGGTCATAAACTTTTCGTCTCTTTGACATGTGATGAATGATATATTTACGAATTCCATGAGGCTAATTTGTTCTACGGAAGGAGAAAAAGAAAATAATTTACATTTACATGAACAAATTATTTACCCCGTTATTTTTAACGAAAACTTTCAGCGGTCTAATTTTTTTTTTTTTTTGTACTTAGCTTTCACCTTTACGTTTATGATGCTTTATGGGAAATATATTGTAAAGAAATTAAAATAAAACTGTTAAGAGTGACATTAAATTTCATATTTCTTAAGAAAGGTATCTAATTAATTTATAGGTACCTTTCTTATGAAATTTTATCAGAATTGTACATAAAATACTATAATTTTATGTACATTTATTACATTCTACTGTTATTTGTATTTGCATTCATTTTATTATTAATTTTGATATTTCATTTATGGAAAAATGTCGTAACTGAGATTAATATAAAAATAAGATCATATAAATTTCATAAGATGATACTGATACTTGTAGGTACCCTTCTCAGTTGAAATTGAAAAAATCAAATTAACTTCTCCACGTTTTCAAAAAAGTAAAGGCCTTAACAGCGGAGAACAATGCTTAACTCAAATAACGAACTTAATTATATTCTGGTTGGTCTTCCGTATTTTACAATTACAGCTCGATTATAAGCACAAAATTACATTTCTTAATTACTGGGGATCTTCTGATTAGTCAAAATGATACAATTTACAACGCTAAAAAAGATCTATCTCATATAGGACACTTATGAAAGCCGATGCTTTTTTAACTAATTTTATAATATTTTAACAACTTAAATGTAAAATCTATTATAATTAATGAAATAACAAATAATTGTATTAAAAAATTCATTTTTCATCGAAAAAATTTTTTTGCTTTCAGAAAATATTCTCCATATTCATAAAAACAACTGAAAGCAAATAAAAGCATTTGAAATTAAATAATATCTTTGTTTTATTGAGTTTTGTATGTTACAATTCAGAGCTGATTTTCAGGTACTGTGTATCCAATTAAAAACAAAAAAAAAAAACATGATTTGCATTCCTCAAAGCCCTGTGCTTTTTAATTATTGTAATCACTAAAAACCGATGCGATCAATTTCTAGCGTTTTCATAAAATTAGTTATGGGGGTAATAAATATTTTTAAAAAATATTTCTACCATGACTTTCATAAAAAAAAACATATTTATAATAATTTCGATCATCTGTGAATAGTTCCTGAAAGTTTCATTAACATCCGATAATTATTTCTATTTTTGCATGATTTTTCAAATTAATGTGTGTCATACCAAAAAAACGTGCTAAAAATTGTCTATGTTATTTACTAGTTCCGCTGATACAAATAGAAACAAGGTTTTTTTAATCAAAATTTAGAATGTTCTAAAAAGGAAAATTTTTTTAAAATAATTAAAAAAAAACTTTGGTCTTTCCTCTTAATAATAACATAAGCATTTAGACAATAAAATTTTGTTTTCGGCAAGGTTGGCGTCTTTTTCATCAAGCTATGCTCTTTTTTTAGCGATTTCGTGGAGGTACATAAATTAGCTCAACTTTAATATTTGATACTGTATCTTATTTGCAATTTGGTTTAGAAGTTCAATATAAATTTAAAAGAGGTGCAATTGTACTAGGGACTGTTGGATTTACTTGCCCAGTTTGCTTGGCATTTGCCCAAAAGTTGGATAAAATCGATTCTTGGTGTGAAATGCTGACAAAAAATTCTAATTTTGAAAAAAATTAGTGACATTTTGTTATTCTTAAATTCTTACCTTTTCATCTTTGCTTTTAAATTTGTTAAATTCTGTTAAAACTTTTTTTTGAGTGTAAAAAGAATGTTCAAAGTTTATTTTTTGTGTCAAAATGTTTATTTTTTGGGTGTAGTAAAATTTTAAAACAATACAAATATTTTTGGTATAAGAAAAAAGAACAAGGCAAAAGGAAATGGCTGCCAGCAATTAATATATTGAATTAAAGTTAGATTCTCAACACTTTAAAAACTAAATTAGAATTTTATTCCAGAACAAGAAATACAATTAAGACCAACAATCAATTTTATCCAAAATTTGGGTGAATACTAAGTGAATTGGGTGAGAAAATCCAATGGTCCCTACACTTGAAAGAAAGATCTATCTACATCTACAAAGAAAACAATTTAAAATTTCATATTAAATTAAAAATATAATTTTAAATATGAAACAAAGATTAATGAAAAAAAAAATGCTAGTAATTAATTTTTCATTTTTTTCCTTAAAACCCCTTTTAAATTTCTTTAAAATAGAGTTAACAAAAAGAAAAGAAAATACACTTGCATTTATGTTGATGTCAAATTTCCTTTGGGTTTTAACTTTCAGTTTTTAGTTTGAAAGAAGTTGACTCTACAAGAATGAAAATGTAACTAACTGTTTTAATAATAATGAAGATTTTTTTAAGTAGTTTTTGATTTTATGGCATTCTATCTCGGCACCCACCCATTATATCTTTTGAACTTTGTGTTCACTACCAGTTCACAGATATAAAAAATGAACTGACGCCAAAGTCTTGGACTTCTCACATGTGAAAATCTTTGAATTCAAGTAGGTACCAGCAGCCAAATATAGACATTTTAAAACTAAAAACTATTTTATTTATTTTTAATATCTAATTTTAGGTGTGTTTTGCTAAATAAAAACAAAAAGTTGTTTGTTTTTCTTCCTTATCACTGCCTTTGTTGCAACAAAAATAATATACTCCGTTGGGAGTGCCACCTGAGGCCACTGCCCTGTTTCCCCCCCTTTACATGCCATAAGTGACAGAAAAGTTATGGAAAATCATAACCATCCACATCTTGAAGGAATAGGGCCATATAAATGATAATGGTTGTTTATATTTACTTAAAATAAAAATACTGGCTTTTTTTCTAGATCATAGAGGGCAATTATAAAAGAACACAAACTTGCCTAATAAAAAATGAAAAATAAGTTTGAAAGTCAACTGAAGATTTTTGCTATTTTTATCCATTGTCGCTTGTTCAATATACATCTTCACATTCTGAATATGCCTGATGTTATAAAGGTGATATTTTATTATTTTCATTAAATATTACATAAGGTATATTACTATTTCATTTAATGAAAATAATAAAATATCACCTTTAGAAACAATAAACTTGTAAATTTTGTAAAAAGAAATTCATTTCAACGTTGAGATTTTTCTAAAGAATAAACAGACAATCTTGTCACATCTGAAACAAATTGATCTATTCATTTATTTGGTCTTATCATATTGAAGTATTTTGATTTAGATGCTGCTGCTAAATTTCACGTCATGAGAGCCACCTAGCCCCTCCAGCTTTCATGGTCTTGGCAGAGCGTTGAAACATCCTCCAGTGCCAGATTAATCTGCTGGAGGTCCTAGTATATGACATCCTCCCTGTGGCTGCATGGACATGACCAGTTTGCAGATGTCGAGTTAAACAAGTAGATGACTCTGGTAGGGTGGTCATCATATTGTCGCAGGATGTGACTGAGCCAGTGAACATAGAGCTGACTGATGCTACAGAGGATGTTTGGCTGGTTGGTCTTCTTCATTGGACAAAGATCAGAAAAATGCACCCTCTCAATGGTTTTGAGTGTACTGGACTTGAAGCCATAGATGTGGGAAAGGCCACATCTTGGCACTGTATAGTAATAATTTTAATTGAGATAGACTTCTTGATAAATATTTTTTTATAGCAATATAAACCAAAAAATAGCTTACCAAAGAATAGGTTAGACAGAGAAAGGTCAGTATTTGTTCTGTATTATTATAATCAAATTACAAGTTATATACAATATATATTCTGGAGGGTCAGGTGATTCAAATGACTAGTCAAAAATGAATTGTATTTAAATCAAAACATGTATTGTTCAGCTTTTTATTACTAATACAGAAGCATGATGTATATGTATAAAAAAAAGAAAGACATTAGTTAAAAAAAACAAAACTGATTCATTATAAAATGCACTCGTGATGGTATAGTAGTATGGAAAAATGACATTTAATCAGTAAGCATTTTTCCAAAATAAAAAGATTAGTATTTCAAATAAGGTAGTGGGCTGGATTTTAAACACTGATTTTCTAGACTGTTAGACTTTTCCTTTGAAAACCTTTTGCCTTACTAAGCTAAGCTAAAAAAATTTAAATGTCTTTTTAGTTTTTAATTTCTTTTAGCCCTTTTAAAAGTTATTTTCAGTATAGAATTATAACTTATATTTTTATCTTATATTATCCAATTTTAGTTTTTAGCATCATTATTTTATGGTTACCTATCTTTCATTTATTTTTTTTTAGTCATAATGTCATATTTCTACCAGAAATGTTGATACTTAGATTTTGCTTGCATAAAAAAAGTTAACTTTGTTTTGTTTTTCAATAATAATGTTAACTGAAAGAGAAACCAGATTGACTCAAGTTGTAAAAGAGAGAATGAAGAGTAAAAATATTTTCATTACATTTACAAGAAGCTAAGAATTATTATTGTGATAATAAGGAAACCCATTTTTACCCGATTAAAAACAGTAAAATGCTACACAAATTACAATACCACGGCGTTATAAAATAGAAATCAACTTCGTACTAAGTGTACACAACCGACTAGACTAGTTTAATTACTATTCATGAATTAAATAAATAATAATTATGGAAATATAAAGCTAAAAAACATCTAAGTACCAATAATTAATTTTCGGTCGGTGCATGATTTTAATTTTTAAACGACTCAGAAAAACGCAGATGCTAGTGATAAAAATTGAAAGCAAATATTCTTGGTCTGTCGCCATTGACATTCCAATATTTGGATAAAAATCTTTTATAAAGACAGTATTTAACTTTTCAGTTGTTATGATATTGAAGACTTTTTTTCGGCAAGATGTCACATTGAAAAAGTAAAAAAGGCGCACTTCAAATTGTTACGTAAACTCCGAAAATTAAAAAAAAATCTATTGATAGCTCAGTTCCGTTACTTTCTACTGTGTATTTTCCATCTAGTAATACAATTAACATGAAAAAAAAAATTGGAGGAATTGAAAACTATTTTCCTCTAAGAAGCCAAAATTCAATTTTTTCCCTTTTCTATCCTGTCTGCTGTGAAGTTCTGTTGTTGCCAACATCCGGGTTTTGGGCGGAAGCAAACGAAGCAGACGACTTCCTGTTCCGCCATCAGGGATGAGAACTGTAAGTACGTTCGATTCGACGCCTATTATCTTTCTACCTTTTTTTAGACTATCCACCGTTAATCTTTCGAGTTCTTAATGAATGAATATTTAACAGAATAACATTAATGTCCTACATGATTTGGAATTAAACAAATGACACTTTTCTGCGGTGTGTGCGTGCGCGCGTGTTTTTTCATATGTGTATGTATGAAGACATACATACATACCTACATATATTATGTACACATGTGTATGGTTGTATATATATATATATATATATATATATATATAATAAATAATAATAATAATAATAATAATTTTCTTCGTGCCCACTCGCATCTTTGATGCTTACAAAGAGGCGGCAGTGGTGGCGGACACTGCTTTTTTTACACCTGTAGCTGTTTTGAATGAGTTTATCGCTTCTTTATTTTTTATTATGCTAGAGAATACCTAAATAGGAATATTGCCTAAAATCTCCCTGGATGACTGATATATCTGTATTTTCCCTCTTTTACCATCATTTCACACCCACTCACCCACATTTTTTTGTCTCTACGTGTAATTAAACATCTCTTTGGGAATGCCCTCTACTACTTTGTGAGTCCTATGACCGTGGATGATGGAAATTTTATGGATTGTAAACAGTGGCGAAGAATCCAGTTTCTAGAGATGTATTTTTCTTTATCGTTCTTGAGAATGGTCCTAGTTTTCTAAGTGCACAAACGTCAACAAATTATAGAATTTTATTTTGTTTGTTTACTTTATTTATGTATTTATTTGCTAAAATAACCATTTCTTCTTTTAAAAACAAAGAAAAAAACGTATTTAAAGTCCTTGAAGACAGTAGGAGATACCTCTTGCAATGAACATCCCATCCTTACAGATGACATAAAACAGGGAAGAAAGACCTATTTTCTTCTTTTATTCTTTGTTGCTTACAATAAGAGTTTCTTTAAAAATACGGCATTAGGATAACTTTGACTTTTTATAATGAATTAAAAAAATAACGCAATAATTTAGGATGGAAAATAAAAAAAAAAAATTAATGGCAAATCTTCGTTGTTTGTCGAAAAAGTCAGCGGAAAAAAACAAAATGTTGGAGATTATTTTTTAATTGAGTTTTTTACATTCGACTCTACTCTCTTTTCGTTCCTTCATTTATTAAAAATTTTAATGATGTGTGACTTGCCCTTTAAGTTTTAATTTATTTAATCGAACCTCAAACACGTGGGGTATTTGACAAAAATATCAAGTCACGAGAAAACTAGTATTTCTTTTAAAAAAGAATAAAATAAAATGAGACAAACCGAAATGTAATAATCACTTTCAGTGACATTTCCCGTGAACCAATGAAAGATAAAAAAAATATATAATTTACCTAACGACAACCGAAAAAGAAGCGTTTGTTGCTACTGGCAACTGATGTCACTTACTGGTGTTACGACCATTTCCTACAGACTTCATCAGTTTATCATTCAAAATGCACCACTACTAATAATGATGATGAAATTGTTAGGTGACAATAGAAAAACTTTAACTTGAGCTTTGGTTGGAGTGCCACACCAGTACGGACCAAAGAACATTTTTCTACGAGTGTAGGAGAAAATAGCGTTTTTAAATATAAGCATAAGATTTCTTTCTGCTTTTAAAAATAAAATAAACAAAAAAATTTAAAATAATAACTAAAAGCACATTACGATTGTCTAAGAAATTCCATACTCCATTCAATAATTTTATTTTTATACCCGTAAATCCCCTAGTTTTTAACGTTGAGATGGTCTGAGAATTTATTTAATTTTTTTTTAAATAAATCTCTTTTGGTTTGGTTGTCTGTCTTTCTTTTTGATATGATGTCTGTTAAAATGGTCAGTATTATTACGTCTTAACTTTCAACACTATCTCGATTGAGAATATAACTTAAATTTTCAATGGAGCAGAAAGTACTGAACTGTCAAGTATTGGATGGCAGTTTTAACACGAAGGTATGTTATTTAGATTCGTTTTTAGTTAGTGACTATCTTACTGTCAAATGACAGGAAGTAACGGTCTGACACTTACTTCACAAAAACAAGCAATGTGTTTTTTATGTGTATTTGTTTTTCATGACTTTTGTAATTATTTGCATTATTCTTCTTAGCTGAAAGTTTCAAACAAGTAATAAATTCCTATGGGGCCATACGAACACCAAAAAAAAAAAACTACCGAATACATTTTCCTATTATTTTTAAATTTTATAAAATTGAAGAAAGTAAATATTTGGAAATCGAAAAATAAATAATTTTTAAAATGCCACTACAACACTCTCCTAACATTTTTGTACTAATTTTGTCGAGTCAAAACTCAAAAGTAAAGAAATGTCGAGCTGTTAAAGGCCAGAACTTGAACGAAGCACGTTTAGTTTATTAATGACGATGGGAACATACTTCCAAATCAAATGAAAGCAAAGCAAATCTAAAATGAAATATTCGAATAATGAATAAAAGAAAAAAGTAAAGAAAAGACTAACTAAGGATACAAAACAACCAAAATGAAACTATGATAGGCTTGAAACAAACAAATGTAAAAAAAAAAAAAAGACTGAATTAAGATAGCTACGCTAATGATTAAGGAAGGAGTAAAGAAGAGGTCTGTTGCGGAATCGAAAAGTAGCAAGGGCGAAGCCGACAAATTTACCTGGGAGGGGGAAGGAGAGAAATGGTAATAATGACAATGGGGTATATTTACCTACCAATAACTCAGAAGAAAGTATGCTACTGCTAAGGAAGGGACCGTTTATCTTTTTACATCTTAAGTAAAAAATTAAAACTACACTTCTCTCTAGTTACTAAAAATAATTAGTTCCTGCGTTCTTTACCATTCTTGCTTGATTCTTGAATATTGTTTTCGCACCATTATATTCGGTTGTCTTACCGAATTATTTGTAAGCAGCCAAGAAGAGTTTTTTTTTTTTTTTCAATAAATTTTTGTCTTTTTTTCCCCTACTCCCACTCATCATGTTGTCACTCAGAATATTTGTGCATAAAGTTAAACTAGCACTAGAATAATTTCTCTATTTTTTTAATCGTACCTGTTCGTGTTACTGTTATTTTTATTTCATTCCACGTCTACTTTGATAAGATAAGAAGTGTTATTTTTTCTTGAGCCACAAAAAAAGCAAATATTCAGTTTAAACTTTAAGATTTGGGAATTTTCCTTCTCTAATCGATTTTGATGTTGAAATTATTTGTTAATTTTACAGTACTCGCTTCTTGACATCCGTTTTTCTTTCTGTCTAGTTTTTTTATTGCTAAATTTAATTTTTAAAAGAAGAATATTTTCCGTTTCACTTTTTTTTTGCTGTTAGTTATTGTTTATTTCCGTTTTCTTTCCATTTTTGGTTTTGCTTTCGTTTCGACCTACTCTTAACTTTTTAATTTCCTATATTAGCACCCACATTTTCTTCACGTTAACGGTTTGGGGTTTTTCTTTCGCGTTTTATCATCTGACTGGAAGTCTTCTTCACTTTTTTAAATCCACTCAGTAACTAACACAACACATAATTGCACTGTTGAATGTAGTTAAATTTAATTTTTTTTTTTCTGCGTAAACAAAGCTAGATAAGTTCTTTAAAAAAAAGAAAAAGTAATCTATTTTTCTTGTTACTATCTTCAAGTATTGAGAGTTAGTATTACTACAAGTTAAGTAGTAAGGCTTCCAACTGTTCTGGTTTTTAAACTTTGTGAAGTGCCCTTGTAAGCTTTGTAGCTTATGACATCCACTTATGAAAAGAGTTTTACTTTTGTTCTTTTAAAAAAATTGACAGCTGAGTTTTTAATAATTTTTATGTTTTGCACCATTGAAGAAAACATTCCTAAACCATTCAATTTGAAATTCTGTGTAAAAGTTCATATCATTTTGAATATTATTGTCTTGTTTTAAATTCAGAACATTGTGAAACAAAAAAAATTATCTTAAGGCTTTGTAGTCAATTGTTCATTTTTTTTCCTGTTATTCAAAATGGAATAATAATTACAACTATTACTATTAATTACTATTATTTGTAATTGAGGAGACACTGATGACAAGGAAAAGAATGTATATGATTAATTGCAATAGGATTTCTGAAACTAATTTTGTTGAAAAATTCAATTGTGGGTAAATATTTTGGAAAAGTTGTTGCTCATATTTGGTACTGCATTTTTTTTTTCCAACCGATAATTAGTAAAACCTTTGTTATTTTTGTGGTCATCAATGCTATGAAAAATAACTCATTCAAACTACCAACATTTTTACACTGAAATTGGGTTTGGCATTTTTTTGCATTGACTATAACAGTTATAACTGAATAAATTAAAAAATAAAAATACATGCATTGGATTTTACCTTTATCTCAAATTCATCTTTCAATTCTTAATAACCAACTGTCAAAAATAACTTTCTCATTTCAATATATGTTTAAACTTTTTTTTATTTACTGATGCATTTTGGATAATTTTGCAGAAACTCAGTGAAACTGTTTTTATCATGGATTACACTTAATCTGTTTGTTCCCTGAGACATTGTCTAAAACAATAAATTAAGCTTGTCCGGCTTTTCACATGGCGAATTTGACACGATCACAAGACCTATTGAAGGAAAGAGAGACAGAGGAAAGCAGCAAATAACCTATGTAATGAATTTGTGTAATTGGTTGGAATACTAACAAACCTAACAAAAAGCAACAAAGGACAGGAAGTTATGGAGAGCCATGATCACTCACATGGAAGAGGAAGAAGAAGAAGAATTGAACTAATACCACTCTGTTACATAAAACACTTACATAAAAATCCTAGTAACAGACATATTAGCCTTTTAAATAAAATATCAGTATTATTGACTTGGATCTCATTTATCTGACCAAAGACTTGATAGTTACCATATTTGTTTGTATGTGACATAAGAAATTTTGTATCAGAATTAAAGGTTTAAATTAGAGTTGCATTATACAAAAAATGTTATAGTTTGATGAATTTGTTTATTTGCATTAGTGAAGTAATAGATGACCAACATTTATATAGAATTGTTTATTGCTTAGCTAAAATGACTAGCCATGTAAATTTACTTTATCTTGATTGGCCACCTTATATATTTCAAGTTGATACTTTTTTTTGTGGTAGAAAACCCCTTTTTAATGCCTTCCTTGCAAATACTCTTGGGAAAGGTATGAATTTTTCTTCAGCTATGGCTTAAATAGTAAGACCTGTAACTGGAAAAATCATTGTTATCAATCCTCAAAAATTGTTAATGCAATATTCTTTCTCAAAAGAAAATCATTCTTACAATCAAAAATGTTTCAGCTTTAAATAAACCACAAACAGTTGATAAGCTATAAAAAAAATAACTCATGTAAAAAGTTAAAATTGAATGTTATTCTGAAGTTGTTTTATTTTATTTTTCAGATTCATCTGTAAAAAAATTTTGGTATAAATGCATATTTTGTCTTCAACTTGATATTTTTGAGAAAATGAGGATACTCAGAGAAGATCTCAACCTGATGATTCCACTAAGGAGTCGATGTGACATCTCAAAGCTAAAACTAAATCTCTTTTACTGTTTACTCTAGTTGTGACCTCTTTCTAATTTCTTAGCTCACCCACTAGCCAGCCATGCTTGTAAACAGAAAAACAAGTTTTCGTGAAAATATGGCATTATCTGATTATGGTCCTGATGAAAATGTCAATGACAGCACAGACATTGACTGGGTGAACAAAGCATGGGTTCGCCGGGTGTTCCGTCTGTGTGCCCTAATTAGTATGATCTCTGTCAGTATGAATACACCAAAGACATTTGAGTACTACCCAGAATTGAAATACGTAACTTTTATCATAGATCTTCTTATCACCTTTCTTTTCACGGCTGAAATGATTGCTGAGATGCATATTCGAGGTATTGTGAAGGTGAGATTATTATTATTTATTTTTTATGTTATTTTATTTGTTTACTTTTTTCTCAGTAATTAACCTATTGGTAACTAACATACTTTTACTGTTATTGTTTTTTTTTTTTACCTATGATCAGAGGTTTCTAAAAAGTAAAACAAGATTAAAATAATTATACCTACTCTATCAACAATGGTTGCCTTAATTTCTGACCTCTGACAATGCTTTTCATTTTTATTTTCAATGCATAATAGCCGTGTTCTATCAGTAATTTTTAATTCTTGATCACTGGAAATCCTTTTGGTTTTAATTTTCAATGTTTTTCTATTGTAAAAGCATGAGCAGTGCATTTACATCATACTTATGTTATAATGTACTTTGTAGCATTCATAATAGAAGTAATGCTTTGGCAACTTGTCATGATGCCTGTATTACTTAGTCTGAAGACTGACTCCAATGGCTTCTTTCTTCTTACAACTGACCTGGAGCTTTTTATATATAGTTATGGACTATTTCATATAGTCACCAGGGATGTACTATTTACTCCACAACATCCCGTGCCTTTTGAGATTAATACTTTTTATAAATATTTCGTTTTTTATTAGTATCTCCCCCTCTTCTTTCTGGAGAGCTCAGCAACATACTTTGTAGTGTTTCCGTCTCAGACCCACTTCCAGTTCTTCAGCATGCTTTCTTTTCCTGGAACTTGTTCTTGTAGGTTCCACAACTTATGGTGCTGGCATATCGAAAACATCATATAGCATTTTTATCTGTTCAAATTTTCTTTTTACCTTTTTTTTTTTTTTTTTTCAGTAATATGTAGTTGCAGTATTTTTCATTCTCTATTAGAGCTATTTTCCTCAACAACAATCTTATTTTTCTCTTGTTTTCCTAGCCACTTCATTCCTGACTAAATATTTATTCATATATATGAAAATATGCAGAAAAAGTCAATCCCTTATCAGGATTGTATACAATTTCTGATATGGTATTTTGGACAGCATCTAGCATAAGAAATGTTGAAGAATTTTTTGTTTTCTTCAAAATTATATCCAACAATTCCTGATGCTGTTTTTGTAGTTCTAGCAACTGTTGATTTTGTTGTTGTTGTTTCTTTTGTTATTGTTGAATTTCAACTATTGAAGCCAAAGTTTGTTCCATATTCACAAGAATGTGTTTTTTTTCCTACACCCAAGAGAAAAAATTTGTTTTTTCTTCTACACAACAAAAAAAAATAGTTTTTTTTAAATCAACATTGTTAAAATTCTTGTCATCACCCATATCCTTGTTCCTGAAGCAACAAGTATTTTTTTTTCATATTTGTTTACTCTGTATAAGTTTTCAAAATCCTTGTAATTCATTGAAATATCCAATTATTAAATATTAATAATTTGTGTAATATTTTTTCCTGGTTATTAAATCCTATATACTTTATTTACTCTTACATATAGTATTTATAAATTCTATATTTTAGAAAAAAATCTAAAAAGCAATTTCTTATTACTCTGAGTCTGTCTATATTTCTGAGATGAGGTATTATGTACATTATTTACATTATTCGGACTATTGTCCTCATCTTTGTCGCCATATTTATCACAACGTTTCAGCCTGGGTAACAACTATCCTGGGTACAAGACAGCAGCCCCCAAAACTGGGATGGGTGGGTACAAGAGGAGGTGTACAACAACACTCAGAAAACAGTCTGCCTGCCTTATGTGAAGGAGTTATCAGAGAAAATACAAAGGATCTGCGGTCCATATAACATCAGGACAACCTTCAAAAGCTTGACGACACTTGAGGTATCTCTCCTGTGTAAGACCCCCCCCCCATAGAGGAGAACATGACTAAAGACTGTGTATATTCTATCCCGTGCAGCTGTGGAAAGGAATATAAAGGAGAGACATGTCGCCCCCTCAAGGTAAGGTTTCAAGAACACCAGAAAGCTGTAACACAAGGGGAAGTAGAAAAATCAGTCATGGCTGACCACATATGGAGAGAGAAGGGAGATCACCGCCTCTCTGTGGGGATCATGTTGAGATCATAGACAGGGAACACCATTGGAAAATTAAAGAAACTTAAGGAATCAGCACATATGCTAGGCCACAAAGATCTCCTGAGCCGACCAAGCATAGAAATAAATACAATATGGTAACCAGTAATAAGGAGTGCCAGAGAAAAGCAATGATAACAACAAAATGTTGCAATATGAGCTCTGGTAAAAACATGCAATGATAACAGCAAAAATTGCAATATGAGCACTGGTAAAAATGGTTGCTGAAGACATTAGGTTTATAATACCCAGAAATTCATACCCAGATGTCCTCAAGGACACATGGCACAGTGGCATTGGTTAGATCCAGTGACAGGACCCAAAGAGTGTGAGTTCAATACCCGGTTAAGGCAGTGGAGAACTTTCAGAGGGAAAATTAACAGGCATATGGAACTAGAATAGTCTACCCCAGTGAGCGAAATAAAGGGTTCAGTTCGACATTCCAACCATTGCAACGGCTGAAACGTGATAAATATGGCGACAAAGATGAGGACAATAGTCCAAATAATGTAAATAACGTTACCATCTTATTATAGTATTACTGATAATATTCTTTCATACTACAAGTAGTATTATGGTTTCAATTGTTCAAGTTCTTAAACTTTGCAAAGTGTATTTGTTAACATTATAAATAGAAATTTCTTATCTTTATAATGTCATATTTTTGTTAGCTTTTCCTATTGACTTGGAAAATGTGTTTTAATTTTATTTATATTTTTACCTGTGCAGGGAGAAGTACCTTACTTGAAAGATCGATGGTGTCAGTTTGATGGGTTCATGGTCCTCTGTCTTTGGCTCTCTGTTATATTACAGGTATATGGATGTATTAAAATGTATCTGTACCATTTATATCTATAGTTTTTGTTCACTTGCTTTATTGCATATGCATTCAGAACCTTTGTCTTTCAATGAATTTATAATCAAAATGCTGCTCCTTGAGTAGCAGTATTTCCAAGAATATATCTTCTGTAAATAAATCACTATATGAATACAAGTCTGTACTTCTGTGATATCTTGGCTTATCTTATATAGCCTTTGTAAATTTTTGTGCTATCCAAATTAAATTATCTTTGTGGAAATTTTCACTTCATATATTATTAATATCCACATGTGATATATCTCATCAAACATTTCAGAATAACAATTGCTTTAATATTTTAATCACCATCTATAAATTGTCTTGAATCATAATCTGATTCAGTGCCAAAATAAAAGGACAAATTTCTTGTAAGATATCTCATCAGCTGTTCTAAGACAATCATTTATTTTACTGTTTATATCATCATGATTAAATTGTTTTCAGTCATTATCTCTTTCACTACCAAAGGAAGAAGATTCAAGTAAAATGCATTTTTCATGAGGTATCTTGTCAGCCACTCTCAAGTGGTCAAAAGATTTCAGAAAGATTAGAATATATTGATTAAAAGATAGGACAATTTGAGCTACAAAATCAGACATGAGAACTGAATTATCATGACTTAGTTCACTTTTTATAGGTTTATTATGAAAATCATGCTAATACCCAGGTTTAATTGATTGTTTTTAATGACAATGAAATTTTATTTTAAGAATGTTGGGTAAGCATATTGATTATAGATAAATTTTTGTTGGAATCCATACAGACCTCTTGGAGAAAGAAACACCATCATATTACATTGATTTAAAAGTTTGTAAATTATTTTTGTTTATAAATTTATTTTTAAATTCATTTTGTTTTTAAATGTGTTCAACAATTACATTAAATGGGAAATGTTTTTGAAATTTTATGTTACTTTAATGGATATATGAAAGACTTTAGAAAAAGTAGCAAATGCTAAAATTTATTTTAAAAATTGATTGAAGTTAAAAAAAATAAATAAATAAATAAAAATTATAAGATCAGAAAGTTTATAACATTACTTCATTTATTTGTTAATCTATCCATTTTGAAAACTGCATCCCATAAAGATAGTGGTACCAAATTTAAAATGTAATACATTTGAAATAATCTTTGATAATACTTTATTTTTTATCATGTGGTGTTTACATTTGAGCTAAATAAATATGATTAAAACATAAAAGATGTAAAAATTGTCAGGAAGGAATCACATGTGTGATAAGACATTTTTCAAAATTATATAATAATAGAGCAATGTAATTTTTTATCTTAGCTTTTTTTATTAAAAGGGGTTGGATATATATTTAATTTGAACTTTGATATTCTGTTGGTGTTGAGTGTTTGCAGTTAGTTTCAAAAACTGGATAGCAATATACAATCTTAATGTAATTAGCAGTAATGTGATTTAGTAGCTCAGTCAATGTTTTGCAGAATACTCTAACTTAAAATTGCAACACTCTGAATATGTGTTTTACTTTACTCAAGATAAAACATAGTAAATGATCTATGATACAGATCATTATACACACAGGCTCCAAAATAAGAGGCATATCAACAGTACTCACACTCCATATAAAGGCACTGTATGTCCTATTTGGTTATTAACACAGGCCTGTACTTTCACAGGCATTTAACGTTACCATTTTGCAATACATTATTCCATACTTCTTGCACTTGTTGATGCAATACAGCAAAAGTTGTAGGTGGGCTAACTGAATGAGTCAGCCATTGTCCCATCTACATTCATTGAGGGACTAGCCTGGTGATTGTACTAGCTAGGAAAGTTGTTGGGCGTGTTGAGTAGTATAGGCATTTTCCTGCTAGAACAGAACATCATCATTCTGTTGGAATGGCAGCAGAACAGAAATTTCTGGATCTACACAGCACAATTCAATGAAATGCCATGGTTCTGTGTGTTGTGTGTAAATTCACACTGGAAGATATTGCTCCCCAGCACTATGTCACACATAAAAATGACCATCAATTGCATGAAGGCAGAACTTATTCTTACCACTGATTTATTAAAGAGCACTCTCTTTTGAAACACTGGATATGTGCATAATATGGTATAAGTTAAAATCTGGCTTGAAGCATACATGCATATCATTCTACCATAAGTAAACAATTTCCAGTGGTCTGTGTTGATGCTCCTGGGGCTGTATTTGTTCTGATCTATGCTGTGGATTTTATGTACCCTTACAATATATCGGTCTTGGTGAAAGTCTGTAATATGTGACTATCGAGAATGTGCTTGGCAAGTGTAAAATGTTCATTTGACTACTGTTGTCATCAATGCATCATATCCAATATGTACAGAAATTGAAATGTTGAAATGACCATCTAACATTTTGAAGGCCTACAACCCAAACATTTCCAAAAAACATTCAAATAACTGAACAAAAGGGAATGTGCATATTTCTGTAACATGATACATGCTTGCACTGGACTCTTTCAATGCACTGAATCTTATTTACATTTGAACTAATGACATCATCTATGTTGTTATTAACACAATATTTATTGTGTTCTCCAGCTTAATTCAAGTGCCTATTAATTTGGATAACTTTCAAGCAATTTAAAACTGAACCTTTTATTTAATCTATGAGGATAGATTGTTCTTATTCCTCTGTATCTAGGGATGTCTCATGTTCTTTTTTAGTATTACTTAATTATTGCTTGCTCTGTTTCCACTAATTCTGAGTTTGTACTACTCAACTTTATGATTGAACTCACAGTTATTATACTATCAAATTCATGAACCAATATTTTAATCCACTAGTCTCTTTTCCCACAGAACCTAGATCAACAGACACCTGATGTAATCCAGAGGGTACAACACACAAAATATGATAACACGAAAGATAAGGATATTAGTCTGAATGTGAATAATGATAACTCTTCATTCCAGAAACACTGAACCTTATTACAGCATGTATCATTGTCTAAAGCTCAGACACAAACAGTACACTGGTATGGGCATTACTACATTACAAGATAGTTGAAGACTAAAACTGTCACCAGAATATCTACTACTCCCTAACATGCACATATTGTACCCAGGTCAAAATCAGCATTGTTCTTCAATGTGTTGTAATTTTATGTTCCATCAGTTTATCAGTACAGAAATTGGAACCCTTAATCTGAGGTGAGATCTTAGTTAAGTTTGCTTGTGTTCAATTAACATTTGGGAAAAATGTGAATCCATGTCCCTGTGCTCTGTTCTGTCAACAGAAATCTTGCTAAAAACAAAAGTATGCTGGTATGCCATAATGGTTGACAGAAAAGAGGGAATGCGTGTGAGCACTTGAACAAACCATTCTCCCATAGCTACCTTACTATCCAGGTATAAATAAGAATAAAAAAACTTATGTTCTTTGTCAACCTTGACAGGAGCCAGTTACAAATATTTTATGTTTTAATAGATTTTGAGAAAAGTATAAGCATCTAAAAAAAAGTTCAACTTTTTAAAGCAAAGTATCTTGTAATATAACAAAAAGACATATAGTGGCCAATGATCTTCTGTCAAGTCATTAAAGTATAGTAGAAGATACAACACACTTTTTGTAGCTGTGGTTGAGTGATATTGTTTTTCTTCATTCATAGAATGGGGAGTGAAAGATCGCATAAGAGACTAGGTCCTTTATTTCAAGTCATCTTGATTAAATAATTTCAAATTGATCAATTGTGACTGCATGGAAAAGTTGGGAAGAAAGACTTGAGAGAAAAATGCTATTTTTTTTCCCACTGGTTACCTTATGTTTTTTAAGGTCAAAGACATGTAATCATGATGTTTACTTTTAAGTTATATAACTAGTTTATGTATTTAACTATATGCATCACTGACTTGTCTCTTAAAATTGCTATCCAAAACTTTTCTGTCAAGCACTGAATATATTACACTGCTCTGAAAATAGAAAACTAAAATGAGAGGTAGTTTTTACCAAATAAAGAACAAAAGATTTGCTAATCTGATGATTTCAAACTCCAATTTTTAAATCAACCTATTATTGATCATAAGTTATTATTAATCCCTTCTAAATCTATACAGTTATTAAAGCATGTTTCAATACTTTCCTAATCCCTAACAATTTAGAAAACATAGATTTCATAAAAATTAGGTTAGTTTCTAAAAGTAGATTAAATAGTTTGGTAGAATCATATGCTGAAAAATATTTTCTAAATGAAACAAATTTTTGATTTTTAAAAATTTTTTTTTGCTTTAGTTGGGTTAATGATCAGACTTATCTTTGCAGCTTCCAATTCAATACTCTATTGTCATTGATATTTCCACTGGTCATTCAATAATTCTTATTCTTTCAGATATTTGAAATGAGTAAAATCATTTCAAATTACACTTCCTTATCAATCCTTCGATGTCCTCGTCCTCTCATCCTGGTTCGTGTGTTCAGAGTCTTCCTTAAGTTCCAATTACCCAAGACAAGAATTAATTCAATCTTCAAGTAAGTCCACATTAAATTTTTTTTATTGCTCTTATCAGAAACTCCTATTATCTTTTTAAGTAATCATGTTACAGGCATTGATTACTTTTATAAGGAGTTGTTTCTCCAATACTAATTTGTTGGACTCTGAGATTTGCTTGCTTGCTGATACACTATCTCTGGACATTTGAGTAAATTTCCTATTTCAGAATTGCCTGTGTAATAGAACAAACCAACAAGGAAAAACTACAAATGACTAGTATAAAGTTACTTAAATGAATATTGTTATTCTGCTTAGGCTGTGTAATTCTTCTTGGTCATTAAATTATAGTGCTATGCCCTAAAACTGGTACTCCAGGTTCAGTGGCTTGATAAAATATAAATATGAAGAAATTAGAAGAAGTTATTGGTATAAGAGAAAAAATTAAAATGACTATTTAACTTTATAATTTCTCTTCCTTATTCTTATTTTTTTCTTTTGTTTTTTCAATTCATTTTATTTTAAAAAAGAATTAAGACTATAAAGAAAAATATCGTTTTGTACATTGTTCAAAATGAAATGAATTATTTTCTGAGATTTATTTTTTTGAATTAAATATGAATAGTTCATGTTAGTAATGGTTTAATTTTCTTAGATTTTGAAATGCCTTTAGAAAAATGATTTTTAACATTTATAATCTTTTTAATATAGAAAACAATTATCAAATAACCATTTAAATAAAGTCATAGAAATATCTTTTATAATATTAACTTCCTGAATAGCAGCTAACAGATAATTGCTTTAATTTTTTTAATTTATGTGATAATTTTGTGAAAAATTGTTTTGTTTCATCTTGAGCATTTTTTTTCAAAGAAAGAAATTTTTTTAATTTATATGATCATTTCATATTTTGTGTTAAAATCCTATTAGAATTTAAGAAAAGTTTGTTTTTTGCTTTTTTTTTTTTTTTTTGCAATAAGTCTTAAATTGGAACATTGAACACTTTCTGTTTTGTAGTTAGTGATTATTTCAGACACTTTGTCTTTTTAATCATCATAATGTTTTATACACAGTACTCTCTTGCTTAACAGCATTAAACCAGACCATTAAGATAAAGACTGCAACAACAAGAAAAATAGTCTGAAAGAATGTATAGTAGTAACATTTTCTTTCAGAAATTCAGATAAAATTTATTGTTGCCTAACAAAAACATTGAGATTTTAGAGCCCAAATAATTATCTTTCTAAATATTAGAGAGTAAGAAAATTACCTGCAAAATATTTATAAATGTTTACACAAATTTACTTTAATTTTAAAATTGCTGTTAAGTTATTATTGATGAATATTACATTGGTAAAATTTTATTTATCAATGTTTGCTTTTATCTTTTTTCCAGACGTTCAAGTCAACAAATCTTCAATGTAACAATATTCTTCCTCTTCTTTATGTCATTATATGGCATCTTAGGAGTTCAGTTTTTTGGAGAGATGAAACATCACTGTGTTGTGAATGGAACTGACCCTCGGTAAGCAATAATTCATATTCAGTAGTGCATTTTTATTCTTTGTACAAAAACCTGGTGATGGTCATTATAAATGCAAGTGAGATATGCTTTATTTACTCTTGGTCATTTTAGCATAGCATTTGTATTTTAATCTTGAATTAGAATTTTTAACAGAATTCCAGTAAACTGCTATTTCTTTCTAGTAAATCAGCTAAAACGACTCTTTTGATACTTTATTTGAAAGGAATAGAAATTTTGATCTAATGAAGTATCAAATATTTGTTAAAATTTTCTCTTAGTAATCTGCTTAATCAGTTACTACTGAAGATGACAATTTACTCAGAAACATTTTAAAGCAACATTATTAAGTTCAAAATAAAGCAATTCTGTTTTAGAATTGCCTATTTATCAACAGATAAAGCATATAAGTAAAAAAAGAAAAAAAAAAGAAAATGCAAACTATCCAAATATTCATGTCCAGTGTGTTGTTATTATAGCTAAGGATTATCTACTTATACTCAAAATGGACAGCTATGGGGGTTGGATTAGTTACAGTGAGTGTTAATTATTCAGATATCCTTGTAAATAATGCATTTTATTGACTGGCAAATACCGTGTTTTATATATGTTATAACACGGGCTCATTTTAAACTTATAATCAATGTATATTTGTGTATATTTATATATAAAATAATTATATACTATTTCAGAAATCTTACTTTGGAGTCATTAGCAATCCCAGATACATTTTGCTCTCCAGATAGAGGTTCTGGCTACCAGTGTCCTGCAGGAATGGAATGTATGGCACTGGAATTGACCCGTAAACAACGTGGCTTTGATGGATTTGACATGTTTGGTATAGTATACCTATTGATTATTCTTGCAAAAGTATTCTATCTAAATCTCCATGTATATTTACAAAGTATAACTTTTGCATTTATATAAATTTCATTTTTGCTTTAGATTTCTTATTTAAAATTTAAGTAAAAAAAATTAATCAAGTTTATAGATTATTATGGTATATATATAAGACCTTTATAGAAAAGTAATTATTGACTGACCACTACATTCATAAAAAATCAAGACTCAGAGATTTCTTATGTAAGATTATATGAAGAAGTCAAATTTACTAGTGTAAATAACAAGGTAGACATATATCTGCTTTTAAAAACATAGGATAAGAACAAGAGATTATTATTGTCAGATTGTAACCATAAATTCCTAGAAATTATCTGATAAGTTACTTTTTCTTTATCTTCCTATAATTGTGTGTGTGCTCTATTCAATTAATAAATCTATTAGGAAGTGCTTGAAAGGTCCTTGGCCTGACCAATAAGAAATTAAAACCAAAATTTATATTTTGTAATTTGGTCAGATTTTAGTAAATCAATCCAAGAAGATTTTAGCACCCACTTTCGTGTATCTGTGTGTGTATATATACACACACACACTGATCTGATTATTATCCAAGATTTCACTCAAATTATTTTTAGAGTGAATATACCATTTTTGAAAAGTTCAGTTGAGGAACTTGAATGGTTTTGCAGAAAACCAATTACATTATTTTGATGGCATATGTGGAAAAACACTGGGGGGAAAATGACATAGTAACAGACTTTTTGAAACATGCAGGAGAAGACTTCCACAACAGATTAATTTATCCAGTATATACCAACATTTCCATTATCTTACTTATTATAAAACGCAGATTGTGTGTTTGTGTGTGTGTGTCTGTAACGTTTATATATTGGATCGGATTTCCTACATTTTTCAACCGATTTCAACAAAACTTCACAGGACTACATAAAATTACCTTGTGGTGGTTCTAACAGCTCCAAAAATGGGGAAAATATAATTGTTTTTGCACAAAATCAATTTGAAAACACGATTAAGAGACATCGTGAAAATGGAAGGGGGACAACTCACATCGGATTTCCTATATTTTTCAGCCGATAAAACAAAACTTCACTTTTTTTTTCTTTTTTTTTTTTTTTTTTTTTTGGGCAGGTAGTGTTTCTTATTCTCTTGCACTTTTTTCTTTATTTTAACATTCAGAATGCTTTAAAAATTCCATTTACAAGACAATTATTTATAATAAAATTCTATTCAATTGGGAGACTCATAATGATTGAAAACAATGTTTTTGTTTGAGTTTGGGTTTGACCAATTAAGAAAAAATAAAAAAAAAAAACTAATTAAGACATGTGTGTCCGTCAACCTTAAACAATAATCTAACGATCTCTACTGATCGCATTTAATACAATCATCGGAATAAATTCTTTATCTTTAGGGAAAGATAATGAAAATCTAAACATACACAAGTCCTAACTAAAAATAATAACCAGAACGGAAACTACTTTAAATACACATGGTGTCCAATTTTTTTTACTGTGTTCAATAAGTAAAAATCATAAATTGTAAAAGATTATTATATATTACAGAGAAGGCTACTAAATGAATAAGATTTGTTAGATCATAATTAATAAACCCAAATAAAGTTAATATTTTTTGTATTAGAAACAATGAGTGGAAAATATATTCAAATCAGAATTCTAATTATGAATCACCACAAGCAAAATATGCAATTTTTTTTTACTGTATTCAATAAGTAAAAAATCATAAATTGTAAAACTAAAAAGATTACAGAAAGGCTACCTACATTTTTCAACCGATTTCAACAAAACTTCCTTTTTTTTTTTTTTTTTTTTTTTTGGCATGTAGTGTTTCTTATTGTCTTGCACACTTTTTTCTTTATTTTTTACATTCAGAATGCTTTAAAATTCCATTTACAAGACAATTGTTTATAAAATTATTCTATTCAATCGAGACTCATAACGATTGAAAACAATGTTTTTGTTTGAGTTTGGGTTTGACCAATTCGTAAAAAAAAAAAAAAAAAAAAAAACATGACATGCGTGTCCGTCAACCTTAAACAATAATCTTTGTCAATTTTATTTTTCAGTCTTTATGATGGTGGATACTTGATCTATCTCTTACTGTTATATCCCCGGGCAACGCCGGGCTCTAATGCTAGTGTTATCTATAGGGATGCTAGGATGTTCACCAAGAAATGGGTCTGATTACAATTTTCAAACCACCAATGGAGCCTCATACATAGAAACTCTGGTGAACAGGCTCACCACATCCAAGCTTACCATTCGACTTATAAATGGGGGGCCCCTCAGATCAATTCTATAAAGTGTTTAGAGTTATTAAAATATGACAAAGACTTCCCTGTTAATGGGTTTACTATATCCACCAGAAATCTGCTCAGTAGTTGGCATGCTGAACCCCTGCAGCTGATTATAAATCTCAATGTAATACCAACTTTGTGAATTTTGCAAATATATGGCAGCTTGGTATAATGTTGAGTCAGCTGTCTATACTTATTAAGTGTTAAGTAGTCTTTGTTCTTATTTAGGATCTGTGACAAATTCCTCTTGGTTTTAAGGTTGGATATTTTTTTTCAACTTGTTATGGCTACTATACAGAACAAGACTTGCCAATTTCTTGGAGTATTCCAACTTGTCCATCTTTCTGTATTATTACCTATATCAGTTGGCAGTATGATGATAGAAGTATCACTATAAGGTTTTGATAGTCAACTTTCTTCCAACTAGGATCTGACATGTACCAAGAGGATGAAGACTTGGCTGTGAGTTCACTGTTGTCACCAGTTATAGTAAACATATACATGGAATACTTCAAGGAAATGGCTTTAGGAACAGTATCATTAAAGCCAACAGTATAGTAGAGATACTTAGATGACACCTTCATACTCTGGCTTCACCAGCCGAACAAATAATACTGGACCATATGAACTCAAACCTTTGATCCAGTTAACACTGGAAGAATGAAAATAATCAGCTAGCTTTCCTGGATGTACCAATAACTTGCACAGAGAATGGCTTCAAGACATCTGTATATCACAAATGAACATTCACTGGACTATACCTTAACTGCAGTTCCTATCTTCCATACAAAATAAAGAAAGGGATGATGTAATACCTATAACATCATGCAAAAATTATAAGTGGTGACACAGACACATACCAACAGGAAATAATCAGCATCAAATGTACCCTTCAGAATAACAACTGTCCTGCAAACATAACATCAGTTTCTGCAAACAGAAACAGAAGGGTCAAGGAGGAGGACCAGAAAACTGGCACAGTCTGTCCCCTTAACATCAAAGGCTTATCGGGAAAGATTCAGAAGATCCGCAGTCCATATAACATCAGGATAATATTCAGAAGCAGCTTGACTCTAGAGAGGGATCTTGGCCAAGAAACCTAACATGGAGGAAATCATGACAAGAACTGTGTGCATCCCAAATCTTGCAGTGGCAAGGAATACAAAGTTGGAACCAGGTGCCTCCTAAATGTAAGGCTGTGGGAACATTGATAAGCCTTAATTAGAGGCGAGACAATGAAATCGGTCGTGGCTAATTATGTATGGATGGAAAAGTGTAGACACCAGCTCCTGTGGAATTAATTAAAAATACTGGACAGAAAAACACTGGAGAGTCAGGACATGTTAGACTATGAGGATCTCTTTAGTAGGCCTCACATAGAAATAAATACAATATGGGAACCATTAAATGAATAATGAGAAATTACAGCAAAGTTTCAACAGCAGCAGTATTAAGAAAAGAGAAGCCTTGGTTAATGCAGTCAATCATGACAATCAGAGTAGGTTTAAGCATCCAAGTTCTAGACTCAGCCAATAACCTAATAGATTAAAGTGTTGGTTCATGAATTAGGTGACATAATAATTGTGAGTTCAATCCCTGATCCAGGTAGTGCAGACTTAGACCCAGTGGAAACAGGGTGAGCAATAACTGAAAACAAAAATAAGATATCCCTAGACATGGTCACTGGAAGGGTTCAGTTTTAAATCCTATGAATGTTACCTGAATCAACAAGCACCTGATGAAGGCTGGAAGCTACAACAGCTGAAATGTGATAATAATAATAACAAAGATGAGGACAATAATTCAAGTGTAAATATGTAACATAATTTATAATGAGAGGTTGGAAAGTATTTAATGAAAATAGTCATAATGAAAAACAACTTGCCAATATTAAAATTTAAAGTGTCTAATGAATGTGTAAGACTGTTTGAAACAAAAGATAACAGATATAGCAAAAGGTTGCTTGATTAGTGTCTAATGGATGGCAAAAAACAGTAGGAAAGTATCAGATAGAAGATCGAATGATATAGTAGAGAATATCGTATTTATGGTTGCCATAGAAGGATTTTGGAAAGGCTTTTGTCCAGCAGTGGGATCACAATGTCTGATGTTGATATATATTTATTATAAATTAATTTTTATTGTATTCTATATGACATTTTATTATATTCTATAAGAGGGGGTGCTGGTTCTTAAAATCTGACCAATGATTAAACATTGGACGTTTTTTTGAATCTCTTCTTAGTTTGACTGAAAACTTTTCAGCACCCCCTTGTATTATATAATTTTCTATTTTGTATATTACATTTATTAATATAAATATTTATTAAGAAAGTATGAAAAGTATCAAAAATTTAAAAAAATTTACAATGCTATGAAATATGTTTGTTATTAATATGCATTTGTTTATCTTTTTTTTAATATCTTTTCAGCTATGAGTTTCTTTACTGTGTATAAATCTGCATCTCAAGAAGGATGGGTTTTCTTGATGTATGACACTGTAGACAGCTTGCCTTCTTGGTGCTCCCTTCTCTATTTTATTTCTCTCATTTTTTTCCTGGCATGGCTGGTCAAGGTGAGAAATTTCTCTTCTCCATTTGTGCTGAATATTGTAGATCTTATATGTGCACAGATGAAATGATTGTGTTAGTGTGTTTAAAAGACTTGCCTAAAGTATAGACAATAACTAGCAGATGTGGTATCAAGTGATCATGTTTATGGCAATATTAATGTGATTTTATTTGAATTATCAGCAAACTGTTCAACTACAGTCAAGTAAAAATCAATTTTTAATTATTTTTTTAAAATATTTTGCTTAGCAAACTAATAATAGTTGCTAGCGATTTCAGTTTTCATGGGAATCTCGTTGTTTTATACTTGATTTTGTGGTCAAAGTTGATATTGGTTAAATGTTCATAATTTTTACCTGTTTGTTTTGAAAGTCAACATAGTCATTCATATATGACTGTTTCATTACTTATTATATTAAACTACTTTGATTTTAGGATGTAATATCTCAACTTGAACAAATAAACTAATATGATGTAATAATAGCCAAAATCAATTAAAGATAATATTTTCTTGTGGTTTGCTTGAATATAGTTACTTAAAAAATGGAGAAATGAGGACTATATATTTTGTCTTAAAATATATTTACCCTGGGTTTGCCTAGTAGATTAGATAGTTATATATTTGCCAATGGCACTAGTGTTTAAGCTGAAGATTTCAAATGCTAATTTTCAATGTAAGCAGACTTAGAAAATTGGCTTAACACAATTTCCTCACTCAACTCACCTTGTTCTGTATGAAGCTAAGCTTAGTAATTATAATGTTCATCTTGACAATGTGGCATTGCAAACAAAATGCAGTTATGAAAAGATTAAACAATTGGTGTCCTTATCAATTATGTCATACACTCTTCAACTTTCAGTAACCTATGATAAAATGAGTAGAGTAAAATGACTTTTTGTAATCATATATTGTTTCAAAATAGTTATACTTAATAATTCAATATTTTGGCTTACACATTGTAAAAACAATAAAATTTAATGTATTTGTGTGTGTGTGTGTGTGTTTATTATATACAAGTCAAAAATAATTTGTACTTTTGTATGTTTACTTAATTGTATCAAGTAATGTTCAAATCATAGGACAACAATTTAATTTTTAAAGATTTCAGCTTGAATCTTTTCTATTTTCTATATAAGCTTTAGAATTAGAATGAACAAAAGTTTTAATTCACATTTGTTGGTCATTTAGCAGTTATTTCATTTTATAGTAGTAGGATGGAAAAACAGTTACTTTTAACTACTCTGACTAAAATGAATATCTTCTACTAATCTGTTTTGAAAGTTGTTAGCAAATTAGTCAGGGTTTGGACTATAGAATAAGAGCTACATTTAATCTCTAACAATCTTTTGTGTATTCTAAGTTCAAGGCCTGTTCTTAAAGGATAAATTGTTTTATTAAAAGCAGAGAAATAACATCAACACACAAAAGGTGACAACATATGCTTCTACTGTGCATATACACTGTTGTCCTCAGTTAAATGTCATTTGTTGATTGAAAATATGTTGCATACTTGTACAAAAAGGAGTTCAATGCTGAAAGTGGGGAAGAGAACACAACAGCAACAACTACAAAACATTAAGAATCATCTAGAAAATATAGATCACCTGCTGCAGAGTAAGAATTTACATACAATTGGTAGTGAGTTTATTTTCCACTGTGTTCTCCAATTTTTGTACCAAGATCACCTAGCCCAATAAGAAAAAAAAACAACCACAATGTGGAAAGGCTGATTTATAACTTTTTTTAATCATTAAAAGAATATTTTATGTATGCAATAAATTATTCTCTCTTAAAGGGTCAGTTTATCTATGAGAAACTGTCAGAAAGGCTATTTTATTTTAATTGAATTTACCCCAAGCAAAACAGTAAATCCACTAAGACACAAAAGGGTTACTGAATGTGAAAGAATTAGAAACCAGAAAACATTATGAAGCAGCAAGAACAATAAAAAAAGTAATCATGAATACATTAGATAATGATTGACATTGCATTTAAATTTTTAAAGACCAAAGTTGGGCAGAAAGCATGGAGCCAGAAGAGGGTTCCACAAGCAAGAAGTGCAAGAAAAGAAACTGTTAGCATAGAACTTATGATTGACTGAATTTATGAGATGAAGCATTAACATTAATTGTTGATTTAGTTTTTCTTTCATCCTAATTTTGTTAGTTATTATTCTGCTTGCTTAACATTTGTAGAATATAAAACAACCTTAATACTTCTTTAAAATTAAGATGAAAGCAAAATTGAGTAAAAAAAATTAATAATGTAAATGCTTCTTCTAATAAATTCATATAACTTAAGACTAGTATATCTACTATTGCTACTACGACTACTACTACTCAATTTAAACAGTATGGTTGGAGGAAAAAAAGTAAGGAAGAATGTAGCTACTTGAATTTCAACTTCTGGTGAGTTTCTGTAACCAAATTTTTATGGTATCCTCCATGTTAGACAGGCTCCCATGAGTTTAAATTTGGCCAAAATTTATTTCTTGATTTCTGATTTCTGCTGCTGTAGAATTTAAAACTACTTGAGCATTATGCAACAAAAATATAATTAATGAAAAACTAGCAAAAAAAAAACTGCTAGCCCTCTTTTCAATATTCTAAAATGTTTCCATTCTGCTAGTTCTTTGAAAATTAGGATATTGCTAATGAAGTTTTATTTGCACTCAGTATATAAAAGAAATATAAAAAAAATAAATGAGATACAACAGAAGTTAGCTTGCTTATCTAATGCATTTAATGTTTCACATCCAAGTTAAAATGTCAGCTTTTATTTTAGCTACACCAGTAGTAATTTACAAGTGCAGCTCATTCTCATTCACAAATGATACTTAGCAACCATGATTAATAATTAAATATTTTATGTCATGAATCTTTTTAAAACATATATGAACAAATTGTTTAATAGTATTTTAATTTCTTAGATGAAGGATTGTCAATTGTTATAATTTTTTTGTTAATATATCTTTTTTTATCACAGATCCCAGATTATAATTCTATAATCGCTAATAAACAGGATAGAAGTAAAAAATTGGTAATAAATGGTGGTACTTCTTCATCAAAATATTTAATATCTTGTGTAAAAGATAAACATACAAGGTGGTAGTGTATTGACATTCATCGAAATAAAGAATATAGATATAGGACTAAATCTGGATGACTCCTGATGTTTGACATTTGTAACCTAATTGGTGTTACAGAAAGGCAGGTTTTCCACAGATAATGGATGCAAGTTCAAATCTTGCCAGAGGCTCTTTATTTATGATTCTTGCTGCTTGTTAATGATTGTAGAATTAAAATCTAGGCATTGTGATAAAAAGCAGTAGAAATTAAGATAAATGAAATAAGTAAAACATTAGATATGATGGGTGGCATTAGTAGTTATTGACATGGAAAACAGAAATGGTGAACTGGATTTGAATTCCAAGCTATTAATGTTCATTTCATGCTCTTATGAAAGGCATGGATCTTTTTCTCCTTACTCTTTGTCCTCGCATCAAATATCTTTATAAATATATTGTCACTGGTATGTCACAACATGACAGAAAATAGTTGATAAGTGAGTACTTGGTCAAACAGCTTTCCCATAAATTATCTCATTGGTCAGTGGGAGCAGTAAAGAGCTGTTATGCTCATTGTTAACCTAGACAGGGATTATTATACAATCCTGAAATAATTTTACATTGCAGTTAGATGGTTTTATTTGTTTGTATTTTGAAAAGACTAAATGATGAATTGATATTTTATGCTTGTTTTGTTTTGTTTCTTTTTTAGAATGTATTCATAGCTGTGATAATTGAAACATTTGCTGAAATAAGGGTCCAGTTCCAAACTATGTGGGGACCTAGGGGCAGTGATGCAAATTCTGATTCTTCTCAGGTTTGTAGAAATTAGTTTACACAATTTTGTGTGTAGGTAACATTAAAAAGGTAAGTTTTTGTGTAAATAAAAACTTACTTTTGACAAATAATGTTTTGAAAAAGCATATTTTCATCAATTAAACACTGCTTTTGATTTCTGAGCTAGTAGATTTTTCTTTACAAGTAGTTGTAAAACAATACAGATGAACTGATATAAGAAATTATTTGAAACTACCTTACTGAAAAAGACTATTCATCATTGTTCACAGTGGATTTCTATGGTCCTGTTCCAGAAATCATTGTACAATAAAATGTTTTCTTTTGGCAGAGATTTATGTAATTCTGAGCTGAGTGTATTTCAAAATGTTTTGTATTTTATCTGGATCATTTTAAATTATTTAATATGAATGAGTTCAAATGATAATTTTGG
Organism: Acanthosepion pharaonis; assembly: GCA_903632075.3. Taxonomy (NCBI): domain Eukaryota; kingdom Metazoa; phylum Mollusca; class Cephalopoda; order Sepiida; family Sepiidae; genus Acanthosepion; species Acanthosepion pharaonis. The sequence continues at coordinate 593,600 of CAHIKZ030000371.1, read as the reverse complement.
GGTTGATATGTAGTTTACCATCTTGTATATATAGGAAGTAAAGGTGGCATAACAGTTAATGTCATAGAGAATGGAATCAATGAACAAAGTTCAAACTCTGGTTAGGACAGTTTACATTCACTTTGCACTAATGCTCTTTAGAAAGTCATGAATCCACTTCTTCCTTTAGTTATGCATAAATAGTAATCATCCTGTAAGGGAATTCGTTTTAGACTAGCAATACGGTCACATAAAAATTTTCTTGTTGCAGAAACTGCAGCAGCATCACTTGGTGTGGGTATAGGTTTATGCTTCACAAAGCTTCTGCAGAAATGTAAAAAAAATATGTATATTATGTTTTTCTTTTTTAATTTTTTTTTGTTTCTTCCCATCTCCATTGCTGAGGGCTGGGAACAGTTGTTACTGTTTTGAATTCAGAGTTTTTCTTCTTCTAGACAGGTTGCCAAACTTGATTAGAGAACCCTGTCTGCTGTGCAATTTAAGCCATAGCTGGGGGATTGTGTTTGATACTCTCTGGTTATTTTGTATATGAAGAGAGAGACTAGAATAGTTTATTGGACTTAGTTTGGTCTGACATAAGGGACCCAATAAGGTTTGAACCCACAACGCTTGTGAATTGGTTTTTAAAATGAGCTTGCTAATCATTGCACTATGGTATGTACCTTAGATTGCAATATATTCACAGTTCTTAAAAAGGCAAATGTTAGAAACTTTTGATGATGAGAATCTATATTTCTCTTGGAGAGCAGATGAATTTTTTATTTTTTTACATTGTTACCATTTCAGTTATTTAGTGAAAGCTTATTCACATTTAAGGCCTGACTGCTGATATATTTGAAAATAATAATTCTGTTGTATTTCAGAAAACACATCTTCAATTTATTCAAAAATTTATGAAAAGCTACAAAAATCAAATTATTTTATAATTTTACTATATTTTATTTTTAAATGAAAAAAATAATATGCTTAATTTGACATGGATATTATTACACTAGAAAATAATTTTATAATCTCTTATATCTCAGGTAATTCAGAGTGATGGTTTAACCTGGAAACTGGTTTTCATTGATGAAGATAAGGCCCAGGGACGAGCACCACCTATCTTCCAGCGAATCCTCCGTTCTAACGTCTTCCACATCACTGTGCTGTTGTTGGTTCTAATGAATGCTGTTACAGCAGCCAGCTTGACGTTTGATCATGATAAAATTGATCCAGATCATAAACTTGATAGCTTCTATTATGCTGAGGTAAGACAGTCATTCTTTTATTTTAATTATCTGAGACACTAAAAGTATTACACTGTTTTCTTTTTGGATTCATTAAAGATGACAAAATGTCTTATAAAATTTGTCAACACTAAAAGAAACTGATTCTTGGGAAATTACATTAACCATACCAGAAAAGTACATTTGTATTCATTCATCAGATTTGAAACTGTGCACTTGATTAGTTTTATTGTACATTGTACAACATTTTGAAATCTTTTCATTTTTTTCTTTATGCTACTAGATTTACTTATATCACTCTTTACTTTTTGTGTTAGCTTTTACTTCAGATTTTTGACAAATCTGATGCTCATATCTGTAAATATGACTGTGAAAATTATTAAAAATTATAGGAAAGTAATTATAGATATGATAATACAAAAATATGTTTGTACAAAAAAATGCAGGAGAGGCAATGCAAAAGCAGTAACTTAATCAGTTTGAGTGAATGGATAAGCAGAAGGACAAAGTGAGTTGAAAAAAGGCAAAAGTTACTTACTTAGAATAACAAAACACAAGAAGCTGTGAAGAGCCATGATCATCCTGTCTTGAAAGGATATGATGTATAAAAGAGAAATTCACTTAATATTAAAATGCCAATCTTTAAGGGTGGACTTTCTTGGTGATTTAATCAGATATGGAATACAGAATACTGAGTTTCAAGTTATGTACATCTGTCTTCTTTCTTTCATCAATAGAAAAAGGAATAGAACAATTATTTTATGATATTTTCATCTTTTTAGCAAAAATACTTTTAGAAGTGGTTTTGTAAAAAAATTATTCTAATCAGCAATATTTTAAGGCTACTCAACATATAGAAAATGAATATAACAATGAAGCCCAAAATAAACTTACTAAATATTGACTATAATTTAGTCATTATGTTACTGCTAATGTATGTAGAGAAACATTAATGGTGGCAGCACCAGGCATCTGGGGAAAATAAGGAATAAAGCTATTCCATGACTTTGGCACATCACTGTCTAAAAAATATTTATTATGTGAAAGATTGAAGTTATCTACCTACTCACAAGTTTCTTTATTACGAGTCTATTAGCTGAAATACTTATTGCTTTCAGGTTTTTGTCTTTTTCTCAATTCATTAAACTATTTTTTTTGTAGACTCATGCATAAATGTATCATAAATATACTTTCCCAGCTGATATGTTTCTCTTTAAATATAACGAAATTGAAATTAAGTTTCTCTTGTCTATTCTATTTTCAGGTAGTGTTCACAGCATTGTTTGATCTGGAGGCTTTATTCAAAATTTGGTGCCTTGGCTTACAAGGCTATTTAAAACGATCTGTGCACAAATTTGAAATTGTCCTTACCATTGGCACTTCGATTCACATCATTCCCAGTTTGTACCGTACACAGTTTACTTACTTTCAGGTAAATCATTTTGATGATACTTGTAGTAAATTTCTCTCCAGTTATTAAATGCTTGAAAAACACAAGTTTTTGTTTTTCTTGTAAAATATATACATAAATTTGTTACATATTTGTTTAGTTTTTCACTTTCAAACTGCTTTTATATAAATGTTCCAGCATTTGTAAAATAGCTGGTTATAAAACCTGTATAAAACTTTGCTGTTTACTAGAATTACACAAATTTTATATATATATATACACAGTTTAGTTTACCTGTAGTCATTGTTATCAATATTTTGCTTTATTTTGTAACTTTTAGCCTCTTTCCATTATTTTTTTCATTTTACATTAATTATATAGTTACTTACTAATGACACTAGCGAATTGATCTGCAACTTTCGCTACACTATACTATATATATATATATATATATATATATATATGCTAGATTTATGGGTAAAATATATGCTAGATTTATGGGTAAAATATATGCTAGATTTATGGGTAAAAATACTCAATGTCAGAGATACAGTGAATGTAAATATAAAAGTGGACACTGAGGTCAACATCAAGTGGCAACAGTCTGTTTCATGCTTCAACACGATGTTCAAACCATCATTTTATTTATACTGAGTGTAACAGCATAATTCTCCATCCCATAAAATGTTTAATATCTAAAAAGCCACTAAACTTATTTTTCCAGGTTTTCAGATAAGATGTTTAGCTATCTTGATATCATTTGTCATAAGAATCATTGAAAAACCCTTTGAGTTATTCAATTAGAACAGGTTAAAATCATCTTGTATCAGCACAAATGTCTTTGCAATTGAGTAATGGTAAGAAGAAAAATTCATTCAGGGTTTCAGTAATGGTACCAACATTCAGACTCTGGCTTGCATCTTCAAAGTCCATTCAAGAACCATCAAGAGAATGGTGAATAAGTTTTAAAAAGAGGGAACAGTAGAGAGGAAAACTGGATCAGGAGGTCACAACAGGAAAAGAGATCATTGTTTCAACTTAAAGCTAAAGAGATCAATTAGAAAAGATCCAACTCGATCCATAAGATGTTTGTCACATGAAAGAGGAGTTTCAGCTATGACAGTCCAAAGAACAGTGAAAAAAGACTTGAAAATGAAATCATATGTAAAATGTGTGATGCACCTTGTTAGTCCAGGAAAGAAAGAAGGTTAGAGAGCACAAAGATCATCTTGAATAAGTTGGAAAATGATCCTGGAATTATATATATATATATATATATTTGAACTTTATTTCAATCCTTCATGAGCTTCCGATCCTTAGCTATGATTCATTAATGATGAACATGTCATTTTTGTTTATGATCATTTCCATCATGATTCTTCTGTTAAGCTTGGAGAATAATTATACATTCTTATTGCTCAAAGTAGAGTCCAGTAGTGTTATAAAAACCTTGGAGAATTCCAGTAAGATATCTTTAATCATTTCTAAGATACAATGGTTCAAAGCTTAATCTAACAATTGGACAATTTTACTGTTACACAATTTGAACAATTTTGCTGTTACACCCTCTGTGTGTGTGTGTGTGTGTGTGTGTGTGTGTGTGTATATATATATATATATATATATGTGTGTATGTATGTATATATATTCGTTATTATATCAAATGATTTCATATTTTCTAATTTTTCTTTTATAAACCATTAAAATAGTTTATAAAGAAATTTTAATTTTAAATTATTTTGTCCTAAATTTTATCTTTTCATATTGTTTAACTAAAATATAAAAAATTACCAATTCTTCAGACTCATAAATATCATTACTTAAATCTGTTTGTTCTTTTTCAGGTCCTCCGAGTGGTCCGGTTGATAAAACTATCACCAGTACTTGAAGACTTCTGTTGGAAGGTAATTTTTTTGTATGTCTTCTACAGTGGTATTCCTGAAGGGTTGAATTGAAACATAAGATCACACTAGAGATGTTAACAAGTAGTGAATTCACAAATGTTTTGACCTTTCACACATTTTAGTACAAGGAACCGATTCCTAACACCTTAGTTACTATAAGACTTATGTGACCTAAAAGTGAAGGCAATATTGCCTAAGAGTTATTTTTTCATTGAGAGGGGCAATGAGATTTAGTGTTTCATATAGATTTGATAGTTCTACCTTTTTGTGTTAACCTTATTTAATGACGAATCACTAACTGAAGGTATTTTATCGCCATATGGTTTCCTCTTTCTTATGTGACATATCCCTTCAGAACATGGGTGATGATGGCTCGCCACAGCTTCCTTTTCCCTATCTGTCATTATATCTGTAAATTGTACACTTCTGTGACAATTTTTAAGAAATATAATACAGTTGATTTCCATTGCCTTCTCCATAGTTTTTTTTTTTTTTTTAAATACATTGTTGTCCTTCTAGTCTGGTTGCTAACTAAGAAAAGGGAGATCAGTCTGCTCTCCTATTTTATCCATAGCTTTGGGAAGAAAAGATGGATACATACCTTTTCCAAGGCTATTAGTGTAAGGTAAACAAATTGTCAGCTGGAATTTGAACTTGGATTTTCAATTCTGTTTTTCACATTATTAACTGTAGTCCATTCACATCCTCACCACCACATGATTACATGGATTAAAATAAAGTATTTATAAGAAAAGTTTATTTTTACAAAACCAAATTTTTAAATGGAATTTATATAAGCTTTTCTAAACTTTTCTTTACATTTGGTTAAGTTTTACTTTTTGTGTCAAGTGAAATTGCTTTTATTACATTTATTAGTTATTACTCTTAATTTAAGCAAAAATAAATTTAAGATACAACTCTTTTGTGATATAAATGAGTCTTCTCTGTAATAACTTTATTGTTAGCACTACTGGAAAAATTAATTCAAGGAAGCATAGAGCGAGAGTCTTAACAAATGGTCAAACCTGTGTAAACATATTTTTCAGATGGTAGCATATCACCAGTTAATTTATAAAAGAAAACAACATTTGTTCAATTAAAACTCTTGAATGATGTTTTTCTATGAGAAAATGATTTTGTTAAATCTGCTTTTTAGGATAATAATCATTATTTCATAAATTCAGTTAGTTGGACATAATACATTTACAACACTTCAGTGAGAAATTATCTGAAACTAACTGTTTATATAACCCCTTGATATCACAGGTAAGATTTATTAAACAAATCCATAAATGGTTTCATTCACTTTAATGATTGAATATACAATGACACTAGTTCTAATGGTGATAGGTAGGAAAAAATTAAATAAACTGAAATTCAAAAATTAGTGACAGGTAACTAATAACATGTAGCTTTTCCCTTTGCCTAAAGAATGATAGCTATGTTGTTTAGAATCCTTACATGGTATTTCCTATCCAGCCATGTTTCAGTGCTATCTCTAACTGAACTGTATTTATTGGCTGTCTGCATGGAAATTACAATGTCCCATAAATGCTTAACAGGCTATAAATCCTGCTAGCATAAGGGTCAATAAAGCACCTGAAAGTTGAATTTTTCTGGAACCCGCTTCATGTTATCCATGAACAGTGGGTTATCTTATTGGAACAAACCATCACCATCAGAAAATACTTTGAACATAAAGGGGTGCTAAATAATAGTTTGCTACAAGATCTGTGTATATGTTATAGTGGAACACACCTATTTTATAGTCAATAGACTCTCCCACCTATAATAAGTAGGAGCAGTAAGAGTAACGAGTGGAGTCACTCAGTGAGTTGGTCAGTCGGTCGATGTCGGACGACCGTTAGTCGGATACTAAAAAGTACCAGCCACCACAACTAGATCTCTGCGTCATTACCTATTATATCAAGTTCCTAACGTTTTGTACTGGTGAACCTTTTTAGGACCGACTTAGTGAAATACAATCCTCCACTGTGAAACTACTCTACAACACTTGACGATGAAGATTCGAAACTCATACGGAGGAAGAAAAATTTTTGTTCACTCTACAACAGTATATCATGCCTGTCAAGAAGACAGACTCGTTTCACTTGTGGGTTGGATTAGAACATAACCTATGCCATTATGGAACCACCGCCAATTTGTACAACATCCTGTTGACAAACTGAATCACATAGCTTAATGCAGTCTGCTGCATATAAAAACTTAAATATCTGACCAAAAGAGCTAAAAATGTGACCAGGTGATATGACACCAATCTTCCATGGTTCAGTATCTGTCTAGAATTCACAGATTTCTGATATGCCCTTATTACTATTGCCTAAGAAATAGTGCCCCATCTTTCTAACCTAAACTATCATTCTGTTCATCAAATGGAGTTAAATCATATCTATGTCCCATGGCTGATGCAACTATGTCACCTTTTTGCCTATTACATCACACATATTATCCAACTGAGTTCGTTTCTAAAAGTGCAGGGGAGCAAAACTTTCCATCATACTGCTGTTTCTAAGTTTTTGGTAATTCCCTTTAATGCATTTGGCCTTGGTGTATACAGACTTTTCTTATCACTGACCACTGACATTACAGTTACTATTACTCTCCTTCACTTTAGCCATTGTTTGCACTAACAAATTAAATATTTCTATCAGGAAGGAAAAATTTATTTGACAGCTTTTTTGTTTGGGCTAGTTTTCGTAATTAATCTGTATGCTATGCATTGACAATCAGGAAGACCAGGATTGTCATTGAACAAAAATTAAGGCAGTCTTTATAAACATGGTAAATAGGGTTTTTATATGTTTATGATTGTCTTTATAGTACAATTTATTACTGTTTATTAATAATAATGATATATTACTGGTTTTATTATTGCTTTTTTTAATTAAAATGTAATTTAACATTAGATAAAGCAACAACTTTATTCAGATTTGTTCAATAAAATATTCATCTCTGAAATAGAAACAAAACTTTGCAAGCATTCTCATGAATAAAAAAATTCATTAATATATTGCAGATACTTTTTTTTTTTTTTACTTTATAAGAAAGTTATAAACATTTTTGCTTCATATGGAAATGATTGCATAAAGAAGAATAAAAGAAAGTTGTATTGGTTTGTTTCAGATCTTTGGTCCTGGCAGGAAACTGGGCAGCCTGATTCTGTTCACCATGTGCCTGTTGATCATTGCCTCCAGCATCAGTTTACAACTCTTCTGTATCATTACAAATAATAGGAAATTTGACACTTTCCCTCACGTAAGCTCCTGCTGTTTATAACAAATCACTTTTCACTTATTACTTTTTAACATCTTTGCATTTTAACATTTGCTGAAATTTTATTTTTTGTTTTATATTTTTTGATTGAAATAATTTTCAAAATCATCAATGATAAGAAAGATTTAAAATATGACCATTTCTTAAAAAATCTTTTAAAAATAGTTTTCATCTATAAAAAATTTAAGAAATAAAAAAATTGTTGAGTTACTTCTTTTTTATTTTAATAATTCATTTTATTTTATGTTTTTTTTATTTATTGACAGCATCAGATTTTTTTAAATTTTGATCTCATTTTTTTACAATGGTAATAACATATAAGAGAAAATTAAATTAAATTTTATAAGTCATAAAAGATGCTTTCTTTATTTCTCATGTCATTAAGCTTTTTTCAATGCAAAAAAGTATAAAATGAAGGTATGATCTATATCAAACTGATTTATTTATTTTTTTAGTAAGACAAAAAGTTCTGAGTTCATATTAATGCATGAATTGATAGAATAACTCAACTTCATTGTTGAGTTCATGGAAAAAGTTCAACTTAGTGTTCTGACATATTTTTACAGCTGCCATGACTCATTTCTCTTATTACTAGTTTCTGTTAAGTTTTATGAAAATATTTTGATATTTTTTCCCCATTTTCATTATTTTATCCAAGCTGTTGGATCTAAAATATCAAATGTTATTCAAAATTATTTTAACATGAAAAATTACTTCTGCACTGTTTTAAAGATTTAATACAATTGTATTTCATTTTTTAAAAAAAAATATATGTGTAGTTTGTAATGAATGTTATTGTAATTTGTAATTATAAATGTTTGCACAGTTATGAACAGATTCTAGTATTTTGTTTAATTTCAGAGTCTGTAATATTTTCTTTAAATATAATATTACAGCTACTTTACTGTGCATTTTTGCTCCTAAATATTTAATCTTTTTTCTAATTGTGTTTTATTCCTTGACAAAATATTTTGTTGTGTATTGTCCTAGACCCAAAGTAGTTGCACAGGTCCAAATTCTTGCTTATTACATTTTTTCTAGTATTATTAGTTTTCAAGAGTTAAAAATAAAATTATGTAAGTTTATAAGATGCTAATTATTTCTCCCTTAATCTTATGTATCAGTTTGAAAAGAACTGATTTGCCAAGTAATTTTGATAAAATTGCATTAATTAAATTAAGGTGTAATGTCTTTTTACTGAATCAAAATGATTCAATTTTTTAATATAAAATAATAAGTTTAATCAATATTTTATTTTCAGTAGAAATAGTGTTAATAAGCACTTAAATTTAAAAAAATATATTATAATGTAGTATTATTTATTTATATTATGTATATTTACAGATATATCAATACTTAAGGAACCAGTATTTCTTCAACCATCTAAGAGCTTGTAGGCTAATGGCTATATCATGTTGAAACACCAGTTCCCATATGATTATCAAAATTAAGCAATGTTAAGGCTGGTCAGTACCTAGATGGGTGACTGCTTGGGAATACCAGGTGCTGTAAGCTTGGCTGTGCGAGTGGTGTAATGGATAATGGGTCGGGATTGTTAATTGGTGAACCAAATTCCAATTCCCATTGTGTTTGTTATATTTACTTATATGCAAATACCCCTAGGAAAGGCATGAATCCACCTTTTCTCCTCCCAGCTATGAGTTAATTACTAAGACTTGTATCACTAAATTATTATTATCTCCCCTGCCTCAATTCTTACAATCTAAAATATTTTCTGGCTTTAAATAGCCTGCAAAAGGATGATAACTCGTAGAAATCAACAATCAATCTAAAAGCTTGTGAATCAGAAAATAAAAATATGTTTTGGCAATAACTGTTAGTCTAAAATTATGAAACAGATTGCTTTCATTTATTCATTTATGACCTTTGCTGATTTAATCATCTGTCAATAAAATAATGATTATATTGCTAGATAACATTGATTTTTATTTTTCTGATTCCATAAAGTAGAGCTAGTCTATGTTCTTAAAAAAAAAAACAAGCAAAAAAGAAATTTAATATTTCTCCCTGAATAATTATATAACATTGGTAAAATATTGGATCCTAAGCCACATGATCTGTGGTTCAATCTCCATATCAACTCCAGGTCAGTCATTATAAAGACAAATTTAAAAATTAAAAACGATTTTATAAAAATTCATGCAAATCTTTTACATGCAAAAGAAGAGATTAATGTTTTTATTGGCTCTGTCTTTTCCAAGAGCTATACATTCTAATGTCAATTCATTAAAGTATTGAGATTTAGCTTAATCTAAAAAGTATCAGTAAGATGTGTTTGTCTTTGTAGTAGATATTGTATTGGCCTGATACCACATAGCAGCCTGGCTTTAACTGTTGTATTTCAAGAATGCCATGGAACTCTGAAAGACAATAATGTTCAATTCAAAAATATGGATAATAAGATATTCTTGATCATTTTAATCTGTTCTAATTAAACACATTCTGTCAGTAATGTTTGCATTATTTCCTTGATTTTTCAATGTTCAGTATACAGATCAAGTATTAAACTTGATCAAACAAAGCTTAGGTCAGAATTTTCAATGTTTGGTGTTTAATGATTAAATTATTTTTCATGCTGTTGTAAATATTTAATTTATTAGTGCAAAATAGAATAAATTGAAGTGGTAGGGTGAAGTAGTGGGCTAATAAGAAAAACTGAAAGCTTGTTTATGTATACAAGGTCCAAATGTAATCTATACTAAGATGAAGCCATAATTATTATTTCATTTTCTCCACAAAAAAATTAATTTTATGTATTACACACACACACACACACACACACATATGTTCAAAATATGTAGTTGAAACCATAAAACTGCATGCAAAATATTTAGATTTCGCCATTAAATAATCTATAGAGTTTGATATGTCGCTAAACAAAAACAATCAAATCAATATATAACTAGTAATTCATGAAAGATCCTTTTTTTTTTCTGCTATTCTTTTTTTAATACTTTCAGAACTTCATCCACCTTATTTTTTTAAAACTTGTTTGCTTTAATCTATTTTACAAACTTTATCATTATGTTATTGGACATATGTAAAACATACATATTTGAATATCTGCTGAAATGTACAAGCAAGCAAGTGTGCATGTATGGTGTTTTTGAGTTGAAGGATGTTTGCATCAACTTGCTAAGAATTGAGTTGTTAGATTTTTGAGATATGTTCAAAAGTTTTGTGTGCTAGACAACCATCACCTTTTTGTTTTGACTCCTTGATTTCCCATTCAGAAAGACCCTTTATATAACTATACAAAAATACATCAAAATTACTGAAAAAAAATACTTCTTTTTTGTGAATTTCTTCTTGAAACTCATTAAAAATCAACCATTTAAAAATCATCATAGTTATATATAAAACTCTTTTATTATAACATTTGTGAATCAAATTGCCATGACCACTTAATTCAACATTTTCTGCATATTTATTCAATAACAATATTAACTTTTAACTACTCTTCCTTCATATAGTATTTTCAGTTAACAATGAAGAGTTTTTAAATACATGTTTTTCATTTTTGCAATTTTGATGTATTTCAAACAAAAGGAACATTTGGTTAAAAGTTTATTTTTATTCTGGATTTAAATTTTGCTGTTCTATTAGATTTAATTTGAATAATAAAATAATGTTTATTTATATAGGACAGCCTTATACATGTTAACCAGAAGTATAAGCCTGATATAAGAATACTTTTATAGGTGTTAAACTTATTTACAGTGGGTTGTGAGATCAAAAGTCATATCACTGCCCTATAGTCTAAATTAGAATGACATTAAAATACAAAGATACCTTTCAGATTTTGTGGTGTTAATTTGTTGCTTTTGTATTTCATATTAACAAATTTCATCCTGAATATTTCAACAACCTAAAAGTAAAATTTTAATGTCTTTAAATTCAAAGAAAAATAAAATCTTAAATTTTGTTATCAATTTTTAGAATTAATTTTACCACCATAATGACAGTTACATTTTGTGTATGAAATGTGTATACAAATATAACAACTATAATGGGATAGAAGTAGTAATATTTATTGTCTTCATTTACTTGTTCTATGTTGTGTTTTATTCAGTAAAATTTAATAAACACATGATAATATCATTTGAGAATAATCAAGAACCATAGGCCAGTGTAATTAAGTAACTGAAAGTAAGTTTTTAGTCATGTGGATATCAATTGATTCTTATAACTTCTCTCTCCTACTCATTTTTATTTAGAATTGAATAGTTTTTCCAGTTTAAAAATGTAACCAAATGTTTCCAACTACTTTTTTGTAACTCTGCATTGTTGCTTGCTATTTTATTGATTTGTAGTTTATACACTTTTTAGTAATTTGAAATGATTTCATTTTTGCATTTATTTCACATCTTCACTTCATATTGACATTTTTTATGTTCTACTCATCTGATTGTTACATAGGGAACTTGGTATGTTATCACATTGCTTAAGCTATAGGCCTCTGCTTTTGCTCTACATTGTAAAACAAAACATTTTTTTTTGTTGCAAATGTTTTATTTAATTCTTATGCTTGCTTTCTCAGTTGGCACATTATCTTTTAGTCCTAACTTTTACAATATTGTTTATTGTTATAAAGGGGACAAGATCTTAAAAAAAAAAAAGAGAAATGCTTTGAATAATGAAACTATGTACAACAAATATTTTATCAAAATTTTGAGATCAGGCATAAAAAATGAATGGCAAAAATGAATAAAAGTCAAAATTGTTTTAGACTAGCAGACACAGCCAGAATCTTTGATACTAATGGCTGTTTTCATCTAAGATGAATAAAGAATCCATAGTTCAACAAAAGATTCTTGTAGTATAGTATTCTTATAAACATTACTAGATCTTTGCTTTTTATAGTGGTCTGTTGTAATATTACACTAATGAAATTTATATTTACATACTATATTACATTGGTTAGTATATATTTAACCTTCTTTTAATGGAATATCTTTTTGTAAGAATGTAATTACAATTATAACTGATTTGATTTATCAATTTTCAGTTTTTCACCTTGAAATAAGCAATTTCTCTTTATAAACATGAAATCATCTTAACATGGAACAGTGGTTAAGAAACTACTTTCACGGGCCATTCCTACTCTTGTGAGGTTGATTTGCTTTGGACCTCCCATATTTGTCAAGCTTATTTACAACCATGGGGTCCTCTTAACATGGAACAGTGTTTAGAAAACTAATTTTACAGACTATACCTACTGTAGTGAGATTGATTTTTCACTAAGTGCCCAACATTTGTGGCTTTAGCCAAACTAAGTTAAGCTTAGTAAATACCTCTTTCGAACCATGCTCCAGTAAGAGCATAAGAACTTAAAAATACTGGCCTCTTGTTTCAAACTATTGGAATAAAATTTTGTAGCATTTTTTAAGTAAATTTCGAAGACAATATTTAGATATTTGTATATAGATTTATTCAGCAACATATGTGCCATTTTGTTCCACTATATTTCGCTATCTTTGAGGCAGCTTCATGATTCCATCCTCCCAAAACTTGGCATATTCTGGATGATAAACTGTTCTAAGGGATTTTTACAGGCTTCCAGAGAATTGAAGTTCTTCTCATTAAGAAAATTTTGTAGGTATTGAAATGTGGTAATCTGAAGATACAAGTTCAGATAAATACGGCAAGTGTAATAGGACATTCTAACCAAGCTGTACCAATTTCTGTAAAGAAATGTGAAGTCTGGCATTGTCCTAATGGAAGAAGACAACATTCTGGTTGGTTAATTCTAGATGCTTTTCATCAATTGCTGCCTTTTAATCAGTTCAATTGGGAACAGTACTTGTCTGATTTTACAGAAGGCACTTAGAATACACAGTGCTCTTTCCAATGCCACCAGATGCACAGCATCATTTTCAGATGCAGACTAGTTTTTCATTTTCCCAGGACCTTTTTTGCTCTACATTGTTGTAAACCATCCATTTTTCATCACTTGTGATTGTTCTTTTTTCAAGAACGGGCAATTTTGTTGTGTGATCAGAGAATTGCAGATGGAAATGTTAAACTTTTTTCTATTAGATCATGAGTTACATGTATCCAAGTGTTTTCAAATGCCTTACATACTATATATATATATATATATATATATATATATATATATATATATATATATATATATATATATATGTGTGTGAAAAGTGAATATAAATAAATATAAGTATGTATAATTATTTATATATTATATTATATGCGCGGTACTTATTAGAAAGCGCTCAATATCAGAGATAGAGCTAACATATATATATATATATATATATATATATGGAGTATCTCCCTGATGATCCATGTTGTGTGATTGGAATTATTTTTAATTGGCATTTTGATTTGGTCAACATCAACAACTGCACACCTACTAGAATGTTCTTGGTGTTCTTGATTAAAATTTTCACTTCTAAACTTAGCAAACCACTTATGAACAGTAGTCCCTGCTATAAATCTCCATAAATCACACATACCTTTTTTGCTGTTTGTACAATGTTTTTATCTTTTTAAAAATAAAGGAGCCACAAATGATGAAATTGCATCTCATTTTACATCATTTTCACTTTTAATATAAAACATCTACAATTCTCAGTCCACATGAATCATATAGAAAGACTCATTGAAATGTCATCTTTCAGAATATGTATACATGTCATAAATTTCCATCATATGTTCAAATGCCAATTATTGAAAAATGCTATGAACTTTTGTTCCAACCCGATACATAGTGTTAAAAAAATCTTGCTTCTTCATTTTCAAGAGATAAAGAGGTATTTAAATGTTGTGTAAATAAATAAATAAATAAATAAATAAATAAAGCAAATATGAAAATATTTGATCATAGAAGTAATTTGATAATATTTATGTATAAAAAAAAAATGAATAAAAAAACATTAACTTTTTAAAGTGCTTTATTGTTGTGTAACAAATTTGTTACTCAAATCTGCAATGTAATACAACATTGCCAGAGATCAATGAATTTATACCCTTGGTTAGCTGTATATGATTTAATTTCTTATTAATTGACAATTTAATCATTAAATAAATTTATTAACTAGATTTGCTTTTTATTTTCTCTTTTTTATTTAATCATCATGCATTTACAAGTCTGCACTTTTATTCACCATCATCATTAGATTTTTTTTATTTAATACTTTAGTCATCTTTTAATTTATACCATGTGAAAATGTTTTTTATATTATAATAATAGACTTTTCAGACTTATAGAAAACAAAATTAACAACTTAAAAAAAGGAGGAAGTAGCCATTCCCCATTTAATAATCACTTTATTTAATTTTAGAATGTAATATTTATGTTGTAAGCATGGCTGATTTAAAAAATACCTGTATCTACACTTATATATAAATTGGCTTGTTTTTTTGTTAGCTAACATACATTTCTAATTTTAGACTTGCTGAAAACACTGATGTTACTGTGTACATTCACTTTTATCTAAAAGTTAACCATCTAATATTTGATCACCATTTAATCTTGAGCATAAACATTCTGATGCTGAAATGAATTGTATGACATAATATTTCACATTGAAAGTTTTTATTTAAACTTGCTTTACATTCTTATTTTTTCTTATTGCTATATGCGTACATAGTATATAATTGTTATAATTAGCAATATTAATTAATTTTAGCCATTATACTAAAGAAATGCAAATAAAATGGTAACTTTTATTCTGAAAGATTACTGAGAGTATTTATATGTCCATTTATCACTTTTGGGGTGTCTTAATATTTTATTTAGTGGAAAATGTTTAACTCATATCTTGTCAAAATCTTTTTGATTTACCTACATTATTTACATGCAGACTATTGCCCTCATCTTTTTGGTTTATGTTTAAAGTATATATTTACCATGAATTCAAATTCTTCATAATTTATTTTCCTGTTATAATTTGCTAATTTCAGCCTCAAATAATCCATAATTTCTTTTTGTAAACAATAATCAATAATATTGATCCATATTATACAATGGTTTGTTTGGCAATGTACTCTCAGGAACACTAGATAATAAATCCATCACCAAAATGTAATATAAACAAGAACAACAAAGAAATTTATCTAAATAAATTAATGTACAATTGTAACAATACCTCATTTCAGAAATTCTGACCAAATCATTAAATATTATCTCTCCAATATAAAATTTATATAAATAAAGTGCAGTGTATGTGTGTCCAGCCATCTGTTCATTTTTTTGATCTCAACGAACCTGAAGTAACACATTAAAAATTAAATAAATAACTCATTTCAAGTTAAATTTAAATATCAAACAGGGTGAAAGGTTTAAAAAAACTCTTTATTAAAGGTTTAACTTTAATTTCACTTTTCATTGCAATTGATATTGTCTAATTAAGCAGTAATTAAAACTTAAGTGGGCATGGTATGTTGCTCATATGTTTTTTTTTTTCTAACACATGTACTGTGATGTATTTGAAATATTACATAGTTTTTGTTCCCTAATGTCTTTTAAGAGTGACTTTATGTGAAATGATTATAAAGAATGATTTTAAAAGAAAATAAAAATTGTGCACAAAATAAATGTAAACAAACTACAGACATCAGTTGCATATATGAAGAAAGATTATGCCGAATTAAGGTGTTGAATAAGATAAAATAATTTCATTATTTCTAAATTCTTATAACTTTATGTACATAGGATGCTGAAGGTAAAAGGCTGAAGGCCCAAAAGCGCTCCACAGGAGTTAGCCTAAAGTCTACCCAAAGGGCAGCTTCTAGACTAGTATATAAATAAAGTTACAAAACTTTTTTGTAACATGGTATAAACTAAAAGAAAATGACTATTTTTTTTTTTTTTTTTTTTAATTTTGGTTGCTGACTGCTTGCAATTATATTCTGTTATTTTTAATTTTACCAACATTTTTGTTGTTCATATTTTCTTTTATAGTTTTTGTTTTATGTTTATTATTTTTGGTTTGTTTCATTTTTGTTTTTTATTTTTATTTTATCTTATTTTACTTTTGCTTGTTTGGTTGGTTATTTTTTTTTTTTCTTACTTGGTTTCATTTCGCTCCCACTGCCAGGCGCTAATGACCATGTTTCAAATCCTCATCCAAGAAGGCTGGATTGAAGTTGTAGATGAGATCATGGGAAAAGTTCAGTCCCAACATGTGATCATAGTTTTAGTTGCTTCCTATTTTGTACTCTTCCATCTCTTTGTTTCCTTGGTGAGTAGATCACAGCTTTTTGGTTCCCCTGTTTTGTTTTGCTTTTTGCAGCCTCAATGTCAATTTTCCACTCATCACCTACTTTAGTCAAATGTAACTTATCCCCTTGACCAAGTGATGACCTCTTAGTAACATTAACCTTTTTACTAACTGAATGAACAGTGCATGAATGAATTTCTACCTTTTCAGAATATTCACAATCTGTGCTGGTTGATCTTTTTTTTTCTTTTTCCTCCTTCCATCTTTGCTGATTTATTTGTTCTAAGTGTTCACAATACTGAGTACTATAACTTTTGTATGCCAGGCAGGAACTGAATTTTCTCATTGTCAAAATGATGGAAACCCTCAGAATCATCAGCAGGTCTTGTTTTCTTGTTTATTGAAACAAAAAAACAAACAAAAAACCCCTTCCCATATATTCGGTTTGCTATTGAATCTAAATTGTTAATATCTATGGAGAAATAATGATTTAAACAAAAATATTCACTTTGATTTTCAATATTTTATACAAAATGAATATTGTTTGCACTAAAATTTCATTATTTTATTTAAAAAAATTGTCCATCCATAATTACTGAAAAGTTGAATCTACAAACAGACTTTACTCCTAATTATCTAGTCTACTGTTACAGTCTGTGTTATCACTGGCTTCAGCCCCTTGGACCCCAATGCCACTTCATAGATGGTATCAATGAAAGACAGTTTCTTTTTCTTATTTGTTTTATTAGAGGAGAGGTACAGACATTGTATCATTGATTCTAGGAGGCAATGGGAGCAATAACTGCAAGGGGACTCATACCTGCTCATTGGCTTAGCATCCCTCCACCTGCAGTCTTAGCCTGTCTTTCAAAATTCCTGCAGCCTTTTGTTTATTTTGCACAGTTTTGGTCTTAGACATTACATCATTCATCAGTAAACCCTAGCCACCAAATTTTGAAGAAGCTGTAAATAAAAACAATTGTTAAAACCTCGAAAAAATTTTGAAATTTTGAAACCAAATTTTGAAGAGGCTGTAAATAAAAACAATTGTTAAAACCTTGAAAAACTCATTCATCAATTTTTGCTGTTGAATTTTGCTCTGTGAAAATTAATTATTATCTAAAGTCCTTTTGTAATATACTAACATTAAATGTTGAACATGAAAACAAATAATGTAAAACTTCTGTATGCTAGTGGGTTTATTAGAGTAGATCCAATACTCACTATATTAATAACCAAATTTTATACTAATTGTTTCTAAGTCTAAAAGTATATTTCCTTAAATATTTATATAAATGTCAATAAATTTTCTGTAATTTGCTTCTATCAAACTTATTTTAATATTTATTCTTTTACATTTTACTGCTGTCTTTATTTTTCTTGAGTCTTACAGCCCTATCACATTGAAACACCGGTTCTTGTACTATCACTGAAGTTAAGCAATGTCAAGCCTGGTCAGTACCTAGATGGGTAACCACTTGGGAATACCAGGTGTTATAAGCTTGGGTTCAGGTGGTGTAATGGATAACTGCTCAGAATTGGAAATCCAAGAACCGAGTTCCAATTTCAGTCAGGTTCATTATATTTACTTTCATGCAAATACCCTTGGCAAATGTATGAATCCACCTCTTCATCCCTCAGTTATGGATTAATTTGACTTGTATCAGTGCATCATTATCTTTAAAAAGAATTCTTACAATCTAAAATTGTTTTCTGGCTTTAAATAACCTCAAAAAGGCCATAAAAAAAACCAAATCAATTGTCTCTCTTGATATCTGAGGGTTTTCTATCTATTCTTCCTGTCTCTATTGCAACTGATAGAGATTGTTTCAATAATATCTGCCTCTGAGCTTTTGCAAGTTTCTTAACCTTTAATCATAACATTGTGTGTATTGGTGTCCTCTTCTCTCTCCCCCAGGCTTTCATGTCAATGTTTCAAATCCTGACCCAAAAGGGCTGGATTGAGGTAATGCACGTAACAATGTGGAAAACCGGAAGGGTAGCACCCCTAGTTGCCATCTATTTCATATTCTACCACCTTTTTGTAACATTGGTGAGTACCTGGCTGGCTAAGCTACCTTCTGGTAGAAGATACTGTCATGGCAACATTTTTTTCAGTATTCCATATGTTGTGTGTAATATATATATATATAATATATATATATATTCTGTATCATAGTTTTCTGTTTAGCAGCAGCAGCAGCAGCTCATGAGATATTTACACACTGATCCTATGATTTGATGCTCCACTTCACACACTTGCACATCAGTGATAAGAATTTTAATTAAGGAAATATCAATGATTTTATATTGGATTTGCAAATATATAGATAAATAATTCAATCATTTTGTCTACAGTCCATCCTTAAATTTAATTACTTGATAAATATATGAAAATGTTTCTGAAATAATTTACTTTATCTGTTCACACTTTTTTGTTACATTATAAAATAACTTATATTACTGTGTTTCCATAATTTTTAATTATCAAAAAAGTTGTGGGGAAATGCAGTCATCTACTTAAAGGGACAGAAATACAATTTCCCTAGCTACATTTCTGTTAAGTGACTGATATGTTAAGATTCTGTTATGGTAACTTTAACAAACACATAGCTGATGTTATTATGTAAGTGTTCAAATATCCATGGTGTCAGTGGTTGTATTAAAAGAATGAAAAGGCTAAACCAGTTTCTTGAAACTTTATTCTGAACAACTAAATTTCAATCATGTATATTATCTGCTTCCCTCCCAACCTAACAATGATATTACATTCTTTTATGATACTTAATAGGAAATTCAAAATTTAGATTGATACTATGATATATATGTCATAAGTACAGTGAATTAATTTTTCTTAATTCATTTAATGTAAATATTTGAGAGCGCATTTATGATAAATTTTAATTGTTTTGCAATACTTATTCTTGGAAAGTGATATTAATTGTTGCATTTGAGAAGCATTTCAAAACCCAAAGCAAACTAGATTATTTTGAAAATTTTGTAGCAATTAAAAATAGGATCTTATTTAATATTAGTTAGAATGTCACTTGATAAAATGTTAGAAAAAATGTATTTAAGTTTAAATAATATATTCTAATTTAATTTTACCAATTGTTTATTGAGGGGTATGTAACTTGTTAGGTACAGTTGATTATAGCAAGTCCTAGGAAACATTTCATAATTGTTATAATAAATTATTGGCATAAAAACATGCTGATTAAAGAAAAAATTAAAATTTTTAAAAATTAGTTAACTGTATGAAATTGTGCAACAAATTGAATTTCAATCCATTTCATTTATTTCCTTGTACAATTTTTATCACTGAAGCTAATTATCTTTTTCATTGCTTTGCATATGTCTCTCAAATTTATATATTCTAACTCCACTTGACATTATTTCATTCATTTGTCAATATCTCATGATGTGTTTTCATTTTACAAAGACATCCCATAAATATTAGCTGATGTTTTTATTTATTACAGACGTAAGATGATAATTGTTATGATGCTTAAAAACTATTAAAGCCATTGCATTCATTGATGCCTACTATAATGAAAAAAATTAAAATTTGAATAGTTTTTAAGGTTTTCAGCACAGAACTAAAGGTATTGCTACTTTCAGTTGTTACTTAAAAACATAATTACTATAACTAAAAAATTGTTATGATGATGACAAGATCCATAAATTATCAATTGCTAAATAAAGTATATTTATTTAATATGCTTTCAGGAATAAACTGTGACATCTTTAACTCTACTAAGACTTTTCATAACTATCACTATCAAGTTGTTCAACATAAAATTTAAACAAAATGCATCCTGGAAACACTCCTCTTTTTGGCCTCTACATTTATTCCAGTTGTTAATTTCCTTTGTAAAAAAAATTCTTCATTCTAAAAACTAATAGATTGAAAATTTCTTTATTTTGATATGTATTGGTGAAGTACTTGCCTGTGGGGAAGTGTTCTAGATGCTTGAAAATAAAAACAATAATCTATTTGAAACAGGTCAGGTGAACAGGCAGGATATTATAAAATATACATCTTCATCTGATTCACCTTCAATTATATCACTTTTACAACATTGAAGGTGGATGTGATTATGCTGCAAAATCATATTGTTTGTATTCACCAAATTAGTCACTGTTTATTTTGAGTTATGAATGCACTATTTCAAAGTGGTCTACATACATACATATATATATATATATATATATATATATATATATATATATATATTGTCTACATATATATATATAGATTGTCTACTTTGAAAGAAGTTATAGAACACTACTTCAAGCAAATACTCACTTCCCAGGGATGACAGAACAATTTTGGTTGATGTTTTAACTTCTCATCATGTAATCATTGTTCAGCTCTTATCTAGTTATTATATGAGGGGGTGCTGAAATGTTCTTGGCCTCACCCACTTCCCAAATTTTGAATCAATTACCAAATTTCAGAATATTTTTTTAATCTCTTCTTGGTCAGGCCAAGAAGTTTTCAGTGAACTCTTATGCAGTACCCCCTCTACACACTACAGGATACAAAATCACACAAGTAGTGATATACAAAAGTTCTCCAATTTCATACTATTATTAAGAGCTCTGTATACCTGATATTTTGTCATTCAAACCCACTGAACAATTTTTTAAGTTTTCTTGCCAGTTGCTCTTAAATGATTTCATTGATTCATTAATGTTTACTATAAGTTTTCTGAGGTTCTTGGATCATTTTTCATCACAGCCTTCAAATTATCATTTATTGATGATTTTGGGACACCCTCACCATTCATTTTTTTAAATAGAATTTCCATTTGCCAATTTTTAAAACTAAAATCTTTCTGTTCAATTATCCCAAAAATGTTTTCTAATGTGGAATTTGTATTTCTTGCAGATTCTGTTTCAGACCAAGCTTGAACAACTATAAAATGCAAAAATGATCTTTTTCATTTTTGCCTTAAAAAATGTAAAATTGGATAGAATTAAATTTTGACTAAATGAACAAATATATTCATTAAAAATAAAATATATCATTGTTTTGGATAAATAGTAAATTCCAGAAGTTATGACAAAGTTCATGTTAAACAACCTAATAATTTGTAAGTGTTCATGCTAACCTAATAATATATAAATTTATTTTTTATGCACAAATAAATCCTAACACTAAATCTGTTAACTTGTTAATTAGATGATTTAATTTCCATGCCCATAAAACATGTTAGAAAGATCATAACAATAGAATCATTTGCTTTTTCCAAATGAAACTTCTTGCTTTTCTTTTTTTTTTTATTGTTAGTAGATAATAAAAAATATCCTTAGTTGTATCAGATGTACAAAGATGATAATGCAAATATATGCAATAAAATGATAGTCAAATTTAAAACAAAGAAATGGAAGTTGAGAAGGTTTCTTAAAGATTTGGTTAAAAAAATAAAATCCAAGAAATTATTTATTTTTTATTTTCATAATTATTATTTCAAATCCAAAATAAAAAAAAAAACGTTATTAATTTTTCAACCAATACTTCTTTCATTTTAATTTCAGTTGTTTGTTTTTTTGCAAATCTCAGAAAAAAAATGTTACTATGAACATTATTAGTATATGTAAAGATGGTGGCAAAGTTTTTGGCTGATCCATTCTTCAGCTTTCCTTAGGGGTATAATCAGAAAAAATAAGGAATAGCTATATGGTTGAGTTCAAATTACTGCAGTCAGAAGGCTCTGGTTTAATTGATAAGGCAATGATTTCATTATGGCAGGCTTTTCAAGGAACAGGGATGTAAGTTTAGGTTGTGCTTGATGTTTAGTTTTTATAATTCATTTCACTTATGACTGGAGAATGATGGTCTGAGTTTTGTGATTTAAAAAAAGTAACAGAAACTAAGATTAAAAAAAAAATACTAGTAAAAAAATTTATAATTGATAATGCTTCATTTAAAAACTAAAAAAGTAATATTAAAACATCAGAAATAATATGGAATGTCTTTAACCAATGTTTTACCTCTTTAATCAGCACAGAATTTTTATTTATTTTGCTCTGGAATATTTTACTTTCAAGAACTTTCAGATTTTGTTTTTTATTATTTTTTTATTTTTGGGGTTTGATTAGATATCTGAAGGAAAGAGTGCAGGTATGTGATCAATTTTACCCTTAAATTGCTCAAAGACATTCTGAAAATAACACAAAATACTACCTTATTTATTTATTTTTTAAAATTAACATTGTAACCTTTAAATAATTTTTACCTTTGAATGGAAAAGGGACTTATTATACCACTGTAAATACAGCACTTTCTATTTAACTATTAACCCTTTTAAGGCTATATAATGGCACTTTGCCTTCTATGCAGCAGTAACAGCACTCTTTCCTATTCAGACCATTTGACTATTCATTACTGCATGTTTTCATTTCATTTTTTTTTTTTTAATAATTTATTGCTTCTTTTCTATGCTTTTCATAAATACAATCCAATTTTAACCTCCATACATCTACTGGTTTTTATTTGTTTTGGCTATTATCAGTATTTAACAATGAATTATCTCTTTATCATGTCAAAACCATACTAGACAGTTTCAGCAACAGAACAGTCTCCAGTTTTTATATTAATTGCATTTGTCACATACACACACACAATTTCTGAAGTCTTCATTTAAAATGTTAAGATTTCAATGGGGTGCTGAAAAGTCCTCAGCATGATTTTGACCTAATGACCAAACATTAGATTTCTTTTAATCCATTTTTGCTGGGCCAATAAACTTTTCAGTATATCTTTTACATAATCAACAATTCTTAAAATTTTTTAAACAGTTTTTGATAGTATCTAAAAAAGATAAAGACAAAATTATTTTGTAGAGTATGTTGTGTTTTGGATTTTTTAACACAGCATTTCTATCTACGTTGTCTCAATTGTCTTTAACCTTTAACATACTGGAGGTGATTTTGCTTGTAAAGCAAAAATTTTATCCTGCCACAAGTGATTCAGATGAATGAATAATAGCGTGTTTGAATTTTGCAGTTGTGTTGTCATATCCTGCTATGACAACAGAAAATGACCATGACTGAAATTACATAGTGCAGTAGAAGAGCCTTGAAAAACAATGCAGTAGAAAAGAAAGTAATGAATAAAGCAGTGTGTTAAAGGTTAAATGATAGTATCAGTAAATTTTGAGTTGTACTGTTGGGCACAAATTTAGTTGTAAAACAAATACTTCATTAAATATCTTTGTTAAACTAAATCTCAGTGTGTATTAATAGAAATTTCTGCCCAATATCTACAGCAAAATTATTGATATGCATTTATGATTTTACACTAATAATATCAGTTTTTATACATAAAAAATGAAACACAACTTGTAAATTGTGACAATAACTTTAATGCTTATACATAGAATTGGATAATAATACTGGGAGCATTTGCAACATCATTCTCATTTACTCTTTGATTTTGACAGGACAGAGCAATATATTATCTATAAATGAGAAAAGTCATCAGCATTTCAAATTTTGTTCTGATAATTAGTCTTCCTAGTCTTGATATTTTTATCACAGTGTTTTGACGTCAACCTTCATCAGGTATATAATTTGTAAGAACTTTATTCCTATATCAAACATCAAAAACACAAAGAAAGCAATTGTCTAAGTAAAAAAAGTATAAGTATTGGAGAACAGTACAAAAAATTTTAAAACCATGCTTTATTATGGCATTGGCATAAAACAATATATCAATTAGAGTCAAAAACAGTTTATTAACTCTTAGATTCTCTTCATATATTCTACCTTAACAAATGGTAATGAAAATACTATGTTAAAACAACAACAATTTAAGTCTTTCAGTTGTTTCTGAAATAACTTTCAATGTTTACATCACATTTTGCTTTTACAAGCTTTTAAACTTATACCATCAATTGTATAACAAGCTATGTGGATGAGAAAGTTTGGATTGCCTTTCACTTAAAAATATATCCAGTATTCACACTTCATCAAAAGAAGTTTTGCTAACCACTTATCAAAAATGATGCAAGAATCTATACATTTTTCAAGCAGCTATGTTGGAAAATGTTTAATTTAAGTTTCCAATTATATTTTATGAATAAAATGTTAAAATGACAATTTACTTTCTGTCTCTTATTATATATGCTTCTACAAATACTTTGTTTTCATATTTTCTATTTATTTATAATAATTATTAATTTGTTAGATGATCCTGCTAGCTTTCAATATATGTATATCACCTGTTTAATATTTTTACATTTATATGCACATACCAGTTCATTTTGCTTCATATATTCAAATTTTTCAAAAGACACTAAATAATATTCAAATTTTTCAAGACATTAAATAATACTCAGTACATGTATAAAATGGTTAATTTTATTTTGCATGAAGTAAGTATCTATTTAACTTGCTTTTTTTCTTGTTAAACAATGTCATTTGTTTTAATGTCCAGTGTCTATTTTTTCTTTTGTATTATTATAGGAGCTTTTATGTCTTGATATCAGTTCCATTTTAAATTTTCAAAAAATTGTCTGCTTATAAATGATGCTTGCTGTATTTATCAATATTTTAAGTACTTTCAAATGATATCTATTTTTTAAAATAATAAACTTGATTCTATAAGTTCAATTAATTGCAAAGTTGAATATTCAAAAGAAATAAGCTTATGACATAAATACAGCACAGATATCAGTGTTGTATACATTTATATAATTTGTCAATTTATTAATACTTTTAAATCATAGCCAAATATTTACAACATTAATTACATTTACATTTCATTGCTACTGTGAGCTTAATGTTTGATATTCTGAATATTTGAACTATTTAGCTTTTTATCTGATTGAACTTGTCTTTTTGAAAACTGTTACTGTGAATAATAATTATTCCCTTTTGTTGTCTTATTTTGTAAAATAGCTTTTGGGTTACAGATCTTTATACAGAGCCATTGCATATTGACTGGCATCAACTTGGTACTATGTATTAAAATTATATGATAAAGAGAAAGATTTTGTGCACTTTTCTTTTGATTTGCATACTTATAAATAAGCAAGAGCTGTATTTTTAAAAAAATTGTTTAAATAATATGTAGATTTAATTGTAGTTTTTTTTTTTTTGCTATTTAAAAACATTTTCATTGTTTTATTTGGTTATCTAAAATGCTATTTTGTAGAACATCTAAAGATTTAATTTTTAGGATATCTATTACAATAAAAATAAAATGTCAATTATTCTATTCTTTTATCCTCATGATATTTATTATAATATGATCTATTTATTTTCCTTTAAAACTCAGAAATCAACACTCATTTACCTGGGCTGTATATTTTTGTTTAATATATTTAAGTTGAAAATTTTAGGTTATAGTGTTTATTGATTACTTATAATAAAAATGAACATAGCTGTCATTGTTTCTTTGTAATTTTTATATTTGTTTAATATTTATCTGTTATCTTAGTATATGTTGTGGACATGCTTTTGATAATGTTCAAATATGAATTTGTGTAAATTTTTATTTTTTATAGCATTCTTAGGTTTTGGATTTTGTAGAAATCACCCGTTAACAACACAGATCAAAATCCAAGTTAACAGCAAAAATTATGTTTAATTTACTCTCTTTAAAGAAATTGTGTTTGCTTTTAAGGTCTCTTGAAGCATCAATAACATATACAATTGGTATAAATTATCTAATATTTCTGTTTACACTTAATTGTTTGCTGTTTAACTTGTATTTTGATCTGCATGTGTATAAAGATTTATTATAGAAAAATATTTTCATGTATAGTGGTATTTGATTAATAACCTTTAAAATTATTTTTTAAAGTGTGGCATTAAACTTATCTCATCCTAACTAAATTATTAACTGTGAAGTTAAAAAAACCCCAACAAAGTTGAGTTTTATAATCCTTTTATATCATTACCTTTTTAAATCATAAGTTTAAATGCTTAATTTTATGTATATGCATTTGATTGTCCAATATTTGTAATTATTCAATAAATTAAATCAGTATTGGAAAGGACAAATATTTATACATGTATTTTTTCAGTATATATTTGATACATTAATTTTATTTACTAATTTTTTAAAATTTATAGTGTTCTAATAAATCTTTAAATTTTATCTATTGATACTTTTCAATTGATTCATTGATAAATAATTTCATTTGCATCAATAATACAAATTTTTATTAATTGTATCATTGAGACATTGTTATAATATCAAAGACTCTATTTTGCTATATATTTTATTAACCATTAATTTTTAAAGGCATTACAAGTTTGTTTCATTTTAGAAATAATCAGTACCTGGTATTTCTCCGTAGATTGTTATCAGCTTGTTCGTGGCTGTTATACTTGATAACCTGGAGTTAGATGAAGATATTAAAAAACTCAAACAGGTCAGTTGCAAAATTTCGACAAATGAAATACTTTGATTTCTTTTTCTTTCCTTTTCTCTTTCTTTTTCGCTTTCTTTTTAAATGATTGCTTCTAATTTTAGAAACTATTGTAGCACTCACTGTTAATTGTTCTTCAAATGTAATTTGCTGAATAATTCATAATTGGAATAAATCTTGGAAAACTTTTTAAAGAAACTGTATGCTACAAAGTATCAAAATATACATTTTAACAATAAATGTTGAAAATTATCAGTATAGCATTTTGTTCATGTCAAGGATCTTTAATATTTTGTTATTTTTTACTTTTCTTTCTATCATATTATGTAATTCTCAACTTCTTAAATGTTATTCTGATCATAAAATTATTGAATTTAACATATATTAAACTTCTAGGAATATTTTTCTGCTTGTGACACAGAAATGTTGAGTGATCTAACAAAAACATTAGATTATTATTTAAGTTTGTATGTATTTTTGTATTTTATTTTTCTGATTTCTCAATTTCTGCTTATGCATGGTTGTGTTACATAGCACAAGGCTCGTGAACAAATTGCAGAAATACAACAGAAACTGCCACTTCGGCTACGTATCTTCACAAAGTTTCCGTGAGTAAATATTTCATTCTAAGCAAGTCTTTCTGAACAATGTTGCTACTAAATAGTTTTCTTAGAAATTGTTTTTCATGTGTTTAATACACAAAACAAAATGTAATACAATGGTCTTGAGATAATTCATTTAAAAATCCATTGCTTTTAATCACAGAAATTAAATTCTATTAATTTTCAAGCAATTTTTTTATTGAATAATCTAAAATACTTTATTGAAGAGAAATGATTAAGGTTTTAAAATGCAATATTTTCTATTTTGCTAAATGTGTTTTGTAAATTACATATGAAAAATTACAATCTACCCATCCATTATATATATTTATATATATATATATATAGATCAATTCAATAAGTTGATAGCTTAATGAGGGAAAACAAACATTTATTCTCCACAACAAATATTTTTCAACGTCATCTCCTTCCTCATTTATGTTGTAATTTTTGTGATGAGGAATTATTATTATAGGCTTTATTATTCAGGCAAGCATGCTCATAGTATATGTTATGCTCATAACATTTCAACTATTGTACTCACTGGCCTTCTTCAGGTATCTGTCATCATACTCTGTAACATTCTTTGAATTTTGAACTAAAACATTTATTGAATCTTCAAAAGTAACTTTTTCTCATTCTACTTTCCATGATTGAGGAATGTTTCATATCAGAATCAGTTAATACTTATCAATCTTATTCAGTTTTGTGTCTTAGACACAAAAGTGGATAAAAGCATTGGTTGAATCATATCTGGTTTGCTGGCAAATGAGAGTCCAATTCCTGGATCTGTTAATGCTGAAAAGTCAAATGCACTGGTTCAGTGGAAGAAAAGGACAAATGACACAAAAAACAGCCAACTCTAATAACAACTGAAATATTGTGAGAATGACAACCTAGATGAGTATTTGGATTCAAATAATAAAGCATATAACATCTCTTTCCTGCTCAGTACACTTAATTCAGTGATGAACATTAATCATATAGATTGAATATTATACAGTGGAAATTTCAAATCAAAATTCTACTAATAACTATATGTTAAGCTCTGAATTTATTTCTGCACCCTTGTATTACAAATTTGCTTTTCAATTCCTGTTTTCAGAGTTGATATATTTGTCAATTCTTTCATGATAACTTCTTTTATTTTCACATTTATAAAAATCTGCTAAACAAATGCATGAGTTCATGCAATTTGCCTAAATAACATACCTTCTTTTGCTGTTTTTAAGCATTTTTCTTACACAACTTGGATAGCTTTTATTATTTCTCATAAATTTTTACATTTTATATGCTACTGAAATAAAAACCAGTCAGTTGTAAATATTTATTTTGGAAATATATATAGTATTTCCCACCGTATAAAGCTCACATTAAAAAAAAAAAAAAAAAAACTACTCCAAAATTCATCCCATGTCTTATACCTCAATAGTAGAGGTTACTCGTACTAGACTAATAACTAAACATCCAAGGATGATTTCTCAATGAAATATATTTAATATTAAAAATGATCAAATTATGATCATAAATCAAAACAATGTTATAGCGAACTAATATATAAATATGAATGAATTATAATTTAAATAATTTAAATATTAGTATTTTCCTCAATATTCATTGTAAAATTATAGGTGTACGTTAATGGTGAGAAATGTAGCTCTATTTCTCACAGGTTGCATTATCTAACTTATTGAAATTTATTTTTTACTGTCTTTATTTCCTTGATTGTAGAGGCCATCCACAGATGGTGCGATTATACCGTATTCCTGGAGACTTCAGCATGGCAGATATCCGAGAAAGCTTTATGCGCCAATTTGTCAATGAAGAACATGCAGGCGGCCTGGAGAATTTGGTTGTTGACACAAACTCAGATGACATGAACATTTTTATGAAATCATCTCCTATGAGATTGATCAAATCTATGTCCCATTCAGCACGTGGAGCTGGAATGATGGAGAAAAAGGCTGGAATACATTCCATTATGAGGTAATAATGTTGCGCTTTATTAAAATAAAAAAACTTTTACTTCCAGTCGTCCCCACATTCTAATAGTTATACACTATGTGTGTGTGTGTGTGTGTAAGAGGATGGGTGGCCATAAAGAACAGTCCATTCACTAATATCTCCAAACAGATTGCTGCTTAACAATGTATATGGGAGCAACACAGAATTAAATGAAAAAGTAAGGTAAAATTTGAAATTCAGAAACCAAATAATTTTGAAACTTTTTTCACTTGTTGTGCCATCATAGGAAGTCTTTATTTATTTATTTATATATATATATATATATATATATATATATATATATATATATATATATATATATATATATATATATATATTATTATATTATTATAATTACTGATCGTAATATTATTGCTTCCTTCCAAATATATATATACTGATCTGGTTTTGATATTTTTTTTATGACTGGTGAATTAATTGAAAGATGGGTGTCTATTGACTCACTCACCCTCTCCTGAGTGAGAAAATTGAGAATAGGAAGAAAATAATTATGTAGTACTATTAAATTTAAAAAAAATAAAAAGTGATATGGTAGAATTAATTTTCTGGTTAGTTTTGAGTGAATATGGGATACCCACTCAAAACTGACTGGAAAAGTAATTCCACCATATCACTTTCTATGTTTTTTTTTTTTTTTTTCTCAGGAGGGGTGGGTGAGTCAATAGACACCTATAGACAGAAAAAAAAAAAAAAAACAGCTACATAAATATCAACAAAAGAATCAGGAATGTAGTTATACACTGCAAAACCTATCTATGTGCTGAATGTGGAAGTTATATGTAGACAAACTGAAACTATGGAAATTGAAGAGGCCTGAGGCAGCACTCAAAACTTGACAAACCCTTGAATGACCCAAATCTGGAAGAGAAATATATGGACAGTATGAAAAGCAAACATGAGGGACAAAATGAAAATGCAAACTCAAAGTGGGAAGCCTTGGTGACATCAGCAAATAAGATCATCCCAAAGGAAAATAAACGAAGGAGAACAATCAGCAATATACAGAAATATTGACGGACCGGAAATATTAAAAACCAAAGTGGAAGCAGCACTGGCCATGCTGGCAGCCTTAGATGATTTCAGCATAGACAAGGTTACAGAAATAATAAATGAAATCTACAACAGTGATGATACGCTGAAAGACCTAAATTGGTTTATTTTCATAGAGCTACCTAAGAAACCAGGTGCAAACGAATGTGAACTCCATTGGGCAATCATCCTAATGAAGAAGGAGGGCTTGGAAAATCTGTTACTCACAGGACAGATTGAGGGCAAGAAAGACAGGAAAACAATTCATAACATACTTGACACACTTAGGAAAATGGATGGCAAAAACAAGGTTTAGAAATAACAAAAAGATAGAATTTATTTAGGGCTGCAATATACAGGAAATTGTGGAGAACCATGATTGTCTACATCCTGAGGGACATGCCACATAAAGAGAGAATGTTAATTCCATAATGTCCTCCTTTTTGAAATTCATACCTTGTTTTCATTTTGTCCTGCACACAATGCTGTGAATCATAACTACTTTGTAGTAATGTTGTTTAGCCTCTGAGGAATTATTTTCGCCTACACATCAAAAAAAATTGCTGGCACTGAAAGTGTTAAACGTACAAACAATTGGTTACATTTAGATTATTATAAAAGGTTAATTTCAACAAAAGCTAAGAATCTATCGTATTTGTTAAATAGACTTACTGACAAATTGTTATACTTATCTCAATTAATTGAAAACCCTGAAATGTCAGCTGCTGAACATTTGCAGATAGTCGATACTGTAAAATGTTTAATATCTTCTTTCTTTTTCCTGTTTTGTGAATGTCATGAAGAATACAGTGTTTTCAAAAAGTAATAAATATATTCATGGTCAGGGAACACTTACAATAAAAAGATAGAAGCTAATTCCTGTAATTAATCTTCTGGGCAGTACCTTTCCATTGCGCTAACTGGATAGGGTTAAGAGTATGTTATGATACCTGCAGCAAGTGTCAATGGGACTGAACTGTTGTTGCCACTTAATACACATATATGTGAAGCTTCACATTAAATAGATCTTATGTTATATTTGCCTTTGTGAACAGTAGGATGAAGAAATCATGTTAATAAAAAAAAGTCTTGTTCATTATATAATTTTCAATATCTTCACATTACTATAAATGATATACAGCTACATATAAAAAAATATATATGGGCTGAAGATTGAAAAGTATAACCTAACACAAATATTGACATGAAATTTTTACTATAATTTTCAGTCTGTGATTAATAGAGAATCGTTGGGTTAAATGCATTAACAGGGAGGCTATACTTTTCATTATTTACCTATGCATATTTGAAATATTTGTTGTTCATTTTTTTATATAAATTAATTTTCCTTCTGATATCCATTGATTAGTTTTTACTCAATAAACTATAACCGTTATTATTGATTTTTACTTCATTCATTAAGTTAGTTTATTGATTCTCTTGATTAGTTTTTGCTTGAAAACCATACACTAAATGAAAAACTAATTTCACATTTAATCCACTGTTATCACTGCAATTTTTATCTTTAATAATTTAAATTTTCAAACACAATTTCTTTCTTTTCAGAATTTTATTGCTGATTTCTTTTTATAAAAGTTTTTCAATTAATTTCCATTTCACTTGTTGGAAAATGTTCAAATCAGCTATTCTTCCATTCTACACATTATCTTTTCTTTCAATTCAGCATTTTTATATCTCCACTTTTCTGTTACTATTGTCATGTAAAAATCTCAGCTTCTTCATTAAATTATAATAAAATTTTCTTTATTTTTAAAATCCTTTATCCTTTAGTTTTTAAAGAAATTTACTACCTTTTATATCTTTTAATGTAGTTAGTAAATTATTTCAAAATTTCATCTAATTAAAGTGATTTACATTTTGATTTATATATCTTTAATGATCCTAAGATGACAATGAATTTAGGAAATAATAAATATTATACATTTCAGAATTATTGTAACATTATATATATATATATATATATATATATATATATATATATATATATATATAAAAATAATAAAAGGCTTAAACACTAATATTCCATGGTCATAATTTATTCCATTGGAATTGTAAATATGATCCAAATCATCAGACCTACAAATTCAAAATGAAAACAGAAAAAACAACTCCGAAATCAAAACAGAATTTAGAGAAAGTGTAAGTATGAGGAGGAGGGACACGAAGCCTTAACAGAGAGTATTTTAGGAGATGTGGGTGGGGGGGTTTAAAAAGGAGAGAAAGAAAGTCGACGGATGTCTAATGCATAAAAGATACATTTCGTGGGTGACATATACACACCATAGACAATTAGGATAGGAGGGGGGGAAGAAGAGAAGAGGTGGGGAGAGAGATGGGACGAAGGAAAATAAAATTGTGTTTACGTAATTTCTATATATATATATATATATATATATATATAAACAAATGCATAGAATCAGTGAAGCACTTGATAATAAAACCATCTTGAGATTGATCACCCTAGATATCTCAAAAGCCTCTGATAAGGTGTGGCACAGAAGATTGCTACACAAACTTGCTAACTATAGAATCTCTGGGAGAGTTATATCAGTTATCAAATTCCTTCTGTCAGGTAGGTTTATGAAGGTCGTCATTAATGGCCAGTTCCCCAAAGCTCTCTATTCAGTCCTACCCTCTTTCTGCTTTATATTAACAATCTGCCTAAGAACATTTTCAGATCCCTAGTAAATATATATGCAGATGAAACCAGAGTGTATGGGTGCACATCAAAATATCTGAATGACCAATGCCTGGCAGCTGTTCTCACCTCTGACCCAACTCTCACAGCTCAATGGAGGAAAGACTGGCTCGTATCATTCAATACCTCCAGAACAGAGCTAGTAACTTTTCTTCACCACTAGGCAGACCCTAAACCTGCATCAATCCTTATGAGTGGACATACCCTCAAAGAGGCTTCTTGCCTTGAATACCTACTGTCTAAAGCTCAATCCTGACCACAAATAGAATGTTTATATTCATGCCATCAGAAAAGATGCTGGAAGAATGATCAGTTCTTTGTATCGCTTCAGGAAATGCCTAAGTCCTGCTACCATTCTCTATTTTTACAAGATTCAAATCTGACCAAGATTGAATTTTTGCTGCTATACCTGGGCTGATGCTGCTCAGTCCTCACTCAGGTGGCTTTGTGGGTGATAAATTATTCTCCTCCCTGCAACCCTTGCCCCACAGATGGAACATTGCTAGCCTCTCACTACTCTATCACTATTACTATGGCAGATGTTTGAACGAGTTACATAATGTGCACTTCTTAATCTCTCCTTCCTCAATAATCCTCTACCATGAGTCACCCTTGGGCCTTGTAGTGGGTGAACTAATAACAAGAAATAAATAAAAAAAACAGTATTTTTATTAATATATTTCTCTGTAGTGATACTGATTTAATATTCATTATTCTGTTTGAAAAAAATTATTTTTCTGTAAAGTTATGATTTAATTATTTAAAAAGATTAAATCTGTATTTCTTGCAAACTTTATAAATCAGTTTTATGCTGAGATATAAATCTGAGATTGATTTTTAGTTTTGAATACTCAGTGTCATACATGGGATTTCATTCACATATCTATATTCCTAGGTTCACTCTTCTCAGCTGAACTTTCCTTCCTCTCTCAGAAGTATGATGCTTACATCACAAGTAACAACTGTACCATAGTTTGGGTAAATTTGTTCTCCCAACACTGCCAATTTTTTACACCTTTGAGTTCCTGAAATGTTTCTATTTACAAATAAAATATCTTACATTACTGATTAATCGATTTTCTTTTCACTCCAAAACCTTTGCTCTCAAGTTTGCAACTTTTGCATGTAAAAGGGTGTTAACATTGACCAAGAATTCATTTCATATTTATATTATCTCATATAAGGATTCTAAGAAAAATCTAGATGACATTATTCTTTTTTTTAATTCATAAGTTTTCAATTCTATTTTCAATGGCCTAAGAAAAGGTTTTAGCCAGGAGAAATAATCTACATACAATTTCAAAATTTAATTACATAATCTCTATTCAACATAAACAAACAGTATTAGGAACTAGTATGGAGTAGGTCCTCCATTTGTTAGTTTCAGTGCTTCTATTCAATTTTTCATGGATTTGATCAAGTTATCAACAGTCGTCTGAGCCATATTTTGCCACTCTTTTAGCGATGTTTCTTTAAAGGTTGCCACTGACGTAATTTTGGTTGCACGCTCTCGAAGTCTTCAGTCAAGGTGCTCCCAAACAAGCTCTATTGGATTCATGTCAGGATTTTGGGCTAGCCATGGCAGTGACTTGATTCCTTGCAATTCCTTCCAAGCCTTTTCTACTTTGCTCGTATGACATGGCGCTCCATCTTCTTGAAAAAGGTGGACATTCTTGTAAATCTGATTGCTTTCAAATAGTGGGAATAGTCCTTTCTGTAATATTTGAAAGTATTTTGGACCATTCAACCACTCAACAAAAATCAGCTCAGATTTCACTCCAAACCAGACAGTGCCCCACACCATTACTCCAATCCCTTCATATTTCACAGTCGCCTGCAGACATTCAATGTTCCAAGTCTCATTCTGATTTCTCCAAACATAAACCAATCTCAAATTAGAATATTGACAGAATTTACCAAATTACAGACTGCCAAAATTCATAATCTTTGCTCTCAAATTCTCTTGCCCAGTCCACATGAAGGTTCCTGTTAACCTTTGAAATGAAGGGCTTCTTTCTTGCAACTCTTCTTTGATAGCCCAGCTCTTTCAGAGTCTTTCTCACTGCATATGACAACATTTCCATGCTGTTGGCAACATACTTGACCTCAGATGACAGTTTCTGATGACGTCCATATTCAGTTCCCTTTTTGTTCACTCAGACACAATGCTTGGTCTTTCTGAACAGTGTTCCACATGACAATGGTCTTCTTCATAAAATTACTTGACAATATTATTAACTGATGATTATCCTGGAAAAACCTAACAATTTCTCTATTTGACTTGCCGCACTGATGCCATCCTATTATTTGTCCTTGTTGAAATTCACTAATTTCCTTACTTCCCTGAAATTTCATTGCAAGATATAAGTCAACTATTGTTCATAGAGGAGAGTAGCTTGATACTAACATGGTATTGTCTGAAAAAAAAAGAAGAGACATTATTAAACAAGCCAAAATTGCTGTAATCAAGGGTGACTAAAAACTTATCATAGCCCACTGTTGATATCTTCTACCAAATATTTTGTCAGGTTTTCTCTCAAAGTAACATGGAAACATGAAGTTACTTCTTATATAATCATTATAAAAGTAGACATATTTGGATATTACTTGGATACAATTTCTTATTTGTTAGTATATTATACCTGATCATTAAAAGTAAGTTTAGTTGGTTTTGAAATTGATCATTTAATTATTATACATGCTCTCTAAAGTGAAACTTGCCTGTAGTCGAACATTTAATAAATGAATATCAATATTAAAAATTTATGAAGAATATTTTAAAATTAATTTTTTATTTTAAAATGGATTAGCTAATATTTGCTTAAAATACAAATCAGTTAACCTTGAAATGTTAAAAAAAATTACTGAAAAGTATCTATTTATATATATTTTTTCAATCTTGTCATAAAACAGATTTAAAGTTTTCTCTTGTATTAAAATTTTCTTATTCGTATCATTTTTCATATTCCTATATTATCACTTTTATCAATATTATTTCTGATATTACTGTTTTATCCCTTTGTCTTATTCACTTGAAGTTATTGATCTTCCTTCATTCCTCCTTTTAATTCTTTTAACTTACCTTAAACTCTTTATCTGCATGCAGATTCTCAAAGATCTGTTCTGACTTCAAAACCAAATTATTTTGTCTATTTTTCTTTCATCATAACCTGCAGAATTTTTGCATATTGAGTTATTCCCTTTTTCTCTTTCACTTGTTTTCTTTTTTCTTATTAAAAAAATAATAAAACTTTAAAAAGCAATTTTACATTAAAGATTTTTTTTGTTTTGATTTGCTGTGTTTTCATCATAACAATTTAAAAAAAATAATGTGCGTGCAGAGAAAACATTTGCTTTCAGCCACTTGCTATTGGGAAAACTCTTTATTGATGTTATGTTTACTATAAAAATATTTTGAATAATTCTTTTCTTATAGCTGAGCACCAACATTGATTTTATAAATACATCAAAATTTATCTAATTAAAGGCAATATTTGTAACTATAGTAATAACTGACTTTAAATGCATTAAAATAAATCAATCAATATAAAATGAATTAAAATAATCTAGCTGTAATTCTGTGTAAAAAAAAAAATAAATAAAATAAATGCATAATTTTTTCAGGTACCATGTTAAAAAAAGAAATGTTCCATGTATCTGAATCATTTTTCTGATTATTATTATGAATGAAATTTGTATTTTATTTCAATTATGAAATTTGTATTATTTTATTTCATATGTTATTTGAGTGTTTATAGTAAAATGATTTATATCTTTATGGATGACATTTTAACCAAATTCATGTCATATTATAAATCTGTCTTTGAAATATTTATGATATTAATATTTTTTTTATGACCATCTTGTCTCAAAACATTTCATTAACAAAGTACTTGATATTTAGGTGGTAAAAATAATTTTAGATTATTGGAGGCAGGTACTCTAATGTTAGTCACAATCTTCTTTATGTGCCATATCCCTTCAGGACATGGACAATCATAACTCTTCACTATTTTCTATCTATTGTTGCTCTAAATAACTTTTGATTCTTTACCATCCCTCTTTGACTTTCTTCTGCCATTAATTTACACAAAATCATAAGTTACTCATTGTCCCCCACCCTTCTCTTGCCATCAGTATCTCATCAATAGCTTACATTCTTCAGGTCCTCTTGCATCATTTTATATCTGAAAAATTTCAGTTGTCTCTTTCTGATTGTAAGTATGAGTTTACTTGTACTTCCTATTTTCCTTAAACTTCCTTGTTGCTCACATGATCTGTCCATGGTATTATTAGCATTTATCAATAGAACCATATTTCTTCAAGTTTCTTCTCTATCTGTGAGGAGACTGTCCAATATTCGTTGTTGTATAAAAGATTAAATATTCATAATACATAACAATCCAGTGCTCTTTTCTTTGTTTCTAAAAACATTTCCTATCTCTTAAGGCTTTGCTTAGATTCTGGAAAACATTTTTTGGTATTCCAATATGCCATCAGATTTCCACATCACATTTTTCATCATGTTACTACACTACTCAGATAGTTAAATTTCTGTATTTGCTTGATTTTGATGTCGCTAAGACATAACTTAGACCTTAGATTGCTTCTTTTAACTATGCATTCTGTCTCAGTTAATAGCTAATCCTTTTTTCTTGATTTCTTTTAGTACCTTATCTAAGAGTTCAATGCAGTTTTATTTGCATATCTTGTGTTCTTAAGATTATGTCTGCCAATAATAAATCTTGATAGATCTTCAACTTCTGTAAAAATTTTCTTGGTGTTTAAATTAAATAAATCTGCTGAGAAAATGCATACTTGTCTTACTCCTCTCTTTTTTGTATATTTACTGGATTCATTCTCTATCTCTATGCAAGCCGTTTGTTCTGATACACACACACACACACACACACACACACACATTACATACAATAGGAATTTAAAATTACCTCATAGCTATGATCATTTCACCTTACAAGTTAAGATTTACTTGCAAGGATTTTCAAACCGATAAAGATAAGATAAGATAAAATAAAATACACATGTAAAAATATATATATATATATATATATATATATATATATATGTGTAGTAGCATGCCTACAGACGATAATGGGTATGTCCCTATTCACATAAATACAGTAGTAAATACTGTTGTTCTGCAGTTGGAGATTCATTTTGGAATTCACTTGACTCACTTGTAGCAGTTGACTACTACTTCTATAGCTCTTTGTTTTGTACCTTATCAGAAGCTTTTGTGTAATTTATAAAAACATAGGTGCAAGTCTTTGTATTTGTATTGCTTGTTCAAACTGCATTCTGATTATAAAGATAGCATTTCTTTTTTAGTGCCTAAAACATTGCCATACTATACTTACTCTTGTTTCCTGTCTAATTCTGTTACAAGTTCCATTTATTAGAATCCTAATAAGTTTAATTATGTAGTTCATTAAGCTGATTGTCCAATGGAGTTCAAATTCATTTACACCTGGCTTCTTTGGCATTTTATGAAGATAGATCTCTGCTGTCATATTTTTCATTTATTATTTTAGTAAGCTTATTGATCCTAAAATCATCTAAAGCTGACAGCAACTCTATTACAATCCCATTCCAGTCCTTCTGTTTTGTTTCTGTTCAATTTGCCCAGTGCTGATCTTCCAATTTTAATACTATAGGTCCTTCTGTGTTTTCATGTATTGTATGTTTCTTTTCTCTGTTGTTATAGAAGAGTTCTCCAATGTATTTATTCTATTTTTGTGATATATTTTCTTTTCCTATTTAGATTTTATGAATCCACTGGAAGAGCATATTTTCTGTCCTGCTATTTCTTTTCTCTTTATATGCATATCTACCATTTCTCTGTTCCAGTGTTTCCATCTTTGTGCACTTCTTGTTGAAACAGTCATCTTTTTTAGTTAATCACAATAAGAATTTTATTTCTTTTTAAAAACTATGTACTGTCAAATGTTTATTATTGTACATTAATTTTATTAAAGATTGAATTATTGATATGATTTTATTTGAAACTTAAAAACATTATCATTTATTTTATATTCAATAGTATTTTTAAATCCAATATTTTTTATTAATTCTTTTCTAGGGATTCTAATCAGCAAAGAATAATGACAGGAGATTCTACTCAGATGGTGTTTTCCAAATCCTTACTTTCTCAACAGCATCAAATTAGATTAGATCGCAGGTCAGTATTTTTTCATAATTCAAAACTCTTAATCCTTATTACTATGGGTGTGGTAACTCATCATATTCTTACAGTGTTAAAATACATACTTGCCAGCAAAGTTATTCCTTTGAAGAGTTCATTGTTGCTACCACATAACCCTTTATATAACATATAACTCAAAAATGTCTCAAACAAAAGGTACTGTTTTTCTAATCCAAATTATTTCTTTTGGCTTTTATTATGAAATAACTTGATCTTATAAATAATTAGTTATTTGAACTTTTAAATATTGCAATATATTTTTAATATGTATTGATTTTCCTATGATTCTTTGTATCAAGTATAAGCATTTTGTAAAATGTCTTTTAAAAATGATATATAAAAGCATCTTAACATTGATACTTTTATAATAAAATAGTTTCATTATTACCCTTGTGTAAAAACTACATCTCGAAATGTTATCCAATATATGGGATTTTTGTTTATATAACAGTGGATAGAAGCTGTGCATATTTTCTTTTCACCAGATATTATCTCAACATATTTTTCAAATTTTGAATTGTTCAATTTCTTTTCCTTTTTTTATTATTTAAAACATTACATTATAGAATAATGTGCATAATTTTTATTTTCTTTGTATTTATTTTTACCTATTAGGAGTTTCCGTGCTGGTTCACGTCCAAGTAGTCTAAAGATGAAATCATCTACTATGAGAGAAAATGGAGACATCCATGGTGTTACATTAAATTCTTCAAGACGAACTGATGACTTTGATATCAAAGTATGGCAACAAAGGAAACAACAAGCAGAGTTCAAAAGGTCAAAATTTTTTTATTTGCCATGGAAAAAGAATATCTAATTTGCTTAAAAATTTTTTTTTTTCTTATAGTAATGTTTTATCATGAAGGAGAAAAATATTTATTGCATAAAATAAATGCTTTTTACCATTAGGCTATGAATGTAGTGATGTGCCTATGTATATGAACTGAACTCTTACATGTATCCTTCTGATGATATTTAAGACCAAAAATACACCAACCTAACCCTAAATGCAGCTTCACCAGTTAAAAAGAAAAAAAAAAGCAGTTCACTCATTGCTAAATTTAATACTAAATGCACTCTGAAGTCTTTGCTGCTTCATTATATATATATATATATTTTTTTTTTTTTTTTTTTTGTGTAGCAACATTTCATTACTTTGTAACTTTTTTTTAATGCCATGTCCCTTCAGGGTGTAAGCAATCATAGTTATCCATAAGTTGTTTCTTTATTATCTGTAAAATGCCAGGACTTTTTGAGAAACATAGTGGATTAGTTTCCTATTCCCTTCTCCATATTTATGAATTCAAAATATTCTTTCTCTTAGACTGGCTGCCACCCAAGGTTAGAGAGCCCAATCTCATAGATATTTGTGTGAAAGTAAACACAAGTCAAGAATTTGAACCTGGTTTTCTACACCAATAACCATTAAGCTACCTGATACATATTTATATCTTCAAATTAATGAAATTAAAATTATATACAGGGTGCAATGTATAAATTTTTGTCTAAATTATGCAAAAATTAAAATAACACAGACATCTCATTTTAACAGATATATTTACCAAAATTACACAAAAATATCTTGAAATACTAAAGAGTAAATTGATTCAATAAAACCTTCATTGGCTTGGACCACAGCCTCCAGATGACTTTCGAATCTCCTGCAACTTTGCTGGAGGGGTTCCTTGTTTAAGTTAGTGAATGCTGCCATAATCCTTTCCTTCAGTTCATCTTTGGTGTTAGTCTCTCATTCAACTGCATCCCACACATAATAATCAAGGGGGTTGTAAGTCTGAGGAGTTAGGTAGCCAGATGTAAAGTGTGATGTAGTCTTCGAAATTGTCTGACAGCCATGACTGGGTTCTCCTGCTTGTGTAGCATGGTGCAGAGTCCTGTTGCCAGACATAGGGTCTTCCAGCATCCACCCTCTTGATCCAGGGCAGCACTACCTCCTCAAGATACTTGATGTAGGTCTCTGTGTTGAGTCTGAGGCCCTGTGAGAAGATGAATGGAAGTATAATGTCA
Organism: Acanthosepion pharaonis; assembly: GCA_903632075.3. Classification (NCBI taxonomy): domain Eukaryota; kingdom Metazoa; phylum Mollusca; class Cephalopoda; order Sepiida; family Sepiidae; genus Acanthosepion; species Acanthosepion pharaonis. The sequence continues at coordinate 551,569 of CAHIKZ030000371.1, read as the reverse complement.
CCATCACCAGTGATCACTCCAAACACCATGACACTATCTGGATATATCATCCAACTCTTTCCAAATCCTCTGCACTGTCATCAGATTGACACCCAAACACTCTAAAATGTCCGTATTGGAACTTTCGCCGCAAATGCCAAGCAGTACACCATGCTGTTTCTAAATTACTGGTGGAGTGAATTGTGTTATAGTGCTCATTTTCTCACAGATGGTCCCTAACTGACCCTATTATGCTGTGCAGCTGACAAAAACAAACAACATGTATGTGTGAAATTAAAAATATTAAATGGCGACAATTTACCCATCCCACTTATATATATATATATATATATCCAATGTAATAATTATAACCATGGAATATTAGTGCTTGAGCCTTTTATATTCTTACTCTGTCCTGGACATTGAGTTCTACCTGGATTCTGTCCCCTTGGGAATATATATATATATATATATATATATATATACCAATATATATCACATACTGTCATACATCCATAATAATAATACATTTATGCTTTGTTACATTTATGTCACATAGGTGTTACTGCAAGCAAATGCTTTTAACTGCAACTGCTGTTCCATCTTTTTATATGTTTTCATCAAAATTTGTTTTACTTTAAACACCTCCTTGCAAGATACCTATAAAATAACCAATGCAAAGATAAGGATTAAAGCATTTTATTAAAAAATAACCAAATTATAAGAGTCCTTCTATCCATCAACTTATTTCCTGCAAAACGTCTTTTGGAATGTACATATTTTATTGATGTTTTTAAAAATGAAAGTATAATTTTCATTAGTTAGCTTTTAAAGATTTTAGCTAAATGTTATGAACTTCTACAAACAATTCACATATAGAACTTATACACTACAATCAAACCATGGCTCCAAACTAAGTTTTTTCATCAACATCCTCAAACTATCCTGAAAAAAATCTCAAAATCAAAATATTATTTTATCTTACCTTTTATCATTTTCAGTTATCATTTTCATCAAAATATTAAAATGTTTAAGAAATAGAATAAAAAAAGCTAAAATATTGAAGTTTACAAAATGAATAAATACAAAAACAAATTAGTTAATTTTACTGTCATTTTTATAAAAATCACAATTTTATTTTTTATTTTAGGATGTTGGTTGAATTACCTTGAATAATTTTATATGGAAATGTTTTTATTAATTAATTTTCATGCTCAGCAGAACTTTTATAAGACTTTAAGAATTGTGCTTTATGCATTCATTTTTCTACTTAAAGAATATTAGCATATGCCAACTATTCAAAATCTTTATTAAAACCTTTCATTTACAGTATCTACTTAATGTTGTCATAAAGTTTTCTGTATTTGTTTATCATTTTTTAAATTATTTCTTGTATTTTCAATTTATTTTATGATAAACAAAAAATATAAATGTTGTTAATAGTTAATTCAAATTTTTTAACAAAAAATTGACAGAAAAACGTAATTTTCTTGTTTTTTTTATTAAAGCAAAATTAATTTTTACAATTAGATCCTAATGTTTTTCATATTTAAATATAAATAATACAAATATTTAAATTTAAATCATTCAGTTATAATTTTTCATTTGGTTTTTGGCAACCAATTTAAAAAGATAAACTGAAGTTTCTAATTTTTTGGTTTGTGTGTATGTGCTCCTTTTATTAAAAACCTATCACTATTATTGAGAAGTATGAATTTACATTTTTTATTTTAAGAAATTAGTTGCTTTTAGAATAAATATGATAGAATTTTAGTTAAAAATTTTGAGTTGCCCAAGTCCCATACCAAAGATTCTAACCAGTCATCCCAAGCTAATGTTCTGTTCCCAAGACCACATGATGTTAATTTCAAACACCGAATCAAACAGAACACAATAGAGCTAGATGGAAGCTAAAAATTCATCTCTTGTCATGATTTCAGATGTATTATAATGTTTACTAAGGTCACATCAGTAGAAGTGATATAGAAAATATTGTGATAGTGGAAATGATATAATACTCTGATGCAAAGGATAAAATATTGTTTTTGAAATGTGCATATAAATCTATATTTTTCTAACTTTCCATTAATATTGTATTATTGCTGCTTGAAATGTTCATTTTATGTAATTTAATTTTAATACTTGATCTCAAAGTTTTAAATAACAACTTAAAATAATTTTATTTTTTATCAGGAGAAAGTAGCTTGCTTTGTTGGATCTCTATTCAAAGTTTAAAGTAATTGATTCCTTTGTATTTTTATTTTACTAATTTAATGCAAATTTTACTTTAATTCATTCAGATTAAACAAATGTATTTTTTTCTATTCAGTGAAAAATATTGCAGTTTAATCATTAATTTAAAAATCTTAAAAAATATTTTGCTTAACATGTCTAATAAATAATTCATTAAGTCTACATGTAGAATTTCACAAGAAAGTTATATAGTAGTTTTAATGAAAGAACTCTGTCTCACACACACAATGAATTACATTTTTATAATTAACATTTTTTTTCCTTTTTGTTTTTTATGTGAATACATTTTTTAAAATAATTTGTTTTTCCTTCCACCTTTTCATTTGATAGGAGTCAGCAGGAAGAAGAACTGAGAGAAAACCACCCTTTCTTTGACACTCCACTTTTTGCTGTTGGACGTGAATCAAACTTCCGTAAAATCTGCCAAATGATAGTAAATGCCAGATATAAGTATATGTTGAAGGACCCAGTGACAGGCAAGGAAATCATCAGCAGATCCAAACGTCTCCAGTAAGTGAATAAACCTAATTGACATAATTTAAAATAATATTTCATCTTTTTCCATTTATATACATCAGATCAATATATTCTGTGACAATATCATTTTTACAATATATGTACAATTATCATATATTAAGTATATCAAGTAAGCTCATGAAAGCAGAAATCACAACCAGTGTTTTGTTAGTCTCCTGTCTCAGTTCATTATGGCTGGTGCTGTTATCAAAATAGATAGATTCCAGGTATTTTCTTGTATTTTAATCTGGAAAAGTTGTGAAAATGGTTTATTTTATGGCAGCCTTATACACCCACATGTACAAAGAGGTGCTGAAATGTTCTCGATTCAACCAAGAAGAGATTAAAAAAATTTGTTTGGCCAGATTTTGAGAAATGGGTCAAGCTGAGAACATTTTAGCACTGTGTGTGTAAAGTCTACAGCCTAATGATGAAAAGTGTTTATTTTAAACAAGAAATATTTATTCTTCAACATAATATCATTCATCTTCAATGCACTCAGTTCAGTAGTGAATATTAATCATATAGATGGAACATTGTACAATGAAAATTTTAGATCAAAGTTCATCTAATAGCTATCTTATTGGTACACACACACACACACATATATATATATATATATATATATGCCAAATTATTATCGAGATAACTTTTTTTTAATATTTCAAAAACCATCCAATCAATTCACACAAAATTTTCACACAATGTTGGCAACACTGACCTGCGCGCAATCACTGAAATTTTCGACCTGATCTGTGCAATGTAAACAAACTGGTGCCATATTTGTTATCAGTACGGTGATTTGAGCGTGCCAAATTATTAGAAAGGTTTAGTAAAAATCCCAGAATTGAGCACACAAAACGTTTATTAATGTTGCACGTGAATGTTTATAATCAAAAGTAGCTAATAAATAAGATAATCAAACAAATAACAACAGATACAAACAAAGGCACAGTTTTAAACAAATTAATAGGGAATGTGCTTTCGCTGTTTTGAAATTACTTGAAGAAGTCGACGATCCATAGAATTTGTTAATTGTAGGATGTCATCTGCTGTAATGCCACGAGATATGTCAAGAACTGCTTCCCACAACTCAGTGTTGCTCCTGAATTGTCATCCGTTGGCATACAGTCTTTGCTTCATGATGCTCCAAAGGTTTTCGATTGGGTTCAAATCTGGAGAATTTGCTGGCCACTTCATTTTTCGAGGTCCATCGAAGCCTAACTGTTTCAAATATTCAGTAGTCTTGTGAGCAGCATGTAGGGAGCATTATCTTGCATAAAAACAATGGCACTTCTGAAGGCAACTCTTTGCCTTTTCATCCACGGTTCAAGATGCTCCTTCATAAATGCTATGTATGCATCAGCAGTCATTTTGACGCCATCTGGTACTCTCCATGGGCCCACTAATGTTTTTCCAATAATACCACCCCAGATCATTATGCCTCCACTGCCTTGTTGGCGTCTCGAACGCTGATGGCGATTCTGTCCATTCATTACCCAGCCTTTTCACCATCTATCTGGCCCATCAAGTGTTGCTCGAGTTTCGACTGTGAAGAAAACTTTAGAAATGTCAATCTTCATATTGTCCTCAACCCATTTCAATCAATTTTGAATGTGATTTCTCGTCAACGGAGGCTTCGATACAGGTTTGACTGTTGTTGCTATTTCCCACAGATACCGACACCGAGTACTTTTAGACACAGTACGATCCCCAATGCGACTGAAAAGCTCTTGACTGGTAAGTCCAGGATTCTTTGTGGCCCCTCGTTTAAGTCGTGACACGAGACGATGTGAAATAACCCTTGGCTTGCCTTTATCTGCCCTTTTTATGCTTGTTTAGGGTTGGCGTGAACTTTTTCATTGTTTGATGACACCTCCCTATCATTTTAGAAATTTCTAGGGTAGATTTACCTTTTGAGAGTTCTGAGGTGATAGTTTTCTTTTTAGCATTACTTAAACTGCTTTTATGGCCCATCTTTCTACTAAATTCTTACACTTTTCTAATAATTTGGCACGCTCAAATCACCGTGCTGATAACAAATATGGCACCAGTTTATTTACATTGCACAGATCAGGTCGAAAATTTCAGTGATTGCGCAGGAATGCATCATCTGTTGGTATAATAAGCTACTCTCCACCATCTTTTTTATGGTATATCCTTCACAAATCTTTGATTGTTCTTAATAAAGGAATCCTTTTGATAAAACCTTCTTGTGTGGTCGTTGCTTGGGGTTAAATTGTTTTAACATTTTAGATATTCAGTAGATTTCCTATGGCCATAATAACTTTCAAATAGTATGCCATTGTTCACAAATCTAATAATCAAACAAAAACAAGGATGAAGCATCAGAGCTTGATTCAATGACAAGTGCAAACACATAAACGTAACCCTCCTTTGCACGTTTACTGTAAAGCTGGAGTTAATAAGAGTTTCTTCGAGAATTTTTCCCTTTTAACACTTCAATAATCTTTCTCAAACAATCTTTGCATCAAAGGTTGTTTGAATACCAATTTAGGATGGAATCATATGAAGAAACTATTGGCTAAATGGCAAAAGCTGATTTTGGACCTAGTTTGTTGCAGATTTTGTCCACTTAACTGAACTAATCTAAACCAAACATTCACACAAAACAATTTGTGTGTCATATTTAATTTACATGGCAAATTTTGAAAGCAAAAAGGTAAAAAAGCAGGGAGTTATGGCCAAAAAACAGGCTTTTTGAACATTTATGTGGGTTAGCAAGCAGGACTAAAATCACACTATCTTATTTCTTGAATTTTCTTATTTCTTGTATGATGGCAAATATTTTGCATCATGTTTGAAGAAAATTGGATAAAAAATGAGGAAGTTATTTGAGTTTTTATTTTAAGTAGCAAGAAAAACCCAATTTTTTTTTCACATTTTTTGGTTAATTTTTGTCGCAGGAAAACTATCAAGCACTCTACATAAACTTCATAGCATGAGCTATGTTTTGCAATAAGTGCAAAGAACATCAGCTCATATAGTAAAAATTTTGTTCGCGTGTAACTTTGTCTTAGTTTTTGCAAAAAGCTGTACCCACATTCAGTTTTATTGATTTTTCTGCCAAACGCAGGTGCCTTTGGATATTGAAAAGTTGGTCTTGACCTACCTTGGTAAATTTGCAATTTCATTGAAATTGTTTGAGAAATATAGATGTGCATAAATAGCATACACACACATACACACACATCTTCTGTTTTATAATTGTAAAAGGTTTTAGGTACCAAAATTGCTGGTTCTTTTTCTATAGTTTATTTTCATTTTAGGCAGGCAGGTTTTTGTTATAAAGTTCTCGGTATCAAAAGGTAAGGATAAAGCATTATTAGAATTAATGTGGAGAAGCTTATCACTTAACTGGGTGGTGTTATTTCAGTCATGCCAACTTTGAAGTTTCATGAGTACATTGTAGTAATGCGTTCATTCTTCAGGGCTGTTGGTTTCTCAGTTAAGAATCCAACAGCCCTGAAGAGTGAAGGCATTACTACAATGTGCTCATGAAACTTTGAAGCCAGCATGACTGAAATAACATCACTCAGTTGGATGATAAGTTTCTCCATATTAATTATGTATATATATATATATATATATATAAGCAAATATATGGATATAGATCCGACAGTATGAAGAAAAATATGCAGAAAAAACAAACAAAAATTAATTAATATGCAATTAACATTACAACATATTCAAATTCAACTTTTTATATAAGATCATGGACATTTAAATATGATCACATCGTCAAACAGCTATGTGAAACGTATTCGCTTATTTAATATTTTGAAATCATCTTTAAATATAACTTTTCACAACATCGCCACGTGACGGCTATGGACATGATCATATTTAAACGGAATGCTGATTTTATATAAAAATTTCTTTATCTGTTTGGATTAGTCGTGCTCTTATGTCCATTGTCTTTTTCATGTTGAATTTGAATATGTTCTAATGTTAATTATGTTTTATGAATATGTCCTGATGATGGTCTAAAATTGACCAAACGTCTGACGTTGACATTATATTAACATTAATACAGCATAATTGCATATTAAGATTTTTGTTTGTTTTTCTGTATATTTTTCTTCATATATATATATATATATATATATATATATATATATATATATATATATATAAATATAATAAAATAAGTAAAAAACTTAATTAGTCATCATATAATCAGTTGTAAATATATTTCAACAGCTATATATATATATATATATATATATATATATATATATATAAATAAACCTAAAGAGCCAGGTAAACCTACTTTGGTTTCACCTAAACAGATTGTCAGGTACAACTGGCCAAAGAGATAAAAATGGAACAGAATATATAGCTTAAACCAAAAACAACCATGACCATGTGACCAAAAAAAAAAGTAAAACCAGTAAACACTCAACAACGGGGGGGTTAGGGGCTACGTTCTTTATTCAACAACAAAGAAAAAAAAAAACCTATACTAATAACCAGCGATTCCTATGTCTACACCTACTAAGAATTTCCAATTTCAGATTTAATAAATTGAGTTCTTTATAGCTAGCAATAGGTAACTTTTCCTCCGTGCATAGGGAACAAAACTTATCACCTGCTTTATACCTGTGAAATTTTTTTTTAATATTTCCCATTTCAAAATGGGGTCTTTATTATCCTCTTGTTTAACCTTTCATACATAAGAGGACAAGGTGGTACTGTGTTTGTAAGTTTCACTATTGAAACTACTAAGATGGTTATAGTATTGTGTTTTGAAATTATTCTGGGTAGATCCTATGTAAACCTTAGGATTTTTATCGGTGTTATTCGGTTTATCCTTATATATTTTTACTTGGTAAACCACGCCCTCCTGCTGGCATTTGCCCTGGAGGGGGCAGGCTTCCTTATTCCTACAATTACACTTAGGGGGGACAGTGTGTGGTTTGTCTTTAATTTTTCTCTTATTATATCTATTAATTAAACTGGTCATATTAGGCATACAACTATAGCTTAATTTGACGCAGGTTTTATTAAAGATTTTGTGCAACATATTTGTTTGCGGAAATTCTTTTTTTAAGTAGTTTAAAAAATATCTTGCCTATTTTGTTTTTCACCGCTAAATTATATGGGGGGTTAAACCATAATACTTTTCTACATCTGGTTTTATGTTTACTTTGCATTTTAGGGGAATAATTCATATCGATATATATTTACTATTATGTCCACTACTCTTTAAGGCTTGTTCTAGACTAGTTTATTTTTATTAAAAATATTATTAGATGAGTTAGTGGACAATCTGTGATTAATACCTTTAGGTATCTGTTTCAAAACGTGTGCTGGGTGGTTAGAACCTACGTCGGTATATTGCGGATGCTGATTATCTTTTCTATATGGTGAAATTGCATCATCATGTAAGTCTAGGATAATGTCTAAGTAATGGGTAACTTTCAAGTTTATTTGTATATCAAGGTTGAATCCAAACTTTTTGAACAACCAGTGAAGTTTCTTTCAAATTACGTCACATTTTCTAGGGTTACTTTTGTCTACAATAATTAATCCATCGTACCTGTACAGACCATGGTTGCTAGGATCGATATACTTGTTTAAATTGTTCAGTAGGAGGCATCCAACTAACTCACATACCTCTGCACCATCATATGCCCCCCATGGGATTGTCAAAATTACCCTTTTTTAATTCATAATTTGTTATTGTGGAATAACGATTTATGGCAATGTTTAATAAGATTAATTTTATTGCTAGAAATTGGTATATATTCTTTAGCTAACAGCAAGGCTTCATTCTGTTTTTTCAGTAATTGATGGGTAAAATTCTTTTATATCGTATTTTATGAAAGAACATTTATTATTTTTATCATAAACTTGAATTCTGGACAATTGTTTTCACCTCAATTTCATGTTCTTAGTTTGTTCTTTTTTTATTCCTCATTTTTCCTTGGGTACTGGTTTGTTCAACTACAAGCCGAAATACCTAAGGTTTTTCCAAGCGAGTACCACTATTTATATTATATATATATATTTATATATATATATATATATATATATATATATACTACCAATTTGTAATTGGTAGGGTTAATTTCAAGGAGGACATTAATCCAATGAGAGCTCAGTGTAAATTGCAGAGCAGTATTATGATAAATTAAAAAACACCTTAAAAATCCATATTGGTTATAATTTATTTCACGAATATTGTTATATTCATCTTTTCAGACCAAAAGTTTTTAAGAAATGGAAACAATCTATCCAGGCAGGTATACTGGGATAAAAAGGGAGAAGAAAAAAAAGAGAAAAATAATATTAATAATAAAAAAGGAAGAAAGAAAAAACATAAACTAAAAAATAAATAAATAAAAAAAAACTAAAAAATAAATAAAAAAAAAATTTAAAAACAATTTTTAAATTAAGGGAAGAGAGAGAAAAGAAAAAAAAGAAGAAATAAATTATGAGCCAATCAGAAAAATAAATAAATAGAATGACCTAGAAATAAAGTGCTGAACAAGTTAACGGGTAAAGGAAGGAAGTGGGGATCAAAAGTAAAAATGTTACAACAATTTGTCTAATAAAGTCATGTCATTTTAGATGGTAATCATCATCACATAATACAATCATTATTTTAAACTAGTAATAGTAATAATAATATGGATTGAATTCATTTCTTAAAAACTTACATTCTGAAGAAATGAATATAACAATATTCATAAAATAAATTATAATCGATATGGATTTTAAGGTGTTTTCTTAATTTATCATATAATATATATATATATATATATATATACACGCTGATGTTGGAGTAAATGGATGTGTTTTTTTTTTTCTTTATTGTTCAAAGAAAGCGATATCGTATTTTTAAAAGGAAAGTCTTGATTTTTATAATTATCCATTATTTTATTTTTCTTTGTTTATTATATAATATTTGTTACATTATGCATTTAATATATTCTTAAAATCTTTTATTTGTTTATTTTTACGATAAGTCGTAGCATACAATGATTTTTATTTTAAAATAAGTGTTAGCAAGTGTAATTTATTAAGAATATCTCGCTAAGAGTTAACATAATGCATTCTATTTGTTTTATTTATTATATAGTGGCATGACTATATAAATTTAGACATGACATTTCTCTGTTTTTATGATTTGGTTGTAATTTTTCAAACTGGAGGAAAGCTTTTAAATTTGTAATGTTTATTTTGTTTATCTTTCTTTGACTATTAGTCCATTATTGCAGGTTTCTTTATCTATTATTATTTATTATTCTTTTAATATCATTTGATGTGATTTTAATTCTTTTACATTTTTATTTATTGATTGTAAAATAATGTATTTCAAATTTGTTTGAAAAGTGTTTTCAATTATAATGTTGGTTTGTTTACTACTAGTCAATTTGCTTTTATTTTTTTATCTTTCAATTATTTTTAAAAAAACAACAATTACAATAATAATAAAATATTCAAATTTTATATTTTTTATTTATTTTATTATTATTACTTAAAAATATATATATATAGTAATATATTGGTGCATTTAATGACAAACTGTTTACTCTGACATCCAAAGTATAAAAAAAAAATATATATTTTTTTTTATGTGTATAGGGCACATTGGGTAGAAGTAGTACCTTTGTTGCTCATCTGCTGCACCTTATTTTTACGGGTAATGGGCAACACTGGCCTTCACCCATCCTCTAAATCTCTCACGTGCTAAAGGCGGCCTGTCAGCCATGGACTTGGAGAGGAGATGGGCGCCACCAAGTTATCTACAAGTCCACAGAAAGGATTTTATATATATATATATATATATATATAGCCACCAGCCCTTGTGCCACAGATGGCAAACTCTGACATCAAAACCCCTTATATATATTGTGTGGTCCACCACACACTACGCAATGTATTTAAGGTCCTGGGGAAGTCAAACTGTGATAATATAACATGTGTTGTTTTGATGAAGAGAGTGTGCTTTGTGCCGCACAAGCAACTGACCAATTTAAACAAATCTTAGTGCTGGTTGATCAGTAGCTGGATGGCTAATAGTTCAACACAAATACATGCAGGATAGAAATACCATGGTGAGGAAGAGATAGCAATGAGGACAGGTGGAGGATACCACTGGCAAATCTTTAGCTTGAATTTCATACATGGGTGGTGAGAGGTAGATGGCCGTTGTGCAGCACAAAATCTGACATTGTTGAATCTCATGTCATCCTCTCAGAACAAAGCAGCCCTATTTAGGGGTGGCACTGCTTTCCTTTTATGAGGAAGGGTTAATAAAAGGTGACCTAAAACTTGCATGTCCAAGCATAACCCTGTCATAAGGTGCGTATGGCTGGGCATCCAAATTGCGCACCTGAAATTTCAGAAAATCAAAACTTAATGAAACAAACATGTTCATAGCATCTTGGAATGTAAGGACTCTTCAAGACAATAAGAAAATAAGAAAAAACTCTGAACACAGAACAGCAATAGTACTTGAATAGAACAACATCAGTATTGTTGCTCTATCAGAAACCAGACTTCCAGACAGAGGACAACTATGGTGGCTACACCTTCTTCGGGGTAGGACAACCTGAATCTGCGAAAAAAGAATCTGGCATAGGATTTGCTATCAGAAATGATTTTGTGTCATTACTGGAATCACTTCCAGTTGGTATTTCTGACAGGCTAATGTCTCTTTGCTTACCTATTGGTAATAATAAGCATGCCACTTTATTTAGTTGTTATGCTTCTACCATGGACTCTATTGAGGAGGTAAAAAGAATCCTTTTACTGCAACTTTCGTGAACTTATAAGGTGGACTAAGGTGAGCTAATGTACCAGCCAGTACCAGGCATTCCATCTCTCACAAATCCTTCTGTCTTCATTGATGGTACGACATTAAAAACTGTTGAGACGTTCACATCGACAGTCTCTTCTGTTGGAAAAATGGACAGAGAAATCCAATCCAGAATAACCAAAGCCAGCACAGCATTCAGTAATCTTAAACATAGATTATGGAACACCAAAGACATATCTCTCAGAGTAAAGATTGAAATATACAGATCAGTTGTTCTCTCAACCCTTCTTTATGGTGCTGAAACATGGACCCTGTACCGCAAGCACATAAATCAATTTAGCGCCTTTCACATCTGCTGTCTTTGTGCCATATGTGATATAAAATGGGATGACAGGGTCAAGAATAGTGCAATACTGAAGAAATGTAACATCACAGGCATTGAAACCATTCTAGCAGAGATACAAATTAGGTGGGCTGGTCATGTTGTGAGAATGGATGAGCATAGGCTTCCAAAAATGGTGCCGTATGGACAACTACCAAACTCCAAGCGTTCAGTTCGACATCAACTCTTACACTGCAAAGACAAATTGAAAGACAACTTGAACTTTGATCTGAAAACCTGGGAAGCCCAAGCATCAAACCAAATGGAGTGGCGTAAGACATGTTTCATTAAATTAAAGGGTTTTAAAGACAGTAGACTGAAACACCGTGATCAGCTTCCTCAAGTTCTGCAGCAGAGATACCATCAAAATCCTGCTTCAACAAATTTCATCTGTCAGTGTTGCTTTGTTGCCTGCAACAAATCTGGGCTAGCATCACACTTAAGAAAGCACAAATGAAATATATCTTTCCCTTACCTGATTTTCTCCACAATAGCCCCTGCTAGCATGTGTAAGTGTAAAACAAAATGTATCATCCACTACTGATCCTCATTTATCATTCACTATAGGAGAGTCCACCATACCTGCCTCGTCAGACTGACTACATAACTGTTGAAATATATTTATAACCGATTATATGATGACTAATTAAATCTTTTCATTATTATTTATTTATATTGCTCTGTATATAAATTTATACATTGAGCTCTCATCATGGAGATAACTTTTTAATATTTTGATATTAAAGAGACCTCATTGGAATAATCCCTACTACCTACAGATTTGGTATTTCATATATATATTCTCGGTTCAACCTATTTCCTAAAATCTGACTAAATAACCTTCATATTTTTTTATCTAATTATGACTAAGCCAAGAACATTTTTCATATAAATTTGCTGGCTAACATAGAGCAGTGCTTATCAAGTTTGTCATGTAGACAATTGCTATTGTAACAAATTTCTATTTTCGCTAAGTGTCCCACTATTGTAGCCTCTGGCTATATCTCAAACAAATGTATCTATATCAGTATATGTGTATATAATTTTTCTGCACATATATTAGTAATCTAATAGCAAAAACACAAATAAAATAAACAATTTGTGAAATCAGAAACTGCAACTGTACTAAACTCTTGCTTTCAACCATTTTTAAAAAAGATAGTTGAAAATTTTTTTTTCTTATTCAAATTCTTTAAATTTTTAAATTGTATTCTAAAACATTTTGTACATTGAAATTATTTTTCACAACTATCAAGGATACTTTAAAACTTAAATCTGATGCTTTTCCTTACATTGTGCCTTAAAGTTTTACTAGACTCAAAATACCCATTTGTATATGAGTATAGTGATGACAATTGTATAAGAAGATAAGCCTCTTCCTTTATTACAATATATATATATATATATATATATATATAAATTAAATTATTAAATCTATCATGTATTATAGTTTTTCTCTCTTACTACATTATTTCTTCACCTAAATAACATTTGCTGTTTGTTCCATTTCAGCTTGTTGCTGTAAGTATGTAGTCATTGATGGTTCACAGCACTCACTGACCTCTTGTCCCCATTCCAAATTGAAAAGGAATTTTGTTTTCTACTTATAAAATTCATGTACTTTTAATTTCAATTACTATATAAATTGTAATCCAAGGGAAGTACTGTATTTATTTATTTATTTATACATATTTTTCTACATTTGGATGGTTTTTATTACATGTAATGATTTTCCCTAAAAGTAATTCCTTTTTGAGAAGACACATGGAATTTTATATTTTCAAATAACATTGGTTTTCTTCTTCTTAATGATGTCTTATAGTTCAATGACTGGTCTGTGAGTGTCTTATATATGATAGGCTATGATTGTGGTGTAGCTATTGGATTGTAAACTCTGTGTATATGTTGGTCAACTCATACAGTGTTGTATCATCTTGTGGATAATATATATGTTAGAATGTTCTTGGACATTATTTTCATACACAATATACCTCAAATTATTGGTGAAATGTGTGCATTTATATCGAATGTGGGAGATGTTTTTCTTTTTGTTTTATTTGATTCTTGATTTATCTTATATAGTAGTTGATTTGGAATATGAGATGCAAAATTTTCCAATTTTTAAATGGTATTTGCAGTCACTTAAAATGAACTCCAAACAAGCCAACTCTCAAAAACCATCTGTCTATAAAGCACTTGCATTACAGGGTCATTTGACAAAATTATATAAATTAAAACAAATTATAAAATACTACACTAGCTGTTAAAAATGACACTTGGTGGGGAGGTCCTGATGTTTTTAGTCATAATCATCAAGCACTCTTATTAATATTTAACTTTCAGAATTTTTGCAATTGGTTATGCTTGCATTTGCTATTTTGCAAACTAATATAAAAAATAACAGACTTTACCACAGTGATATTCTTAAAAACACTTGATTATGTTTGTTTTTTTTTTATTATTATTATTAACTTTGTACAGAATAAATAAAGCAATCACATTATACTGTATAAAGAAACTGTTATATGTTGGTAAGACTGCATCATTACATTCATGTCCACTGAGTAGAATATCTAGAGAATGCATTTGATTTTGTAAATGATACAAAATATTAAATTTTTCAATATGAGGTTGAGTTTTTATGTTTTATTTTAAATTTTGAAGAGTTAATTAACATCTAATTAAATTTTAAAATATTACTTTTAATAGAAAATGAGAGTTACTTTTGCAACAACTGCGCATAACCCAAACCATAGAGTGTAAAGTTCATGTTTCTTATGAATTTTTAAAGTTTGAAAATGTTGTTTTATATGTCAATACACATAATAAAAAAAATTTAATTTGTTATCCTGTTTTATTTGAGGATTATTGTTTTAATATCATCAAACTTGAAAAGCAGCATTAGATCAGACTTATATTTCAACTGAATTATATAAATATTTCATGAGTAATCTTATTTATCAGAGTATTACAGCTATTAAATTCAGTATCTGCCTATATTTCTGAGATGAGGTATTATGTACACTATTTACATTGTTCAGACTATCATCCTCATCTTTGTTGCCATATCACAATGTTTTGCCCGTTGGTTGAAATGTCGAACTGAACCCTTTATTTCACTCGCTGAGGTACACTGTTCTAGCTCCAATGGATGTCAGTTATCAGTTAATTCAAGTTCTCCACTGCCGTAACCAGGTATTGAACTCACACTCTGGGTCCTGTCACTGGATCTAACTAACACCTTTATCCACTGTGTATGAATTTCTGGATATTATAAACCTAATGTCGTCAGCAATCATTTTTTACCAGTGCTCATATTGAAATTCTTGCTGTTATCATTGCATGTTTTTACCAGAGCTCTTATTGCAATTTTCATTGTTATTATTGCTTTTCTCTGGAACTCCTTATTACTGGTTCCCATATTGTATGCATTTCTATGCTTGATTGGCTTAGGAGATTTTTGTGGCCTAGCATATGTGCTGATTCCTTAAGTTTATGAATTTTCTAATGATGTTCTTTGTCTATGATTTCAATCTGATCCCACTAGGGCAGTAATCTCCCTTTTCTCTCCATATGTGGTCAGCCATGCCTGATTTTTCACTTTCCCTCATGTTACAGCTTTCTGGTGTTCTTGAAGCCTTATCTTAAGGGGGCATCCTGTCTCCCCTTAATATTTCTTTCTGCAGCTGTACAGGATGGCATACACACAGTCTTTAGTCATGTTCTTGTCTATGAGGGGAACTTACTCGGGAGAAGTATCTTGTTTGGATGTAATGACCCAGAGGTTGGCACTATGAGGTTTTGTAAATTCTACCTGTCCTTTTTGCACCACCGTGTCACAATTTTCTCCTTTGCTTTCTTCACTACCCTCAGCAGCATTGGAAACCAATTCAGTGACTGGAAACAGGATCATTCATGGCATGGAGCTTTGGAATAATATTAGAATGTTCTTTCTGTGAAAAGATTAAAGAAGTAGCTTGAAACTGGCAACTCTTCAACAGATAAAGAGTTTTCATTTTGCGCAATTATATCCACACATTTTTTCAACAATGTTACCAAGTTTAATAAAATATACACACACGCGCGCGCACACACACACACATGTCAACGTTAGAAAATGTTGCTTCCTCTGCTTGCCTGTCCATACAAAGATCTGAATATCGACACAAACTTACATGGATGATGCTTCTCAAACAAAATTCACAAAGATTATAGAATATGCATATGATAACAAAATTAGCAGAAATTTCTATAAGCACAAAAAAAAAATACTGCTACTTCTTGAGTAAAATAACTTCTGGAATAATATTTATAATTTACCTTCTATCCCAAGTTTAAATAGCAATGTATGAGAAATTTATTTTCTATTTATACCTTAAAACAATGACGTGGGAGTATCTGTCTATATTTCTGAGTTGAGGTATTATGTACACTATTTACATTATTCAGACTATTCCTTAAGGACACATGGCACAGTGGATAAAGGTGTTGGTTAGATCTAGTGACAGGAACCAAAGAGGTGTGAGTTTAGTACCTGGTTAAGGCAGTGGAGAACTTGGAGAGGGGAATTAACAGGGGATAACTGACATCCATTAGACATGGCACGTGGAATTAGAACAGTCTATCCCAGCGAGTGAAATAAAGAGTTCAGTTTGATATTCCAACCACCTGAAGAAGGCTGGAGCATACAATGGCTGAAATGTTGTGATAAATATGGCAACAAAGATAAGGATGATAGTCCAAACAATGTAAATAGCTATTAACTTGTATAGATTTATTTCCTGGCTATAAGATTAAATAAACTACATTTTTGAATTTATTATCTATATTAGCTTTTTTATAGTCTTGCCAGACAATGTATCTAGGTTTATTTTTACTTATTCAGTAATTTTCTACCTACACAGCTCCATTTGGACAATTTTTGATATATAAAAGTAAAAAGGTTTAGTAACACATTCTATACAATCATAGAATGTAGTTGACAACTCTATCATTGATCTATTCACAAAAATTAACTGGTTTTCATTATTGAAACAAAAAATGCTTTTTTATTTTATGTCTAATTTAATAGAAATATGATGTGAGGAGAAAATGCATTGAAATATTCTTGCTACCCTATAAATTTGTTTGCATTCAAGATGATTTTAAAGTTAAATTACAACAAACACATTTGTTTGATTATGGTATAATTCTTTAAGATTTTCAACCAATGCTTATCATACTTTTGATTATAAGTTGGAGATATAGAGAATGTAGAATATGAGATTACTTTAATTTGGCATAACTTAAAGATTGTTTTAACCTTTTAATAACCAGACCTACCAAAAACACCAAAATGTTTGTCAGCCTAATAAGTTTATTGTTGGATTTGGAGTTAACACATTGCCAGATGTATTTAAAGTTTTGTTTCCATTTGATAAATGTGTTGATAGCACTCTGCCTAAGTAAAATTTTCCTCTTTAACAAGTTGTTTGTTCTACACCAAGAGAGCAGTTCCAATAAATTGGATCTCTAAATGGCAAAACATGATGCTTATATAAGTAATTTTTATCAGAGCAGTCATTCAATCAGAACACAGCATTGCCACACATCTAGCATGTTCTGTTTCTGCATGAACACCCCTGTTTCATAATGAGTTTTATGTGAATCGATCTTCCTGAGGACTATCACCTGATGCTATTTCTTTTATAACAACAAATGTGTATATGACCACATTTGTGGGTTCTCTTGCAATGGTTGCATTGGTATTTCTCAATGATTACTCCCATGGTATAACTGTTGTATGGCTGTAGGTTGTGTACCTGCTTTATTTCACTCCAAGCCAAGTTGTGAAATGTGTTTAGTCATAAGATTGTAATTTTTCTTAGAAATACTTGTACTTCATCTGATTAATATTCTGTATCCCCTTTTTACCAATTTTTACCTCACAGAGTATGTCACTGACAAACCATTCTTTGAAACTATTTTTTCTTACCAAAGGATTGGTTATGATTCAGCATTCATTTCACAGGTGTTTTGTCTGCTGAAAGTTGGACAATTGCAGAAATGTTGAAGTTTTACATTCATTTAAGGCAATTGACATAGTTTTGTGCTAATGTTTTCATCCTGTTTATTTCTGGATATTCAGAATAAAATTACTTTTTTGCATGACGTTCTTGATATTCTTAGTGTGTGAGTTTTTGCCTCATGCTCACTATATTCATTTTATCTGAATCTTTATCTGGATGATCTGTATTACTTATAATGTTGTGTCCATTAAAGCTGACTCTTTGATCATCCTCTCCATAACGGGTAGTGATGAGATTATTTTCAATTTCAGCCGAAGAAAAGCTAATGAGATAAGAGAAAATGTTTGCCTGTTCTATGTTGTTGGCAGACCTGAAATTGAAACTAAAGTTGCCAGACTGAGAAACATCAGAAAGCTTTGCACCACTAAATTCTGAATTGATTTATCATCAGTAATCCAAGTTAACCCAGTTTTTATATCAGAATTTTTGTGATGAAGAATAATCATTATTATATACCTTATTATTTGGACCAGTATGTTTATCTTGGTTGTTATACACTCAATATTTCAGCTGTTATATCCTCAAGCTTTCTTTAGGTGTCTGTTGATATACTTGGTAACCTTGAAATTTTTAAATGAACCCTTTATTATGAGGAGGTTATCAAGTACAGACACCTAAAGAAGGTCAAAGGGTACAATGGCAAAGATGTTGACAGTTCAAAGTATTTGAAGCAACCAGCAACCACTATTTCTATTGACATATCAAAATGAATCAAAAGGTTCATGATCCAGTAATGGTGGCATTTTCTGAATTGTTCCAATGTTGGGAGGATCTATTTGCCATTCATGAATCCTAAGTATTTTATACACTCTATAATGAAGTTTAATTTCTAAATATACAGATGAAGACTACCATCACTTATATATAAGATTATCCTGTTAAGTCTTTCAAGTTACAATTTATAATAATATTATCCAAATATATGATATATATTAGTATTGTGTCCATCTATTTTTTGAAAGATGGCTGGAGCTGTTGTTTACATCAAATAGCATATTGAAAAAAAACAAAAACCCTTTGTGGGTTTTTATAATCAACATTTTGTTTGTAATCTTCTGTAACCGTAACCTGTAGACAGGCTTCTGTTAGGTGAAGTTTAACAAAATAAATAATAACTAAGATTGATGTGACTCATTTAAAGCTGCTGAACAAAAAATTCCCATTTCTTGCAGGTGATCAATTTCAAAATGCTACTTAAGAAATGGATCATTTTGGTTGGAATATTAGCATTGAGTCAAACCACAATACAAATATAGTTTGCATTCTTGTGCAATATAAATATTAAGGGGGTGAAAAATTAATTTCTTGAAATTTCATAAAATTAAGTAAGTGTAACATAAAAACATATATATATTTTATTTTTAGCAAAATTTAAAAAAAAAATAAAATTCTAAAATAATTTAATTCATTTGTGAATAAGTCCTGAAAGTTTCATTAAAATTTGACAATTGATTTTTGCAAGAATTTCCTAATCAGCGTGTTTTTTACTGCAAAAAAATGCTAAAATTTCTTAGATTAACCTCGACGCAAGAAAAACAAGATTTTTAAGCAAAATTTCGAACATGCTAGAAAGAATTAAAAAATTTAATCAAATAATCAGAAAATACATTGGTTTTTCCTCTTACCAACAAGTAAGGTTTCTGGGTTTATTTTTTATTCTCATTTCTAATATTATATTCTGATATACAATAGATATTGTGTTTATTGTGCTCTTGATTTGTTATACATTTTACAGTCGTCATGTTTGTCATTTAAATTAATTTGATGTCCATTCATGCATGGCAAGCATGTGCTTTCATCACCCAGATCTATTTGATTACTTTTTATAAGCTCTGCATGTTCCTTCATACATCATTCATACTTGGATCACTTGGTATTTCACAGCTTTTTCCTTATCATTGTTTCAATGGTTAAAAGTACCATTTTGCAAAAACTTTTCTATTCACTGATTTATTTGAACTGTTGTCCTCATTTTGGTTATTATAGTTATAACATTTCAGCTGTTGTAATTTCCAGCAGCATTTCTGCATAGGATAATGGTTAGTGAAACAAGTCTGGTTGACCATTACCACTGATTTGTGAGTTGAATTCTCACTCAGTGCTCCATACAAAAAGTCGACATTAACTAACCCATCAAGAGTTGACATGTTATAAAACCATCCAACTGAAATTATACACTATAGTTTTCATGAGAGCACACTAATCTCATTCCATTGTTCAGGCGAGTATATCTTTTGTACTGTTGTAGTCTACTCCCTGGATTGAAGAAAGGGTCCGGTTTGAAATTCTCAGAATGTTACTGAATACAACAGGCACTTGAAAAAGACCAAAGGCTATAACAACCAAAATATTATGATTGTATCAACCAAGATGAGAACAACCGTTTGAGTGGATTAGCATATAATAGTGATAATTTTTCATTTCAAAAATTCCAAATTTCTTTTATTATTAGTTTTCAGGATGTTGTATAAAGCATCTAATGAGATCCAGATTAAGTGTAAGAATTTCATTTAAGAGTTTTTACATGCTTACAAAAGTAATTACAAAAGATTTTAGTACTTCTATTGTAGCTAACAGCCAATGAATCTATGGATTGTAGTAAACAACTGTATAAAACAAATGTACTACTTTGTAAATATTTTAAATGTTTTGAATTGCACAACTTTTTAGATGATTGTTTCCGTATTTATGAGATGATGAATTATTGACACTTATCATATTTGATCGCATATAAAATTCTTCACTTTTTTCTCAATAATATCTAAAAAAAATTTCCCAAGACTTGTGTATAAAGTTGAATTAAGTAAGCTACCAGTACTTGTAGCTAACCTAACTCCATAATAGTAAACAAAATGGTGGGAATTGTCTTTTATGTTATCAAATACTGTTTGATTTTATTCAAATGAAGTGTGGTACTTTTATTATTTCTTTTTTCAAGATATTTAGATTAATGTGATCCTTCTCAAATGATGTTAAATTCTTCAAGAGGCCACACATGTTTATTTGTTAAGGAGATCTATGTGATTGGGAAAATATCATCTCACAACTGATTTTAATTGTATTTCTTGAAAAGCAAGTATAGGCGAAATAATGTTCTTAATAGTATTCTATTTCTCAAATAGAAATCTAGTCATGTGTAGTTTTTATAATAGTTCTTCTATAATTATATACTGTGAAATTTAGTTTGTAACCATCACTCTGATAGATATTGCTGCATCCATTTATAGTATTATCAGGTTGTATGTTCCCTATTAAATACATGTTTTAGTTTACTTTTTTATTGTCAGTTTGTCCTTAATTTTTTTTACCTTTTTTGAATAAGAGTACCTTGAAAATATTACTGATAACTATAGTTTCTAAGCACTGACAGCTCTAATATTACAGAAGTTTTTTATATCAGCACAAAATACATAACAATACTTTGAATCAGAAAAATCAAATTTCTTAACGGAAGGAAAATAAAGGATATTTTCATTATTTTTTATTTTTTTTTTTAAGTGGCTTGGTGAAACAATTCACTACTAGTTATGTCTGATATTTTATGGATATCACGTAACTTACAAATTAGAAATTAGCACTATTTGAGAAGAACTAGAATACATTGAATTATTGGAACAATTTTTGCACAATAATGTATGAATAAACTTTATTTGATGCAATAATATGGTTTATTTTGGGGTTTTTTCTGATGGGATAAAAAAGACAAGTATTTCCATCTAATTTAGAATATCATCTTTATTTTGTAATAAACAAATAATAATTTTGCAACATTTATATAGGGTAAAGAATAAATTACTAAATTATTCAATTTCACAAAATTCCCAGATAAATTAATAATATATAAAATGATATTCATAAACAAATTTCTGAATATTTCAAATTTTTTTCTACAGTAAAACTGATTTTTATCTTTCTTTTTTCTTTTCTTATAAACTTTGTTCACATTTATTTTGGTTTTTCATTAAAAAAGAAGAATCGGTATTTTCCTCTATTTATCTTTTGAATTATTGATATATACAAAGAAGTTTTTAAAAAATATTGTCTAGGATCTTTACAATTATTTTTCAAAATGTAATCATGTGCCATTAACGTAGAAGTAATGTTTGCTTTTTTATAAGATCTGTATACTAGAATTATTAATGCTTCTGATCTCGCTTGCTCCCCACATGCACAATGCAGATATATATATATATATATATATATATATATATATATTTATTCATCTTGGTCTTAAGAGATGGCGCAGTCTTGTTAGGTATACAGTCTTCCTTTGCTCACATTCTTTGTCCATGGCCGCACAGCCCTCTTCAACACCTCCTTATAGTCAGCAGCATTGACCCATAAGCCCTGAGGAAAAAAGTGAAGAGACATGACATATTTCTTGTTGCTCACAACTCCCAGAACCCAAAACTGTGTGAATGACTGTTGAAATGTCTTTATGGTTTTTGCATAACCATTTGGCATTTCTTCAGTTGACATTTTAGTTATAATCAAAGTTTTTCACATCATAGAAAAACCAAAGCATTTTAGGCTTTTATTGTTTCAACTTACTCAACAAGCACTTTGACCAGATCAGACTGTTATCTCTTGTCTTTGCAGATATGAATTGGCCTCTCTGAATCATATATAACTTGTATCAAAGGCTATCATGTAGAATTCTTCTGATAGAGTACTTTGAAACTTAGTTCCTTAGCAATGACTTGGGGGGGGGCTCTTATTGATAATTTTTGCACCTTTTATACAAATTTGAGTATTCTGATGATATTAGGACCTTTAGCAGATGTTTTAAATAATTTGGCTACTGCTGTAAAATCTCCATCAGCAGCTTACAGTTCTTTAGAAACTTTGAGAGCAAATGAACATCCAACTTTCAGGAAGTGAGCAGTCTCTATGCTCAGCCTTTAACGATTACAGTGTTTTTTCATTTCCTTAATTAGCTTGATGTTTGTCATCATTTATCTGAAAGATTATCAGAAAGTTAGAAAAATGTTATTAAAATATGTATTCTTAAAGGACTGAGCAACCCTGTATTTGTTCTACTTGGTGAAATAAGTGGCAATAAGTAGGTAGATATTATTGTTCATCCAAGACACTCTTAAACGGTCATGATATTTGGAGATGTAACTTTTTTTTCACAGCTTGTCAATCTATTAATAGTCAGATCATTTACAGTGTTTATATTTGATAACAATCTATTTTACATATTTTACATCATATTGTATCATTACTCAGTATGAATTGTTAAAAATATATCATTTGTTTATTTAATAGTAAACTCCTTGGCCTTGTAACCTACTTGGATTGGATGATGATTATAGTGACAGTGCTATCTTGTATTTCAATGATATTGGAAACTCCTCAGAAACAAGTTATGAACACTCCTGCCCTTCAGGTAAGTCCCTACAAATTTAAGGTTTTGTATTTTGACATGAATTAATGCTTACAATCTTGTCACAAAATTAAGTAAACTTGTTATAAAATTGTTTCGTAAGACTTATTGCAGGATATAGTCTAAATTATTTACAGGAATAAACAAAAAAAAACATTGATCATTCTTGAAGTGCCATTATGTTATGAAAAAGATGATGCAATATAATCAGATGTTTGCCTTGACCAAAAGTATTATGGATGACATGATCATAGGAAATGCCATTCATATTAAGTAATATGACATGATTGAATGAAGACATTAACACTTTAGTGATTATGTGACAAAGTAAGGATATGTCGTGGATCATATTTCTGAATACAGGTCATATGCTAATGTGGATTTAAACTTGTAACATACATAAAATGACCAGTAAGCATTTAGAGAAAAAGGTACAGCATCCACACTCAGGTGGCATTGGCAAGCCATTTTTTTTTGTCCATTTCCTTTTTGAATCCCCAATGCTTTATAGTACTTAAAGTGTAACAACACTACAAAAAAGTGTTTATATGAATTGAAACGAGAAAGCTTATCTCTTTTGGGATTCAGATATGAAATAAGGACACCTCTTTTATTCAACCTTTCATATTTCATATCCTATTTTATTTCAAATCATGTAGTGAAGGTCCTCAATTGCAGTATCGCAAATTGCATTCTATTTTCTATCACTACACACAGGTTGTCTGTCATGTCACAGATTTTCTAATCTGCAACCATGGCAAACAATCTATTGATTATTAAAATGTGATGTAACTACAATCAAAAATTGTTTTTTTACAATAAAATATTTTTAAATCAAATAACTGCATCAACCCAAATTAAAACATTTGATGAAATGTTGTCTTATCAAACTGTTGTCATGCATAAAGTTAGCTACTTCTTTTAAATTGTTTGGAGCATACACTAAAAATTTCATATAATTTAGTACAAAACCATAATTTTTCAAAGAGTAATGTTTCTTTTAAAAAGAAACTTTTTTAAAACTTGTTTTATATTTATTTTCCTTTCAGTTTGCAGAATACACGTTTGTCATTTGTATGAGTATTGAGATGCTTTTAAAAATCTTGGCATCAGGCTTATTCTTTACTCCCAAGGCAGTTGTTAGAGACTTCAGTGGTATACTGGACCTCTTTATATATACTGTAAGTATTATCTAGTCTACAGGAAATATATTTCTGATATAATCCATATATATCCATTTTCAACATTAGTGAATATCAGAAAATTATCGTCTTTTTACAGGTAAAAAAATTCAGAATTTATATAAAACATTTTTTCAGAACTACTATTTCAACACCCAACTTTGTTTCCAGGACTTCTTTCACTTTAAATAGTAGCACATGAAGAAACCCTGATACAACTTAATTAGTATGCAAAAAAAAAAAAAGGTTTGTATAAATTAAATATCAAATTACATAACTCACATAAAGATCAAAAGTACATAGATGCACCATCATTTTATCAGAAAGTGCAAAAAATCCTGGGGACAAGGTTGCTAAAAAATAAAACAACTTGTTTATATATTTTATTCAAACAATCATGAAAGCATGCTTATGATAAATTCATGCAAGTAAAATGTTGAACCAACTATAATAATAACTTTTTCCTGTTTCAGTTCTGGAGAAAAGTGCAAAATTAATAAAAGGAGTGATCTTAATATGCTTAGGAACAGGAGTTGTTAAATTCTTCCAAAAAAAGAACCCCCCCTACACACACACCTCTATTAGAAACTTAGATTACACTGAGTCTTTTCCCAATTACATTCATGCCAACACAGACAGGAAACAAAACAGAGTGTGGGGTGAAGTTGTCTGGTCAGTGAAAAACTGCTTGATGGGCTTGGTCATATGTTCACACATATCTATAATCACTCATACATGCCTTCAGTCTTGTTTGGGAAATGATAGCAGTATATATCAGCAGATCATATAATCCTTTTGTAATTATTTTTTCTTTTTACATTCGGGATGATATGATACATTATCTTAAAAAATTACTAATCTCTGAAAAACTACAGTTCATTTTATATAAATTTTAATGACCAAAGCATGGAATTGAAATGTATGTTTTTAAAATGTTTTTGTTCAGTAACACTTAATTAATTTTATGTATCAAAAATGTCTTTAATAGAGATGAACATTTTTCTTGCAGACAAGCCTAGTTTTCTTAATTTGGATGCCAGAAAAAGTACCAGCCCAATCAGGTGCTCAAGTTCTTATGATCCTTCGATGCCTACGACCTCTCCGCATCTTTAATCTCGTACCTCATATGAGAAAAGTTGTTTATGAATTAGTACGAGGATTCAAGGAAATCCTTATGGTAATAATATCCTATGGTTTAAACAACAAGTACTCAAGCTTTTGTTTTAAGAATGACACACTAAAAAGGCATCATATTTTGAATATTCAAAATTAATATATAAATGTATGCTGTTGTTAATAATAAATTTTTAATCAGAATATCTTTTGTGGTAAGGTCAGAATATCATTTTTTTTTTTTAAATTCTAAGTCAAAACAAAGAATTTTTTAACAAAATGATACACAGGTAAATGAACAGTATAATTTCAAATAAAAATAATGCAGTATGATTTAATATTTTTGTAATGTTCATAACTGTAAATTTATTAATTAATGTAGATATTTGATTGTTACACACTTTAATTTGAATGTGGTAGACCTTAGAATGTGTTTATACTTCTGTAAATTACTTTATCTGTGATTGAAAACTGTTCATCTGTTTATGTAAAAGTTTCAAAATATTTATTTACTGCATTCATCTCTGTTAATTCTGTAGATTAACATACAAAGACTAACTTTTGATATTGCTTATTATGTCTTAAACTATTACAGACACTGTACTTTACAAAACAAGAATTGTAATAAAAATACATCAAACAAATAATCACTTTTAGAAGGTGGGTAGGAATGTTAGATTTTATTGTATTTTTATCTATTATTTTAATTTAATTTAATTTTTGCAGGTATCTGTACTGCTGATTCTCTTAATGTTTGTATTTGCAACATTTGGAGTCCATTTATATGGTGGACGTTTAGCTCGTTGCAATGACCCCAAAATTGTTACCAGGGTTGGTATATGCATTTTCATTATATATTTTTATATGATTTTTAATTTTAATTTATAACAATGTTTTATACATTGTTTCTGTTTATTCTTTATTCCATGTTTTTCTTTATCTGCTAAACTTGATTCACTTCTGGTATTTATCATTCAATGACTTTATATTGCTTCAAATTAACATACAAACATGAGTTTTGCAAAAATAAAATAGTCCTTTTTTTTTTTTTTTTTTTTTTTATTGGTGCTGAATTAAAAACATCTCTCTTTTCTGATCACTTGTTTATCATGGATTATATACTTTTTCAAAGATATGAGATCCTAAAATCTAGCCTCCTTCAAATACTTAACACAGTGAAAATTATTGCTTAAATAGAGTTCTGTCAATCATATTGTTTTAATGTTTTAACATGATAAATTTTACAATGCACTCTGAAATATTAGGGATTATGTCCAGTTGGGTCAGTGATCTGTGCACTGATGGATGCAAAGGAAATTACTGAATCACATAATCTAATGTTGTTTTTAAAGTTTCGATGACATATGTTCTATTAATTCCATAAAGTATTTAGGGAAATCCAGTTGATGCTCTAACAAATATTTACCCTTGTAACAGCAGTTATTAAATTACCCATCAGTAAGATCCCACAGAATGGACAATGTATATTTATCCACAACTATGTTACAGATGTTCACTTTCTTGAAATGTATCATTATTTACTTCATCTTATGTTTAAATTTCCTTGCTATCAGCATTCTTCAGTTTGTCAACTTCTCTTCTATTTTTGTGATATATATGTATATATCTAAAGAGAGAGAGATAAATTGGCATAACCATTTTGTGAATATTCACTTTTGAAAAATGCTGCTTATTAGTTTATATTTTAGCAGTAATAAAATATCTGATGAGTGATGTTTATTTGTCATTTATAGTTAATATTGTCTATTTTTTCAATATGATCTAAAGTTGTTTTAGATTTCAATTCTTTGATATAAGAATAAATGTATGTCTGTTTCTTTTCCAAAATTCCTTAATTGTATTATTGATATATTGCCAAATTATTCCAAATATTTGAAACATATTCAATTACTTTCTCCCCAAAAAGAAAAAAATATAAGACCAAAACTCAGTTATTATATTTAATGATTTCGGTATTGCCCAAGTTTCTTAAATTTCTCTAAATTCCACTAAATTTCAGAAAAGCAGCAGACATAGTCATTCATTGATTTTAAATTAAAGTTTACATATTTGAATAAACATTAAAAATAATAAATTTGGCATTAAATTTAGTATTGATAAATGATCAAGCAAGAATATATCAAAGCACAAATACTTAATATTTCCACTGAAAAATTTAATTATTAAAAATTAACTTATAAAATATTTAATATTTTTTAGAGTTTCTTTTTTCTAATTATATATTTGTATTTTATTTTCAAAAGAAAAATTGTACAGGAGTGTTTATGACTCAAGTTTATGTTACCAAGATGAAAATTGCTGATGATGAAGATATAAGACCAACCTACTTAGTACCAAGAGTATGGTAAGAAATTTTCTTGTATTTCTTCATGCATACAATTTCTGAGTTGGTTTTATGCACACATAGTTTTGATTAACTTTTTTTAAAATAGAATAAATATATTTATACTAATGTGTTTTAGTAAGAAAGCAAAAAAAGGTATAAATGAAATTTTTTCTGTAAAAAAAAATGTAATGACAAGAATTTGTTTCTGATATTAAATAAAAATTAAGTTTTTTTAATATTGTGAGAATGAGTGGTAAAATTAACCCAATAATTTATGTAATATGTTCAGTAATATATTATAGATAACATCTTTCATATTTGGTAATACAGCATAATTAAAAGAGAACATGACATTTCACAGAATCACATGACTAAGGATATGTTTCCAGGTACTGATGTGGATATATAAAAATAACCAATAAGTATTTGCAGAATGATTATTTGTGTTTGTACATGTCCTTGTATTTCCATGCAATTGCAAATTGTAGTCAGACAACTTGAAATAAGGAAACCTAGTACTTTGACTTCATTTTATTTCCATTTTCTCAATAAAACAAGAATTGCTATTCTACACTATCAACCATAGAACAATGAGTTGTGTTTTTCTACTACTACTATTACAACAATTATCTGCTCACTAGCTGTTGCACAACCTGTTTATATTATAGTATTTATTTTGTTTACTTGTGGATGGAAAATACTACTAAAAGTTTCTTTTGGTGTGAGTAATTGTTAAAAATACCTAGTTTCCACAGCCTTTCCACAATCTTCTCTTAGTGCAATGCAGAAGCACTGTTTGAGAAACAGATCTTGGTCACTAGGCTACTTTTGTTGGCTACCTGCCTGAAGTTAGAACAATTTAATAAAAGCTGAATATGCTTTTCTGATATATTTAAATATCTGTTTTTGTGTCAATTTTTTATGAAACAGTTCATCATCCCTTAGAAATATGAAAGAAAAGTATATTGGGATCCAAATAACATAATAAAATCTAATTCTATTAAAATATCTCCTGTCCATCTATTACCAGCATTAATTGTGTTTTAATCATTAGCTCTGAGCATTTATGATTCATTCTAAACTTGTACTTTTTTTAATCTCATTAGAAAGGAATAATCTTTTATTGATACACATAAAGTTTAAATACCAGTTATTTAAAATTACTTGTGGAAATTATTACTTTACAAAAGATTGCTTTAAATGATAGCAGTGTTTTCTACTGAGTTTGGTATGAGACTTCCTTTAAAATATTATTTTTATTTAATATTCTAAGAAATATGGTTTTAATTTATTTAATAAATTAACTGTGTATTTTACTCAAGTGTTATACAGTAAGATTAAAAAACCAAACAAAAAAATATAAGATTGAAATTTATTCTGCAAACTTTATAAAAATTATGTTTGTTTTTTATCTTTTTCAAAAGAGAAAAAGTCAGACACATTCATCTATTAATTCAAGAAGCATGATATTCTTGATTCTTTTTTCTATTCTGTCTTTTTAATTAATTTCAGGGCAAATCCTAGGAACTTCAATTTTGACAGTATTGGCAATGCATTGTTAGCTTTGTTTGAAGTTTTATCTCTTGAAGGCTGGCTAGAAATCAGGGATGTTATTGTCGAACAAGTGGGCTGGGTAAGATCTCAAATTTGTTTCTATTAATTATAGAATTAATGATATTCAGTTCTTTTTCTTGAATTTAAGAACATACACAATGCAAATACTTATAAATACACTATTTCCCAACATCAAAGATGCTATTTTCTCAAATACTCTAAAGAATTTACTGGTGCCCTACAAGCTGAAGGTTAATTTTTTATTTTTTACTTTTTTTCCAAAATATTACAAGTTAAAATTGGAGTGTATCCTTAATGCCAGGAAATACAATATGTAAAATAATTGTACTTCTGTGAAATATTCCAAGAAACTTGAAGTTTATCTATACTATCAAAAGATGACAGCAATATTTAAATATTTTTGCAACTGGATTAATTATATTTTCTGCAGATATAATCTAGGATTTTTATTTAAACAATTAATTATATTGTTGCATGTAAAAAAGAATTTTGCTCTTTAAATTATTAAAAGTAAAAAATATTCGAAGAAAATTATCACAAAAAAGAAATATAAAGCAATGTATTAGCAGCTTGTTCTATTCTACTTACTAATGAGATATTCTCCTGCTATGTTCATTTATTGGTTTCAGTGCCACCTTTTACCATAATAGAATATCTCATTATGTGGCTAATAAATATGTAAAATCACACTGTTATAGAATAGATTACTATAAAATCTATGGTTGTTCTTCTTAAATTGATTTTAATTTAAAATTTTTGCAGGTCCATGCAATTTACATTCACGTGTTTGTATTCATTGGCTACATGATTGGACTTACACTCTTTGTTGGTGTTGTCATTGCAAACTACAGTGAAAACAAGGTAAGTATTGTCTTCATTATACATACAAGCAAGATGTTAAATAATCTCATTTTCAATTCTTAATAATACCATATGATAAAAAATTCATAATATTGAAAAAAGAATTCTTTTTGTATAAGTGTTGGCTGAAAAGTTCATAGGCTGACCAAGATATTCTCATGAGGTGTGACCAAATGAGGTTTATTTTTCAACATAGTAGTCGACACACTTCTTCCATCAATGTTGCAGTATGCATGGATCCCACTGGTGAAGAAACTTTCATCCTGTTGTTCAAAAAGTCATCAACAGCAGATATGACATCGTTATCACTGTGTTCCCAGGCAAGTGTCTTTTCATGTTAGGGAATAGATGATAGTCAGATGGGTCCAAATAAGGGCAATAGGGAGGGTGATCAACCAGTTCAAAACCACAGTCACAAACAACAGCCATTGAAACCAAGAACTTGGGTGCTGGAACATTGTCTTGATAAAACAAGACCCTTTTCATCAGTTTTCTTGGGTGTATAGTCTTGATAGCCTTTTGTAACTGCCTCCATTGATGGTGTGGCCTTTTGAAGATAGTCAATAAGCACAATGCCTTTTGCATCCCAAAAATCTGAGGCCGTCACCTTCCATGCAGATGAAACAACCTTGGCCTTCTTTGGAACAGGTGAGATGGGGTGTTTCCACTGCATGGATTATCTCTAGCTCATAGTGATGAACCCAGCACTCATCCTGGGTTTGGAAACTTTCAAGGAAACCGGCTGGATTTGCTTCAATGTCAGATTTTCCTGTGATGTGATCAGCCTGGTGCACTTGTGATCAAGTGTCAGAAGATGTGGAACCCACCGAGCAGAAACCATTGTCATGCCAAGAATATTCTCAACTCTCTCACAGGATATGCTAATCACATTGTCTATTATTTATAGTTAATCGCTTGTCATTGATCCCCATGTGGTGAATATGATAAATGTTTCCCTTGGTGGTGGCAGTCACAGAATGTCCAGACCTTGGTTCATATTCAAGTCTCTGCCATTCCCTCTTAAATTCAGCTGTCCACTTTTGTACTGTTGATAAAGCTGGAGCATCAACTCTTAATGTAGCAACCATGTCAGCATGAATGTCCTTAGGAGTTAAACCCTTATTCTGCAGGTACTTGATAATACCATAATTCCAAATTTTGTTAATTTTCAAAAGAATTTGCTACTAGTTACTTTTGAAAGTCTTCTTTGACCAATCAGATGTCAGTTTACCTGAAAGAAACTAAAAAGAGTTGAAATTAATGCTTGCAAGATTTCACAGCATCATTCCTTCATAGTCAGCCTATGAATTTTTCATCCCACCCTCATACATTTGTAGAAAGCCTTAGAACTAGTGATGAGACAATTAATTGGAATTGAGAATTAGAAATATTGGAATCAGAGAATTTTTAACCTAATTTCTGGTTCCAAAAACAATTCTTTGAATTTTTTTTTAAAACTTAATTTTCCATTCCTCACACTAATGATAAAAAGATATAAATATTTATTGATTTTAAATTATCAGAAAAACTAAAATCTATAGATCATAATAACACCTAAGTTAAGTATGATGTAAATTTATTTTACTTGTGTAAAAAAAAAAAAAAAAAAAAAAAATGGGCAAATTTCTGCTCATTTCTCGAACTTTCCATAAAGTTTGCTAGTTTAAAGTCTTTCTGTTCAAAATAAAATTTTTATTTTTAATTTCTTTTTAGACATTGGTAATTCACTCATTTAATATTGTAAATTATTAATTTAATAATTATAATCAAAATTATGTAATATAAACACTAAATGAATTCATGTTGTTGTTCTGCTGATTTTTATATTTTTTTTTACTCTATAAAAAAAAATAAAATAAAATGAATGTATGGAATTCCTGCCAATGTCACATTTAATTTCTTCACATAAAAATGTGACCTTGGCAGTTAAATTAAACAATTTGTTTTTATAATAGTTTTAATCCATAAAATTTAGTCTTGGTTATTTAAAAGATCAGTTTTTGTTTATGTAGCATACTATGTAAACAAAATAAATCTTTTCAATAACCAAGACCTAAAAAAATCAAACATTCTTTTTATGAAACTTAAATTTGTTTCTAGAAAATTCATGTATTTCTTAAAATTCTATAGCTTTCAAAACAGATTTTCATCTTTTATTTACTTAAAAAATAAAGAAACTTTTATTTGAAGTTTCCTGAAAAAATGCTTTTCACACAAAAGTTTGTATTAAAAAACCTAAAATTTAATTTCCATCAAAACTTGTATTTAATTTTATTTACTAATATTCTTTTTTTGGCATAATTGAATTTTCCTCTGTTAAATTATTATGGCATTTAGAATATTTGGGATTTTTTTTTCTCATTTATTCCTCCTCAGGGCCAACTGAAATGCAAGTTTTATAAGTAGAAGTGTATAAAAAAAAAGTTAAAAACACGTATTTTTATCCCATTTTTATCTGGCGTGATTAACCCTTAGCTTTTTTCCACTTTTAACATGATTTGTTT
This sequence comes from Acanthosepion pharaonis, assembly GCA_903632075.3. Taxonomy (NCBI): domain Eukaryota; kingdom Metazoa; phylum Mollusca; class Cephalopoda; order Sepiida; family Sepiidae; genus Acanthosepion; species Acanthosepion pharaonis. The sequence goes on along the minus strand of CAHIKZ030000371.1, from coordinate 518,610 downwards.
TCATATTTTAAAAATAAAACTAGTAAAATTTCATCTTCTAATAAATAACTGAAAAAAATTAATCCCATATAAAAAATACATAGTTGTTCTCATCCTTATGAAGATTTTAATCATTTTTAATCTTATTTTTATTTTAATACTTTGTAACAGTTGAATCTCATATCTTATAAAATGATCAAGTTAGATATCAGCATTATGTATTAGCTTTCAACTTCCTAATATTTTTAAAAAAAATATTGTAAAGTTTGCTAAAATTGCTTATATCTCTTTAAAAAAATCAAGGGATATGTTTTTACTGCGTATTTGCCTTTCACTCTTTTTTCTTTTAACAAAGATAAAATACTTTTTGATTCTTTTTAGAAATTATTAAATTTTTTAGTTGTGAAAAATTTATTTTATATAGTAAAACTTATTAGTGATTAAATTTTTCAGATGAGATTGAAGACCCTTTATTATTTAAGTTGCTGTGATAATTCATATTTAATTCTTATTAAATGTCTGTAAGCAAATTTAAAATTTGCTTTTAATTTTTATTCATTGTTTTGCAGTATTAGGTACACCTTGTACTTTATCAAAATATATGCATGAGTTAGACCATAATACATAGGATGATGCCTTTCTGCTTAGAGTATTATTGTTGCAATATTATATATGTTAGGGTGTCTTATTTTTGATGTGCATGCTGAAATTGAATTGTCACTCCTAAATTTGTTCCATTCATTGAAAAATACCACATAGAAAATTTTAAGGGGATTGCATAACATTTAGAGGGCACCTTTGCTTGTTAAAACTTAAAAGGGGGACAAAAAATAGACCCTTTTTTTTTTTTTTACAATTAATAGCAAACCATTATTAGTTGAATCTTTACAAATTATACACATTAGAAAACTAGAAACATTTTTATCTAACAGTGAAAAATTTAAATTTTAACCAATGTTTATTATTATCGCACCCCAATCATGACAAGTGTATCCATTGCCAATCAGAAAAGTATAGTTTGGAAGTTTTTTAAGATTTCTGATGATAACCAAAGTAAAGCAATATATCAACTGTACCTAGGTACTTAAGTGATTTATGTAAAGAAATTGTTCTCTTTATTGTTTAAACTTTTACCCAAATTTTTAAATAAAAAGGATATCTAACTTTATTTCATAAGCTTTTGTATTCATTTTTCTACTAAATGTTTTATTAATAAATGTACTTTTTTCATTAAGTTTCCCAAACCAACTGTAGGACCTGAAAATAATTAATTTTAATCATTGTAGGTATCAGAATCTGAATCGGAAACTGTATCGGAATTGGAAATTTAGAACAGTATCAGGAAGTGTATCAAAATCAGTAAAAATATTGATATCACTACTTAAAACCCAATCCAAATGGAAAATAGTACACAAGTAATGAAAGTATCAGGGATTTTAAGCAGCAAATGGCTAATTTGATAAATATAGAATGGACTTAGCTTATCCAGCAGTGGGCTCTAGTCTTACTGTTAGCTATTTACTTTTATTTAGATGCATATGTACATGTACATCTTTTGTAGTTAAGTTTAAAATGTTAAAAGAAATATAAATATTGAATATTGTCCTGTTTTCCAAATTTTAAATGTCAAGTGTTTTCAAAGAGATTGAAGAATGACAGTATAAATAATGAAATTGCATGGAAAAAGTGACTCTCAAATTTTCTGAGTTTTGTTGCTATTTTTCAAACTCACATTTAGTCTTGCTGTATTAGTTTTTGAATAACAATGTTATAGCTGTAGCCTAAATCTTGTTCTTTTTTTTAACCACTTGAGATTTTCATCCATCAAAGTCACCTTTGATTAAAAATGAAGTTGTTCATCTCTTTATAAAACATCACCGTGAAGGAGATGCTGAAAAATTATCAGCTCAACTCACTTTCCAAAACCTGATCAAATGACTAAACATCAGATTTCTTTTGTATTTCATTTTTTGAGATGAGGAATTGTCAATATACTTTAATTTATTCAAACTATTGTTCTCATCTTGATTATTATAGATATTATTATAGACACAATGTTACTCTCTGGTTATCTTCATGTGCCCATAGTTAGATGAGAACAAAAGTTTAAATAAATTAAAGTATATCAGATGTTTTTTTTTTTTTTTTCTTTTTAGAAAAGACTTCTTGGTCAGGTTATAAACTTTTCAACACCATTTCGTAGTTGTCATGCTACTAAAAAGGACAAATTCACAAGCCTTGTTGATTCATGTAACATTGTGATTCCAGAAATGTATTGTCTTTGTATAAGCAAGCATCCTAATTATAACATTGTTGTCATTTGCAGGGAACCGCTTTGCTTACTGTTGATCAGAGACGTTGGCTTGATCTGAAAGGCAGAATTAAGCTGGCCCAGCCTTTACACATTCCTCCTAGACCAGGTAAAGACATCCTTTTAAATGAACATGTTGAAGTTTATTCCTTTATTTCTGAATTTCATGTTTATATTTTGTCTCATTGCATGAAATACTTAAAAAGAAATGAATGTTATATCATTTACATATGCCCAAATTACTCTTTAGCAAAGTCTAATATCCCACTTTTCTATCATGACACAAATTTACAATATTGATTATAAAACTCAAATTGTGGAACAATAAGTACATCTAGCCATAAAAATGAGTACTCTCAAAAATCTAAGATAAATTGTAACTATATGCATACAAAAGAATATACTTACATAAATGTATGCATTTGAATGTAAACCCTGATGTGAACTAGAGAAATACGTTTTAAAACTCGTATTCTCTAATACAAGTTTCTTGTTTCACCATTTGTATTGGTGACATAACAATGGACATTTTTTCTCGGAAACAGCCTGCACTTCTTAAACTAGAGGGAAAAGGATAACGTTAAAATTAAACTTTGCTGTCCATACTCATAGCTTCTTCTCTTCCATGAATTGAGTAATTACTTGTATCCATTATTAACAAATAGATGGTTGCAAAATAAAGTTAAATATTAACCATTTTTCCTTAAATCAATTGTTGATCACTTTGACTCAATGTTTCAAGTAACCAGCTCTCTTACATCAGCAAGTCAAGGCTGCCTTGCAAATCTTAGGTAATCTTAAGTCTGTTTTTTATTCCATTTACAAAAGTTGATCCAGTTGTTAAAACAAAAAAAATAGTTTCTAAGAATCTATTTTCTAAGCTAAGGATAGTGGAGTAGCATTTCCTTAAATTAAATATTTTCTATTTTTATAATTTTATTTTTAGAATATATTTAGTTTTAGAAAAATATTCTTTTTACTAATACTAAATTTTGCATATTTCTTTAAAATTCTTTTATACTTTTGTAATGCAGTTTTTTGGTATATATTTTGAGGATTATTGTTTTTGTTATACTTGCTTTGAAACTGTTAGCAAAATTTTAATCCTGTTCTGAATTTAAAAAAAAAAAAAATTTATGAAATTTGACTTTTAAAATCTTCTTGGTACCTGGAAAAGAAAAAAATTAAATTTCTTTTATTATTTTGTGATTTTTATCTTATAAAACATTTTCATAATCATATGAATGTTCACTTCTTGTAAGATTTGATGATAATAACTTACTGAACAGTCTACATGCACCAATTTACAATTCATTTTTAAAGAATTCTGGCAAAGTCTATTTCAGTAAATTATAATTGCTCATAGAAGGAATTACATTTGTTGAAATTAATTTGTGAAAGAACAAAATATAAATTTAAAATTTTATTTATTTAATAAACAGCTGTTTAGATGATTTTATTATAATCAGTATTCATACTTTCAAAATATTGTCTTTAATAATAAAATAATAAAAGAAAGATGTAATTTTTTATTAGGTATATGTTGATTATTTTTTTTCTTATAGATGGCAATGGTTTTCGTGCTTTAATGTATGACATTACCCAGCACATCTCCTTCAAGAGAGCTGTCGCATTTTTAGTCTTGGCTAATTGCAGTCTCTTGTGTGTGCCAGTAAGTAGTCTCTTATATAAAAACAAATTTGGTTAGCATTTAACCACTCTAGATTGAGTTATTTTTAAAATCATTTTATCCCCAGTTGGAATTTTAGTGAAAAATGTTGCTTTTTCCATGGGGATCCTATGTACTATTAACATCAGTGTCTGTCATCACATCAAGTTCTCAAAGACAATCATTCTTTTTGCTACATTCTTCATTGCATATAAATTGTCATGAGTCACTATCCAGTTCACTGCCAAAGCAAAAGGACACAAGAGAAAGAAATTTCTCTTGAGTTATCACCCAGTGGCTGCCTCGTGATGGTTTAATTTTTCCATTGTAAGTTTTCATTTTTAAGAAATTAACCTTATTTTTGGAGCATATTTTCCAGTAAAGAGTCTGATTTTATATTCATTTTAATTTAGATATATTACAGTAAAATATTTTAAAAATTCCATATCATAAATGTTAATTCTTCTTAATAGTCAAAGGACAAATGGAATAAAGTAACTAATTAGTAAACTTTTCATTTTATCAACCATTTCAGTTTCCTTATAATTATATTACTTTGTTGATTTTGTAATATTATGCTGTTTATTTATATTTTCACTATAAGAGAAATTCAAAATTATACAGTTTGCCTTGAGAATAAATGCAAAATGTTGTTCTGTATATGTACTTTATTGCTTTGATATTATTTTATTATTTAGTCTTAATTTAAAAAATAAACATTCTATCTTTCAGTGGTTAAAAAATGATGAACAGACATTTGTGTTAGCAAGCATATCTGCAGTGTTTACAATACTCTTTCTGTGTGAGGTAAATTATTTTCATATAATTTTGATTTTTAAGTTAGTAATCCTACTTTAATTCTAAATTAGCCAGTTCCAGATATTTTTCAACGATTGTTGCTTTTAATTGGTCCAACTGGAGACAGAACTTGTCTGAATTCAATGTCTGATTTTATGAAAGGAGTTCGTAGTACACAATACACTTCCAATCCTACCAGATATACAGCATCACTTTGGATGCAAACTAGTTTTTGAAGTAGTTATGGAGACTCATTTAATTTTCCTCAGAACCTTTTTTGCTCCACATTGTTGTAAACGATCCATTTTTCATTGCCTATAATTGTTCTTTGCAAAATGAATCATTTTTGTTGCATTTGAGCAGAGAATCACAGATGGAAATTTGGTCCATTTAAATTTTTTCCATTAAATCATAAGGCACCCAAACATTGTAGTAATTCATGTATCCAAGTCTTTTCAAATGTTTTACAGCACTTATATGTGATATGTAGGATATTTCTGTTCTATGTCATATGTCCTGGATTATTTTCATTGGCATTTTGATTTAGTCTTCAATGATTTCATGCCTGCAAAAGCAGTCTTGGTCTTCCAGGTCAAAATTTCCACTTCTGAACCTAACGAACAGCTTACAAACTGTCTTCTCAGCTATGGCATCATATCTATAGCTGGCACATGTCTTTTTGCTATTTGTACAGTGTTTTTTCCTTTGTGAAATTAAAATGCATCACATTTTTCTCTATATTCACTTTTAACATAAAAACATTTAAAATTAATAATCCACACATGAATCATATAGAAAGATATATTGAGATGTTATCTTTCAGAATATGTATATATGTTATAAATATCTGTTACATGTGAAACAAAATTACTCATTTGATTACCACCTATTGAAAAATACGAAGAACTTTTTGCTTCAACCCAATAGCATGCAGTTCTCTTTAATAATCTCAGGTGACCTTGAATAACCTTTGAAGCTAACCTCATATATGTTATTACTTGAGACTTTTTGGGTTATCCATGCAAACAGGCTGGGTCCCAGAGACTTTACAATTGGTTTTGATGTCTGAACATTCACATGCACTCACTTCAATATAGTAATATAAGTTAAGAAATCAATAGACAATTGTTTTAACCTTTTATCTCAGTACCACATTTTCTTAACACATTTTTTAATATATCTCTTTAATAATATACTGAAACATTAAATTTGATGTGTACTGATTATTATACTTTTAATTACAGGTCATTATGAAGATGATAGCCTTGACACCAGCTGGATACTGGACAAGTCATCGTAACCGTTTTGACATGTTGGTTACATTCCTTGGTGTCATCTGGATTTTTCTACACTTTACTGTCAGAGTGAGTACATTAGCAATATCTAAATTTCTGCTTGCATTTTTGAAAATATGTATTATTACTATTATATGTTTGGATAAGAAGTGCCTAAACAATAGTATCAGCTTTTGACAAAAAACATTTGTTATTAAAAATGTTTCAAAATATTGCTTGTTTAATCTTTTAATATATATGTGTATAATTTACTTCAGAATTCTGGCAGCAATACTTATGGCTATGTGATCATTGTATTGAGGTTCTTCACAATCACAGGAAAACATGTAAGTACCTTACTGTACTTATTGCAAATTTTTACAAGTTGTAGAAACAGGACACTGCAGAGAGATAATTGTTTGAGCTGTCTACTGTTTACAGTAATGTAAAATACATATTAAAAAATGTAGAAAGTAATGTAAGTTTATCACAATATTGCAGTAAATAAGACAATTATTTGGGAATGTAGAGTGTATATTCATTATTTAAGAACAATATTAATTTCCAGTATGAAAGTCTTCAATAGAAATGTTAGCATTTAATAAGATGATTGTTTAGACTGTAAATTAATTCGGAAATATTTAAGATATATCTATTCAGTAATTTGTGCCTTTATTTTGGCATGTTATATACCTAAAAGCACAAATATTAAATGTTTGTACATTAATACAATACTAAAAACAATTGATGATTCTTAAGAAGAACTATCAACTAAATGTCCTTTCTTTGTTTTGGCAATTTTGAATTATCTCTCCAATTTTGCTCATGATTAGACTAGAAGTTAGCAGATAGGATTCTTCCAGATCTGTTCCTATTTATGAGGAACCTATTCTTGAATAATAAAATTCAACTTAAAATTATATATGAAATCCAAGCAATTATTAAGGTTAATGCTTATTAAGTCTTCATTACATCATACAAAAATTTACTAAAAATAGTTTTTATTATGTTTGGATTATTTTTATTAACTTATATTTATAACTGTTTATTTTATGATTTTTCTCAAACTTTAGGGGCTAATTAGATGTTTTGTAAGAAAACTGTTATGACCAAAATATTAAAGTGAATATCAATCAATAATTTATTTTCTTATATATACATAGATATGTAAACACTTCAAGAAAATCAGAGATGACTGATTAAAATGTGGTAAAATTTAACTTTTGTTTATAACAAAGGTTTTACTTTATTACTTTATTCTTCATTATTGTTATCATGGGTAAAAAATTTTGTAATTGAAAACCATCTTTAATGTGTTTTGGCTGAAAATGACAATCTATGTTAATAAAAATGTCTTGTAATGATTTGTAATTTGCTGTTTGGTCATATTCCTTCTTTTTTTAATATCTTGCATGCTTTGGTCTTATTTTAGGCCACTCTCACCATGTTGATGCAAACCGTAGTAATGTCTGTTTTAAAGAGTTTTTTCATCATCACTGGAATGTTCTTGTTGATGTTATTTTATGCTTATGCTGGTGTCATACTCTTTGGAAATGTTAAATATGGATACAATTTAGGAAGGTAAGTTTCAATTTCGTCTTTTATTACAAAGTTTACTACTGATTGAAGCTATATTTGTTTTGAAGAATGTTAACAGAATATTTTAAAATTTTATATTTGAAGTAGATATACCTTCACACAGAATATTTTAAATTGTAAAATTTCTCAATTTTCTATTCTTATTTGAGCTTCAGTAGAATTTCCCAATACACTTTTGAATACAAGTTGTTCATTAGCTCATATCTAATTTGTTTATTTATTTAATCCATATGGCCAAGAGATCTAAACTCTATCTAGTCTGAGATAATTTAGATTGCATATTGAGTACTTGTTGAGTTAGTAGTTCAAGATGATTTCTTTATTTCACTTTAAAAAGTTACTATGAAGTTCCATGAAACTATATTAATTACTATCATAACAGACATTGGCTACAGAAGGTATTGCTGCTTATTTTTTCCTTTAAAATTTAATTACAATGAAAGTAGGATACCTATGGACTGCCACACTTGTTTTTTTTCCCTTGTTTATGGTAGCAATCCAGTGACCTGACAGTTGGACAAACCTTATAGTTAATTAGATCAATGCCACCATGATGCTATCAAAATTTGAACTTGATTCCTTGATCTGAACCAATTCATAGTTCCATTTCATAAAATATTTCACGCCTTATAGCAATATAGGTTTTTGGACATGATGATTTAATAGAATTAATGAAATGAAAATATTACTTAAAAATCTGTTAAACTATACTTGAAAAGAATTACCTGCTTAATTCTTTTAAGTACTGTATTTGATGGCATTTAAAACTCCAAACTTTTTTCTTAAAAAAGGAAGAAAATGAGATATCTCGAAAAATATCTTCCTAGCCCTATATGTGCAGTTGAGTTATCTAATGTTTACCTCGCCTAACTTCATAATACTGTAATAGTGAATATAAATGGGGAAAAGGGAGTTCTTATATGTCATCAAATATGGCAATTTATTGTCAAGTGATAGAATTTTAAATTAACCTATACTTGATTGAAATTAAAATCTTTACATGTACTGAATATTTTTGTGGTAGCTAATAAAATTTCTACCTGAGATTTTCTGAATTGACAAAGATTATCTTTGTATATTAATGAAATAAATTTTGTTTTGTAGACATGCAAATTTCAAGACAGCTCCTAATGCCATTGCTTTGTTGTTCCGTATTGTTACTGGAGAGGATTGGAATAAAATCATGCATGATTGTATGGTAAGCAGCATTCTTATTTTTGTCTTTCTCTTGTTAATATATTTTTCTGAAAAATTTGACTAGATACTTTCCATAATTAGCTGGCTAAATATTTTTTTATCAATTTTCTCATAAATTTGTAAGAATTTGTTTTTAAAGCTTAAATACTTTACATTGCATTATAAATTACTGAGTATTTTTATCTACTTTATTAAATACTTTTACCTTTCTAAAAATATTATTAAAAAACAAATACAAAAATTGTATACTAAAAGTAAACACACGCAATGCAACATAAAACATTTGTGTCTGTTGAGATTTTATAAGCAAAAAACGCACACAATTTTTAAATAAATTTTAGGAAAACTTGTGCCACTTGAAATTCTGATTTGCAAATGATCTAATTATATGAAAATCTCAATTTTTGCATTCTTATTGATTAATAGTCTGAATTTCTTAGATGAAACCTTATTTTTTTTTACTTATTTTTATTTTATTTTATTTTTGTCTGCTTTTTATTGCAATGTCCAGGTCATTTTTATATGCATTGACAATTAAGTAAGCAGCATTGATTGGAAAATGAAGATACTATTTTCTCAACAGTAATTTTTAGTCATAAATGTAGAGCTAGATGGCTGGGCTACAGATTGAACCCTTCATGGAAATAGTCCTCCAACACATTTTAAAGGGAAGCAGGGGAGTAATATTTTGAGCTAGTGTTGAGTGAGGGCAGTAAAATTATAGATCTTCATATTTGATGATGGCATCAAGATAAGTGCAGAGAATTATTGTAAGTTTTTTGAGTTGTACAAATCATAACCAAGATGTTTTTTACAAGGCAATACTATTTTCGGTATATACATTGTTGGAACTGTTGGCCTCATCTTTACTGTCGCATTCACAATGTTTTGGTCATTGTACACTCTGGCCTTCTTCAGGTGATATTTGTTGGAATTTTGGACCGAACACTTTATTTAGTCTATAGGGGTAGATTGTTCTAATTCCATGTACCATGTCTTTGGATATCTCAGTTTTAGTTAATTTGCCTTGATAATTCTCTAAGTTTTTGTTATTTCCATTGAGGCTAGGGATTGAACTCACAACTTTTTGGGTCAAGTCACTTTTTGCATCAATCAACCAATGCTTTTATCCACTGAGCATGAATGTAGCAGTAAAGATTAGGACAAGAGTCCAAACAATGTAAATAGTTACAATAGCTCATCTCAGAAATATAGACAGATGTTGAAGGCAATGCTACTTCACATTCTGCAGAGATGACTATACCTAACTTCCCCACAAAATTTTTGGAGACACTAGATTAATGGAATGGTTCCCAGTCTTTTCAGATATTAATCTAATAGAGAATTGGTATTCTACCATTAAAAGAGAGGTATATGAGCATAGAAAATAATGTCCAAAGAAAACCTCTGGGGAACAATCAAACCTACCTTAAAAATTTAAAGTCAAAAGAGCAGAAAAATTAACAAAAAGAATTGTTGAAAGACTGATGAAGGCTATAGAATGACAAGGAGTGTATGTATATTAGCATATAAAATAATAATTTATTTAGGTATATGGGATATTGTGTTCATCAAATATGTTTTGTTTCTATGGATTTATTTCAATTTGCTTGCATAATAAAAACTAACAACCTCCCTGAAACAAGCTATTAACAATATTTTTTGATAATGATTGATATTATAATCTGAAACTAATATGATATATTGTTCATAAAAATATATCCAACTTCAATTGTTTAATACCACTTTTATATTGAAAACATTGACTTGCATAATAAAATCAGACATATAAGATAGTTTGTCAAGGGATAAAAAATAAAAGTTCAAATCCTGTTGGTTGCTAATTCTTTATTTTCCAATTCATTCTGCTTGCTTAATGGTCATAGAACTTAAAAAACAACCTAAACATCACAATAAATAAATAAGATAAAAGAAAAACTAATAAAACGTTAATAAGCCTTTATTTGTTTCAAGTTATACATTTCTAACTTGCAACGTTTTAGATTTGGGTTCTACCACAAGATATTTAAATACAGACTTTTATTTATAAAGATGTGTAACCAGTCATCCTTATTACTTTCTTCTTTTGTATAGGTTAGTCCTCCATTTTGTACAAGAAAAGAAAATGGTTGGGAAACGGACTGTGGAAACTTCATGGCTTCACTAATGTATTTTTGTTCATTCTATATCATCATCACATATATTGTATTAAATTTATTAGTTGGTAAGTAAACTGATTTACATATTAAATTTACTGCTGGCATGCAGCTATTATTTAATAAGTAAAACAATTTTATGGGGAAGATCATTTTCTTCTGGACTTTCTCAAACTGGAGGTACTTAACTTCCAAGGGAAGAATTTTAAATTTAAATTTAAGTAGCGATATGTTACTTATATGTATAACTTATAGATAGAAAGATGAAAAAAATTACTAAATGACAGATTGGGAGAGAAATTGAGAAAATCTATTTCTGTAAAGGGTGAATTGTAACTTATAACTCTGAAAAGCATTGTTTTAAACTGCCCTTTCTTTATGTTGAATGATAATTCAACAGAAAATTATACCTAATAATTTATGATGAAAAGTTTCAAAATGCAAATAAATTTAAGTGTACAAGATTATAAATAAACATACAGAGATTAAGACTATTTTGAAGTCTTATTATTCTTACACTATATTTACATTTATTCAGCACTGTTTATGTTACACTTTTTGCTTGATAAATTACCCAATTTTACTTATAATATTTAAAAAGTTTTTGTAGATGCGGGTATACAAGTCAGCTCTTAAGATACTGTGGTGTTAAAAATTTAAGTTGAAAGTCTCTAAATGGATCAATCACTCAAATTAAGGCAGCATACCTTCCATTAGGCTGTCAAGTGAACACAATTTTTTATGCTTAAAAAGCCAATTTATAAATTATTTTATACAGTACTTTCACAAGGAGAAAATAAAAAAAAAATAAATAGTATATGACTTATAATAGCATCTTAAAATTTTTAATATCAAAGAAAAAACATTATTAAATATTTAGATATTTATTTTTTCTAATTTAATATAAAAATGTGTAAATTTAAGCAATTTTATATTTAATCAAAATATCTTCCATACAATCATCTTACTTATTATAAAACGCAGATTGTGTGTGTGTGTACGTTTATATATTGGATCGGATTTCCTACATTTTTCAACCGATTTCAACAAAACTTCACAGGACTACGTAAAATTACCTTACGGTGGTTCTGACAGCGCCAAAAATTGGAAAAACACAATTGTTTTTGCACGAAATCAATTTGAAAACACAATTAAGAGGCATTAATGAAAGGGGTACAACTCATATCGAGTTATACTTATTAATATCGAGTTATACTTATTATAAAACCCAGGTTGGTTGTTTGTGTGTGTGTGTGTGTTCGTTTATATATGGGATCGGATTTCCTATTTTTCAACCGATTTCAACAAAACTTCACTTTTTTTTGGCAGGTAGTGTTTCTTATTGTCTTGCACACTTTTTTCTTTATTTTTACATTCAGAATGCTTTAAAAATTCCATTTACAAGACAATTGTTTATAATAAAATTCTATTCAATCGGTAGACTCATAACGATTGAAAACAATGTTTGGGTTTGACCAATTCGTAAAAAAAAAAAACCAAAAAAAAACTAATTCAGACATGCGTGTCCATCAACCTTAAACAATAATCTTTGTTAATTTTATTTTTCAGTCTTTATGATGGTGGATACTTGATCTATCTCTTACTGTTACATCCCCGAGCAACGCCGGGCTCTACTGCTAGTTTATAATAATCTTTGGTTTTTACAACTACAATTATCATTAATAATGTTTATTTGGAATTGTCATTAATTTTATATCTTTTTATTGTTGAGAAATAATTATATAGTCTAACTTTAGGTATATTGTTTCATTTTGCTTTGCTTTTTCAGCTATCATTATGGAAAATTTTTCTCTATTTTATTCAAATGAAGAAGATGCTCTTCTGAGTTATAATGATATCCGCCAGTTTCAGAATACTTGGAATCTAGTGGATATCAATCGCAAGGTAAGTTCAAAGATAAGTACTTTAACAATTATAAAATATTGGATGGTACAAAAGGTCTGCTATGTTTTTGTCATTAGATGAAATTAATTTTTAATTAATCTCATTCAAAAATCTCACTTTTTTTATAACAGCATACATTTTTGTTAAATTTGTGAAAGTTGGCAAATTTTGGTTTATTGATTCTAACCTTGAATACCAGCAACATTTTGGAAATATTATCTGTTTTTTGTTTGTTAATTTTAAGAATGTGACTCAAACAAAAAATGATTTCTGCAGTTAATAGAGAAAGTACTGTAAATGATCTAATGTGGGTTAGTCTTTATGAAGCAAGACATTCAATGTTAGATGATGTGGAAGGTAACTGACATATAGAAAATATCCAAATGAAGCACTGAGATTCATTTACACTAGATTGGTTGTTAGTTACTTTGATATGTTACTTCCACCTAAATAACAAAATAAACTACTAGACTATATTTAAATGTTTTTTTCAAATATGAATTCTGATAAGAGATGAAAAGTGAATACTTAACAAGAATGTGGAATGCAAGAGATTGTGGAATAAGCAATAATGAACTGACTGTACCAAAGGATAGTCTTCATCCAAAGATAGTAATACTTTGTATATGCATGGATTTTATGGGAGTTCTCTACTAGAAGTTTCTAAAGAACAAATTGAACAAATACTGTGCTCAACTGAAACCCAAAATGCAGAAATTGGCAAAAAAGCATCCAGAATTAGTTAACAGAAAAAGGTGTAATATTCCATCATTGTATGGTGTGTGCCTTTGGTGACCTGGAAAAGTAGTTACAAGTTGGTTGGAAAGTTTTTACTCATCTACCATACTTAATAGGTACCTTTGGATTACTATTTATTTCAGTTTTTAGAGAATTTACTTAATGAAAAAAGGTTTCAATTTCCTGGAGTGTTGCCAGAATGCATCTAGAGTAGTTGATTAAAAGATAACATTCTGAGAGGATGGAATTATAGTTAGTGGAATAAAATGCTAAATATGTTGTTCAATAAAGTTAATATTAAAATTATTTTTGAAATTGTCTTTTATTCTTACTTGAAGTGAACTAACATTTTGTCCAGCATAAAAGGTGTGAGGCACATGGTAACTTATACTAAGTAATTGATACTATTTTTGTCCCCAAATAGCTGTTATATGAAACTATTATTTTAGATGATGTTTTATTTCATATACTTGATTTAAATAATTTAATATCATTATCTTTGAGAATCTATAATACAAATTTAAGTTGACAACAGAATTTTTTATTAGCTTATAAACTGACTAGAAAATTCATTCTCACAGCAATTTATGACATTTATTTTCACTCTTTTTTGCAAAATTTATAAATGCTTTTCATGTTTGATTTATTTGTTTTAAAAAAAGGTCAATACAGCTTTTGAAAATTTTACATGGGACATATGCCTGTTCAAAAGTGGACATAGTGTATTTAATAGCAGAGAAGACTCATTTACATTTAATATGACAGTATTATATAGTTAGGCTAAATACAAGTACTGGTAGTCTCTGGCATCTTTGTAAACACTAACCTACCAGCTACCTCATCTTTGCATGTAAGACTCAGGAGATATTTTTTTTTGGTGGTGGTGGGGGGGTATATATTTTCATGATTGTCATAGAATATGCACATAATATCTAGCTTCCTAAATTCTTCTCACTTTTATTAGCCTAAGAATTATTTTGTAACTCTTTGAAATCATCCCCAAATTATACAATTGATATATCTCCAGTAACTTTAAATTTGTAATGATTTCTTATAAAAGGTATTTTGTTTTTATAGGGTGTGATTCCAGCAAAACGAGTGAAATTTTTATTACGTCTTTTGCGGGGTCGGCTTGAAGTTGATTTAGAAAAAGATCGACTGCTTTTTAAACACATGTGCTATGAAATAGAGAAACTCTATAACGGAGGAGATGTAACGTTCCATGATGTCCTCAGGTAAGAATCATTTGTCTATAGATATCTGCATTAAGCTCTAAAACTCAAGATGAAAATGTAAAATAGAATTTAAAATAATCATTTTATCTTTGGTAACAATAATAAAATAATACTTTGATAAAGACTTAACTCTCCAGCAAATTCACACCAGTAGAAAGCAGCCATAAAATACTATTAAGTTTATGAGCCTCATTTAAATTTAAGTACTTTATTGATTGAACTGTTATGTAATTAACATAGGACTAGCTGGACTGGTGGAAATTCAACAGATTTGACAACTATTATCTATTATCTCATACTTTTGCTCTTCTCTCACTCCTTGCCTGTATCCTTTCATTCCCTCCCTTATTGCTCGTAGTCTTTGTTGACCATTGAAGGTTTTATATAAATGTACAAACATAGAAACATCTGCATAAAAGAAATAAGGAATGCACAAATATTTCTTGCTGCATTCTTCCTTTTATCTTTCTTTGATCTATCTCTTGATAAAGAATTTAAATGTATATCATTTTTTACTCCTTGCATTCTCACCTTTCTTTTGCTCACTGTATCTTTATATCCAAACAGCAAACTTATCTTTCTCCCTCCCCTCCTCTCTCTCTCTCTCTCTCTCTATATATATATATATATATATATATATATATGATTAATATAAATATAAAATTTGTCAGCTGATTGATGTTATGTTATATTCAGCATCCCAATTCCTGAGTTTCGTAGACAAACCTTTTTTGTAATCATTTGGTCAGTCCACTTTATTCTTTTACTCAGTTTTCTTTACATTTTTATCTACCTTTCTTGTTTTCCATCTTTCCTCCTTCCTGTCATTTTTTTTTCTTTCTTTGTTTTTTCCAATTCCTATCCACTTCATATTATGAAGGCTTTTCATTCAGAAAGTATAACTGATTCCAGTTCACAAGGCCTGGGATCAAACATGTAATATTCCAATCCTTGGTTGAAAATGTAATAGTTGTACATACAAGAAAGTACATAGAATACTATTATAGGTACTAAATTATTCCAGTGTTTATATAACACTTTCATTATTATTGATTCAATAAAAGCATTTGTATGAAGTTTCTCTGTTTATACAATCTAAGCTATTTCTGATGTAGATTATCTTTATGACAATTTTGACCATAAGCTACAAACTTATCAGTGAAGCTCAATTCTGAAAAAGAAATTGTTTTAAAAATAAAAACACTTTCTATTTACTTTCTGGCTATTGTGATCTCTTTACAGCATGTTATCATATCGCTCAATGGATATTCGTAAAAGTTTACAACTTGAAGAACTATTAAACCGTGAAGAATTGGAATATACAATTGAAGAAGAAGTTGCCAAGTTGACTATCCGGAATTGGCTAGACAAATGTCTAAAACGAATAAGAGCTGTAAGTTCCATATTTTTCTCCCTACAATGTAATCATTTTGATTGCAATGTTTAAAGACATTTAAATTTTGTATCAGTTACCAAAATAATGTCATTATAATATGAACAATAATATATTGTTTTACTATTGAGCCATTGGTATTGCACAATTTATATAGATGAATTCATACTGGAAAACTTTCCTCACATCATGCTGCAAACATTTTCAATGAGTATTTGATATTTGATAAGTTTTTGATAAATCAATATTTTAATGATACTGTATATTTTAATGATACTGTAAAATTTAAGGTGTATTTTTTAATATGTTGCATTTTTTGATTTTATATCACTTTTACTGTTAATTGATGATGATCAGTTAATTAAAAACCTGGTAATTAACAACTGTATTAATAATTCTAATGCTTCCCAGCAACAGAAATGAAGGGCAAAAGGTTTGAGAGATATTGAGAAAAGTTACTGATAGGTAACAGCAGGAACAATACTTAAACTTAACATCGAAATAAACAATACAAAGAAAAATTAAATATGTTTTCTTGAAACTTTGACCATCAAAAGACAGCTGCTTAAAGAGATTAAATACTTTGAATACAAAATGATTAATTCCACAATCATCATCAGTCCCATGATTGTCTATGGTCATAGGGTCACTGCACAACTATATATCTTGGTAGTATGTAAATGTCTGAGTCTCCATGAATGATTTTCCAGTCTCCTCAATGATGTTGTTAGTCTGTTTTTTCTCTGTCTGCATCTTCTTTTGTCTAAAATATTATTTAAAATATAAATATCTGAACACATTCCAATAAAATTCATTTTATAGGAAGATAAGTGTCAAAGTTATTATGAACAATGTGCATGATTCCTATTGTCACTATAATTTGTGTTCAATATTAGATTAAATTATTAATTAAATATGTAGCTAAAAATGTATGCAATGAATGTAGAAAAATCATGTCTCAATATAAGTCTTATATAGTCAGCAAAAGTGGCTTTTCAAAAAAGTTGACTTATTGGGAAATAGAAGTAGATAAGTGAGGTAACTATTTCACTGATAATTTAAATGTTCATTGCTCAAACCTAGCAGAAAGCACATTATTTGTCATTACATTCTATGCAGCAAAATAAAAAAAATTGTGCTTTTAAGATCTTAAATAAGTTGTGTAAGTTAATTATACAAACTACATACTTGAAATTTGATAGGAACTTATTTTTGTATTCATCAATGTAAGAATTTGAAATTTCTCAGTTTTATGGTTCAAGTTATGAAAATATACCAAAATTGTGAGTGAAAAAACTAGTTTATATTATACTTTTAAAGTTGAAGACATACTAGTGAAGCCTTTTGCTAATTTGACAAATTTTCAAATAGAAAAATAGTGAACTTCAATAGCAAGATTATTTTATAATCTAAAACTTAATATCTCCCATGTCATTATTTACATTATTCAGACTATTGTCCTCATCTTTGTTGCCATATTTATCACAATGTTTCAGCCATTGTGCGCTCCAGCCTTCTTCAAGTGGTTGGAATATCAAACTGAACCCTTTATTTCACTCGCTGGAATAGACTGTTCTAGTTCTATGTGCCATGTCTAATGGATGTCAGTTATCTCCTGTTAATTCCCCTCTCCAAGTTCTCCACTGCCTTAACCAGGTACTGAACTCACACCTCTTTGGGTCCTGTCACTAGATCTAACCAACACCTTTATCCACTGTGCCATGTGTCCTTAAGGAATAGTCTGAGTAATGTAAATAGTGTACATAAATACCTCAACTCAGTAATATAGACAGATACTCCCATGTCATTGTTTTAAGGTATAAATAGAAAATAAATTTCTCAAACATTGCTATTTAAACTTGTGATAGAAGGTAAATTATAAATATTATTCCAGAAGTTATTTTACTCAAATAGTAGCAATATTTTTTTTTTTTTTTGTGCTTATAGAAATTTCTGCTAATTTTGTTATCATATGCATATTCTATAATCTTTGTGAATTTTGTTTGAGAAGCATCATCCATGTAAGTTTGTGTCGATATTCAGATCTTTGTATGGACAGGCAAGCAGAGGAAGCAACATTTTCTGATGTTGACATATATATTTTTTATTAAACTTGGTAACATTGTTGAAAAAATGTGTGAATATAATTGCGCAAAATGAAAACTCTTTATCTGTTAAAGAGTTGCCAGTTTCAATCTACTTCTTTAATCTTTTCACAGAAAGAACATTCTAACATTATTCCAAAACTCCGTGCCATGAATGATCCTCTGTTCCCAGTCGCTGAATTGGTTTCCAGTGCTGCTGAGAGTAGTGAAGATAGCAAAGAAGAAAATGCTCCAGTTGTGACACGTTGCCGCAAAAAAGGACAGGTAGAACTACGAAACCCCATAGTGCCAACCCCTGGGTCATTACCTCCAAACAAGGTCAGTTCACATACATTTTTAATTGTCATTACTAGCATAAAACCTGTCAAAAATGACAGTAGATATGAATTGGCACTTCTGCTTCTTTTGTGTTCTTTCCTAGCTTTTTGCAGTGGATCAGAGTGTAGGATCTGTGTATTCTCTCTACAACCAGTGTCACTCATAATATTTCTATCGAGGATCAGTGTAGTATTTGTGTATTCTTTAAAAAGTGTTACATATATACAAAAAAATGGGTAGATACATATTGCTTTTTATATATGTAGATTATTTTTTATATTTAATATATGATATGATTCAAAAATCTAGACAAAATTCTAAAGTTTTTTTAGATTCTGTGAAAGTATTTTTATTATTACACATATTTTATTATTAGTTTTGTCTAGTTACTGTTTTTTTATGTTGCATTTTATTTTGTTTTTTGTCAATCTATTCTCTAGCTATTAAGCTAATCTTTGAAATTAATTTGGAACAAATCTGTAGCTTTTGATGAGAATTAAACTTACATCCCATATGTCAGTTTAATGATTGAGGATTATACTAAAATTGGGGTTAAAAAGCAGCCAAAAAGTAAAGAAATTTGTCAAAAACTAATTTTGAAACATATAATGACAAAAATACTTCTATTTCTATATAATTAAAACTACAGCAAGGAATAAAGTTGAAGGTAAAAAACCTGTCAAAAATTATTAAGAATGAGAATTGTATTTTATCATAACAACCTTAGAAGCCTTGTGTCTATGCAGCAGCATCTGCATTGTTTAAACCATAGAAGCAAAGTTGGTTCAGCAGGCAGAGAAACACTGTTGAAGACATTGTATACAGAATCCTTCCTCTGTTGCCAGTCAAAATCTCTTCGGATAACTTACTTGCAGAAAAGTGTGCCTTTCCATGCTGGTTTAATCAGCCACATGTAAATCCATCTACCACAAAGGGATCTGGTTGACTTTATCTGAAAAGACTGTATATAATAATCGTAGCCTCCATGTTAAAGTATTATTCACAAAAGATTAATTCTTAAGGTATACTCAAAATATATGTCATAATAAAAGTCTTTGGTTTTCTTTAATGTATATAAAATTTATAACTTGAATTTATCTAAATTAGTTAAATTATAATAAATACAAGCTTTTAGCATATCGTGTATGAATGACTAGAAAAAAGTTCTACACTTTGGCCATTCAATTTACTAATATTTTCTATCATATACTTATTGAACTGTTTTTATGACAAGTACAAGCTCTTCATATGACATGATATTTTTGCAATACACATATACATTTTTTTTAGCCATCTTTACAAACTTGTTTCTAGCCACTTAGTCCACTATCATAAAATGCAATTATTTTGTCTTAAAAAAAAATAAGAGTTATTTTAAAGCTTACATCTTAGAATGATCAACATTTTTGTCTTTGTTACTTTTTGCTATGATGATAATGATAATGAACCTCATCAACATCATAGCACTTAATTGTTAAAAAACAAGTGAATGCTCCAAATATCATCACTATCATATCAACAAAAATGAGAATGCTATATATCAGAGAATAGAACACATATTGAGGTTTACAATAATATTTACTTTTTGTTGTGCTTTATTTTTTAAGTTGAAATGCAAATAAATTTAAAATATATTACCAAGTAAATTAGCTCACAAATATTATCTTATATTTGTATATCTTATTTTCTATATTCACAAATAAGAGATTTGTAAAAATGAAAGGTATAATAAATGAAAAAGATAACTAGTTAAATGACTTGTTAATAACAACATTACAAATCCATAAACTTGGTCATGTTATTTTAATATTCATTAGCTAAATTGAATTTACTATTCATTTATTTATTTCAGGGTCCTCCTAGCCGTAAACTGTTAGTCACAGCTCTCAGCGAAGGTTCTGCCAATCATCAAGACAAAGAAAGAGGAGGAACAAAAAAGAGAAGTGTACGAATGACAGCAGGTAATACTATTCCTCATGGTATCATCTTTTATAATTTGATAAACATCTTATTAACTTTTTTGCTTTTTCAGTTCTCCTCATCTTAGAAAATCAATAAATTATCTTATGATAAACCTCCATTTCTTTTCTTCATCTTATTTTTGCTTTTTATAATAAATTTCCACTTCAATTACCCTCCAACTATTAAATAGCATTAATTTTGAACAAAGAAGACAAGTGAATGAATTTATATCCCAGAAGCTCATTTTTTATGAATGATACCTTTAACCAGAGAAGCTTATGACTAGACAGGACATAAATCTACAATAATATTGCCAACTCTCCACTTCAAAACTTCATGCTATATGGTTGAATGGTATTCAATATAGAAAGTTGTGATAAAAAGCAACAATAAAATGAAGAAAAGATTAATCAAAGATTGGCCACGAAAATGTTTCTTCTCAGAATTCAAATAACTTAAAATAAATCTTCATATTTCATCTTTTTATTGATGTATTCAAATATTCAATAATTTTTATAAGTGAAATTAGCAGTGAATTATCATCTTAGACCCAAGAAATTCCTTTGTGAAAGAAAAACAAATGAGTAAGGTATCTACCATTTAAATCATCTTTGACTTGGTATTTCAACATAAATAATGTTTCATTTTAATGTTGATTCAATTTAGAATGATACATTGAATACAGTCATCTCATTTCATAACTTTATTTGAGACACTCCTTGGATTGATATTCTTAACCTTCCTATTGAGAATTGAGCCACAGAGTTTTATTCTTGGGTTAAAGCCAATATTGATCCTTTTGTACCTTCTTGCAAATATCAAGTGAAACTACAATCTTGGTTCACATAAGCCTGTTCAGTCACTATAGCCCATATGAATATTTTTTTCCGGGTGTACCAGTGTGATAATTCTGATCACAATAGACATCTATTTGTGGCTGCTCAAAATAATTGTAAATGTATCCTCAAAGAGGCTCAGTCTTTGTTTGCTGATAGAATGAGGTACTGTATAATCTCTAACAAGTTTGTTTCCCGTGACTATTTGTGGCTCTATAATAGCATATTACATAAGAGTAAGTCTTCTATCCTCCTCTCTTTACTCAATTTGAAGCCTTAACATCTTCTACTGATAAAGCAGAATGTTTGGCTTGTAAATTCTCTTTAAATTCTACTCTTGACTCATTTGGAATACTTTTGCCTGATTTTCCACTTAGAACTAAGTCTCTATTGAGTGATATGCATATAACTCCTTCCATGCTTTCAACTATCATTTCTAAACTGGGTCCTCACAAAGCATGTGGATTTGATGGTATCCCTGCAATAGTCCTTAAGAAATATGCTCCTGGACTGTCTCCTGTGGTCTCTAAATTCTACAATAAATGCCTTGCTGCTTCTTGCTTTCCTGCTTGTTGGAAATCCTATTCTGTAGTTCTAGTCATTAAGAACTCAGACTAACCATCTGATCCTTCTATCAGCCTAATTAACTCTGAATTGGCTAAGCATCTCACATTGCAGGGTCTTCTTTCAGATAGGCAATATGGCTTTTGCTTCTCTAGGTCAACTGCTGATGTGTTAACAATTATTACTAAAAGAGCCTATAAATTTTAGATAAGAATGGTGAAGCTCAGGCTGTTGCTTTAGATATCCCAAAAGTATTTGACAGGGTTTGGCATACTGGTCTTTCTTATCAAATCACAAAATGAAAGTTGTCTTGAACAGTTATTCTTCTAGATCTTTTTGCATAAATGCAAGTGTTCCTCATGGCTCTATACTTGGATATTCATTGTTTCTAGTTTTCATAAATGACCTTTCTGATATCATCTCTTCTCAACTCAGTATCTGTGCTGATGACACAACTATTTACTCCTGTGTGTTAATAAGTCTGTTTGGTTCAATAAGGTCAAATTGGCAGCTGATCTCAAAAGTGACCTACAATCTGTTGTTAAATGGAACAAAAGAGTGGTTTCTTAATTTTAATGCCTCAAAAAACAAAACTGCTCTCTTTTAATCATGTGAGAAAACCCTTTTTATCTTCCATCAGCATGACTGATGCTAACCTCCAAGAAAGTGACTTGTTACATCTTCTCAGACTAACATTTTCAGCTGACATCAAGTGAAAAGAGTATATTGAATCAATTGCTAAGTCTATAGCTAAGAAAGTTTGTTCACTATGTCATGCTAGACAATTTTTCTCACCAGAATCTATCTTACATATTTATAAGTCTAGCATTCGTCCTTGCTTTGAATATTGCTCACATCTGGTATGGTGCTCCTACTATATATTTAGAGGTCCTTGATAAAATCCAAAGAATGTTATTGGTTCTGGCCTGGCATCTCAGCTTCAGTCCATTTCTCATTGCTGTAATATAGATTCTCTGTGCCTTTTCTATAAATACTGTTATGGTAATTGTTCTGGTAAACTTTCTGCTATGATGCTTAAACTTTATGAAGTTAAGTGCAGTACTTGATTGGCAGCAAAGTCTCATCATTTCACACTTGAAATGGCTAGATGCAATTGTAAGTTCTATGCTAACAGTTTCTTTTATTGCACTTCTTACTTGTGAAACTCTCTTCTGGCTTCTTGCTTTTCAGTCAACTTTGATCTTCAAAAATTTAAATGCAGTGTCAGTTGTTATCATGCCTTAATTTGTGCTTTTTTTTATTGTCCTCTCTCTTTAATAGTAGCTTTTATTATATTTTCTAACACTCAGTAAACCCCTGCATCCTAATGGCTTTATTGTCTTGTTTGGGGTAAAATGACTAAAAAAAATAATAGTCACATTCCTAATAACTATTTTGATGATTTACATTGTGAAAATGCCTTCTTGTAAAGGCTTGCTTTTGGATATAATGCAGTTTATATTAAGCAGTGAAAGAGATAAAGAATTTAGAACTCTTTATCAACAGAAGGACAGAGGGCACAATGGCCAAAACATTGTGATGTTAACAAAGATGGGGACATTAGTTTCAATGCAAGTAATGATAACTCCTCATCCCAAAAATTCAAAACAAATTTTAAGGAAGTTAAAAAATAAAATGATTTCACTATTTTATCTTTTCTCTATAATTTATGAATCAAGTTAATTCTTCAGGATGAGCTCAAACTAAAATTACAAGATTTTAGTTTGAGTAATTTTTCTCTTTATTTTCTCTTTACACACTCTATTATAAAGTTTTACACCACAATTTTTTTCTTAAAAATATTATCTTCAGATTTGTTTATTTTTAATTTCAATTCTAGTGTAATTTCTAAAATTCAGTAACTTTCATTTGAAAGACTGTTTCAGTTTGGAAGAAATGACAGTTGTTAATTAGGACTATATTCTATGTCATGAAACACTCTGGTTAAAAAAAGACTGCACCAATGCTGCCATTATATTTTTTCATTTTGATTTTATTTTTATAGAAAGTTCTTCACACAATTTAAGATGATTTTGTACTATATCAGTACTTACTAATATTAGCTTAATGTTGCGTAAGATTAAATGGATGGAAATAAGAATAAAAATATTGTGTAACACCAATCTTTGACTTGGAATCATATAAACAGGAAATGGTTCTTTGCCAAATGCCTGATTAATGTCTTATGCACTTTTGTAGTTTTTTATTCAAGCTTGAACTCATATCAGAAAATCAGCAACCTGACAACTACAACCTGTAAAGAGTAGAGAATTCTATAAGTACAACTTTTAAATAAATAACTACTCTATAAAATTGTATATAACACTCAACTTGTATTAAACTATATTTTGTTTGTTTCAAGTATAAAGATCAATGTAAGAAAAAATGCCATTATTTTCTGAACAATCTAATAAATCTAATGTAAAAATTTTTATTTATTTTTTGGTCAGGTGCCAAAAGTCTCCCCAATGTTACTGAAGGAGAAAGTACAGCCACCAAGACAGCTCAGGAAAAAGTGCCTGACTATTTCCTTCGAGGACGTAATGTTGATACCAGTGTACGAGGCTGGTGGAAAGAACAGTGCAATGTGTCCAGTGATTCAGATTCAGATTAGATCCATTTTTCTTCTCTATGTGAGAAATAACAATGATCAATTTTTGGTCAGTTTAACATGCTGCTGTTTCCACTGTGGTCAGTGTTTGAGGAAATTGGCACCAAAGGACCCACATTTGCCAAATTCACTAAGCAGGGAGTGCTGCTGCTGGCCAGCCTTGACCATCTTCCTATGCTCTTCCTCAGTCTTTGTGTGTTTGTATGTATGTGATCTCTTTCCTGAACCTCATCCCATCTATAAATCCTCCTCCTGTCTCACCCCAAGTAATGGTTTCTTTCTCTTTTGACAGTCACACTTCTCAAACACCCCAGCACACACCCACATTGTTACACCCAGCTAAAATCTGAATCCGGCTTAAATTTTCTATCTTCTCCTTTCTAACATATATGAAAGAAAGAAAAAGACCAATATTTTTATAATTTTTCTAAGGAAAATTTATTTGGAAAAACGAAAAGCTTCCTTAATTATTCATTTATATTGGGAAGACCCTCCTCTCTTTCAAGTACTAATATTACTAGTACTACTACTTCTAGTAGTACTATTATCACAGATACAATTACACTGTTATTATTACTACTACTAATACCACCATTACAAATTGAATAATTATTCTTCATACTAGTGTGGATATTGTAACTGTGTTGTAGCCAGAAACACCACCGGTGAGAGATGCTAGTTGATCAGTGGGGCTCCTAGCACTGCTTGAGAGAGAGACAGGCACTGGTTGCTTATTTTCTCTCTTCCACATCTATCTCTCCATTTCTTTATCTCTCTTCAAAATCTTTCCCTTTCACCCATTTTCTTTTCTCATATGATTAGTGAGTGGTAGTCCCACAGAGAGGGCCCTGCTCTCAAACACTGTGATATGTACACTTAGTAAAACATTCACTAGTTCATCTCTCATATATGCATACATTATACATGTATTTTTGTCACTTGAACTATTGAAAAACCAAAAATTTTAGTTAATATTTGTTTTTATGAAGTTCTTTGGGGTTTGAAATCATTAATATCATTTTACAACTATCCTCTTGCAAACCCACACAGACATGCATATATTCATACTAAATATCCTATTCAGTGCATATATATATATATATATATACATACATACACACACACACACACACACACACACATTTTCAATGGCCAATACATGTGAAATTCATAAAACTGACAGTATATATATATATATATATATATATATATATATATATATATATATATATAGACTAAATTTCTCTTATATTTTTAGCATAACAATCATATTTTCAATTTGAATCTAAATATGGAAAAGAGATTTTCTGTAATTGTTCTCCTGATTGATAAAATTCAATTTGAGAGGCATTTAGTTCTCCAACAGAGAAATTATTCAATGTTCCTTTCTGTCAACATCTTTTCTTTGTCCAAAACAAATAATAGGCTGTGTCAGAACAAAAGGCAAATTTTTGTGCTCTACATACCAAGTTAATCACCACAATGTTACTCTCTATCTCTTTTATATATATATATATATATATATATATATATATAATATCCCATTTCCTATCATATCACAAAGATCACTGTACTGAATCTATATTTACTAAACTTACAAATTACTATATTTATAATTACTACTTTGTAAGTGGTTCCTGTGGTAACTACATTTATACAGAACAAAAACATAGAAACACAGACTTAATTTCATATTCCATTATTCATTTTATTCTAGGTAAAATATGTTGGGTTTAAATTTCAAATTCTGAAATTCCTGTCCTGAAATCATTTGTCATTTTATCTAAAAAGAAATATTACTCTCTCTGCCTCTGTTGGTATGGGCTAGCAATGAGACACAATATTTTTTACTCATGATATTTTTGTGTCTTTTCACCTCAGAGGATTATTTGCAGCATTCGATGCCTGCAGGTTGTTGAACATTTTAACTATTACTGAAACTGAACATTGTTGGTTGTTTTTTTATTATTTTTAATCCTTCACAGAACTCCATTATAGATACTGGGTGCATTTATTTGGATTAATAAATGAATAAAAATATATTTCAATCAAGAAAAAAAAAAGAGCTATACAAATAATTCCTTAAATTTGAAATAAGTACATGGAAGTATAATTCTGTGATGTTGCTTGTTAGTCTTCTAAATCATGATTCCAAATATTTTTCCAGAAATGACATGTTATTTTCGTCCTCCATAGAAGTTGTCTACAAACTTTAATCAAGATCATGTGTCCATTAAATCAGAGCATAAATGAAATCTTATTTTTATTGTATAATCTATGATCAGTTCGTACATGTTTATTAAGAGAATTACCAAACTATAATCTAAGCAAAATTCTTATACTATTTTTATCTAATATATTAGCTCTTGTCAAACCTTAAGACAATTATATTTCTTAATATTAAACCAAAACAAAGTATTCAGTTATGCTTGCTTGCAAAGTTTTTAAATCCTATCTCTTTAAAGCTGGCTTCTCTTAATATTTGGTTTTCACAGTGGTGCCTTTTTAAGCATATAATTTTGAATTGTCTCTTTCCTGCTACAACATTAAACCACTTGGTAATATACACAAACTTTTTGCATTTAAGATCTACTCATACAAAAGCTCTTACTTTTTCTGCCTGTCTATATATTTTTCTTTTTTTGCTCAAAAGAGAAATTAGCTCAGCCTGTTCATTAACACCACTGTAAATTTTTTTAATAGGAATATCATCCTGTTTGGTCTTGCAAATGTATCTGCTTTCTGTGTAATTGTTTTAACAAAAAAGATAAAAATTTCCCTTTTTGCTATGACCTCAGGAATGGGCAGAGTTGCTTGTTATTCAAAAAGCTGTCTCCCATCCAAATACTGACCAGACAATATTATTTTAGCAACCATACAAAAACTGGTAAAATGGCTGTGAATTCATTAATACAAGCAATATTGTTTTTGAAAATATTGTATCAAAAAGCTTATAAATTTTTACACAGATCATGTAGAAGAGTTTTTTTTATTCTCCTAAATTTTGTATATTAAGGTGCTTAAGAAATCCTATAACGATCATCAACTAGGTGCAAATTCACAGATCTATTTTAATGTTGATCTACACTCTTATTCAGTACAATTCCTCTTGTTTATTCCCTCTAAAAATTGTCTTAGAATGAGAAAACCTCAAAAATAAAAATAAAAGTGATGAGATGAAATTTTTAAAGTTAGCTTTCTATTTCCTTTTGGTTATTATTCTTTGTTGTAAAGTATGAATTTTTACAGCCATGCCAGTTCAAGTTTGTCATCAAGCCATGGCACAAGTAGAACAGATTCAGGTGAAACATTTTATGAAAATTTATATATTTCATGGAATATTGTTCAAGATGTTTTCTTTTAA
Organism: Acanthosepion pharaonis; assembly: GCA_903632075.3. Taxonomy (NCBI): domain Eukaryota; kingdom Metazoa; phylum Mollusca; class Cephalopoda; order Sepiida; family Sepiidae; genus Acanthosepion; species Acanthosepion pharaonis. The sequence continues at coordinate 490,596 of CAHIKZ030000371.1, read as the reverse complement.
ATTTTATTAAGGCTGATCAGTGCTTTCTTTTTTTACCCTTGCTGTTTTCTTTTTCCCCACTCTGGTCAATGAAAAGCCAAGGAGATAACTTCCTGTGAGCAGCATTTTACATAAAGGATAGAGTATGATTGTAGGAAAAACACCTTTTTATATTAATAATGTGAACAGCATGATTTCTATGTAATTAATGTTGTTCAAGATACTAAAGTAGGCTTTATGTTAAATCTAATATTAATAATGAAGATAATTTTGCTGTCATTTAGATATAGCATCACTTGAATTTATAGACTTGACCCATAATCTATGAGAGAATTTTTTTTTTATTCTTTCACAAAATCTTAACAGGAAATTATATCCATCATCAACTTGGCAGTATACTGCTATCAAATTTACAGTTCGGATCCTTGTCTATACAATCTATGCTAGCACCACACTCAGGCCGTCCCAATAAGATAGAACTGTACAAGTTAGGCAAATATGCTAAGCACTTTATAATTTGCTAAATACTTTATTCAATTCAATTTGCAAGCATTATTATTGAGATAAAAAAGGTTTGGATTTTTCCATTATGTTAGCAAGTCACTGTTCTCAAGGTTTGGCTCCATAAATCAATGCATGTTTATTTACTGTTAATTATTATTAACACTTTTGTGTTATCATTTACTCAAAAAGAAATACTAACTACTGTATACTGTTTATTTCTAATATTTTTTCTAGTATTTCTCTTCTGTCTGCACCTGTTTCTAAAATATAGCAAATATTTACTTATCATCTATATTAATATATAAAATTATAATATTATCTATTACACTTATCTTAAAATGTCTAAAATACACTATTCTATTTTATTTAATTTCTTCTTAGATACTTAGTGCATTTTTTCCTTTTCTTCCCTCTTATTTTTTCTAATTGTTAGTACTTAATTGAATTGAACTAAGTAACCCCAAAGAACTTCCTTGAAGCAGATCTCAGTCTTAGATCTTTATTCTTAATCTTCACTGAACCAAAGCATAATGCAACCTAATTTTGTGGCAATATTCTTGTGAAGCTGGTAAGCACTGTAGTGTTGTGTGTCCAGACAGTCAACTACCAATGCATTGTAGACTGGACAAGTGGCTTATGACAGTGACAATCTCTCCATGTTTCTGACTGTGTGTAGTTGATAGCGCCTGGTGTTTGGGGACATTGACTGAAAAGAGTTATCAGTGATAACCATTTCCAGGACACTGACAAAATGAACTTGACTGTAACAGATGTCCAGAAAAGAAGAAAAAAAATGAAATATACTGAGTAAATAATTGCATTTGGCTGAGAAGGGATTCAACAAAGAATTGTACAATTGTTGATATGCATGATGATCTATTATGAACATAAACTTTGGATGTGTATTGGTAACTGCTTTTGTTAGATAATTGGTAATTGTGAATGAAAGAGAGACATGTGCAGCCCACATCTGTTAACCCTGACTAGATATTGTAATATCACAAACAAATAGCCCATGTACAGAGGAAATCAAAAATTGTATTTTAAAACCCAAAATGTATTTTAACATCTAAACTCAAATTATATTTTGAGTAATGTGTAGTACTGGGTATCTCCATAAACAAATACAAACTTCATTTGAATCATCTTCAAATAATTATTCATTGTAATCTCATGAAAGAGAGAAATTAGTTTGGTGCATAATTTTTGATTCATCTAGTATAATGGGTTAAACTGTTTTCTCAGATCAGTAAAAATATTTTGACACCACCTCCCTTTACTTCCAATCCACAAAAACTTGTGACTGGTTTTCACTTGGAAAATGTGGAAATTATAAGCATAAAGTGGGTGTGTACATGTGCATATTTGTGCAGATAGATGCAGGTGTAATGTTAGCTCTTCTCTCAGTGCAACAGTGACAGAAATGACATTACTCAGGACACTAGTCATACAAGGACAACTCCTCCAGGATGCTGGTCATTCTGTGCCTTATCTAGGAACTACCACTTGCTGTATTCCAGTGAATGTATTGGTCCATCTGTTTGGAAAGCAGCAACTGCATTTCACGTCTACATGATGCCCATAGTGTTGAGTCAACCCCAGTCAAGTCAGCTTGGTAATGATGATGGTGGTGGTGGTGGTGATATTGTCAAAGTGATTTGTATTCTAACATGGAACATACTCATGTTTTGAATGTAACTCATTCAAAGCAATAAGTCAGTTGGCTGATAGCTTACACTTGAATTAAAGAGACTTTATTTTAATGGACACAAATTCCAATTTAAAGGAATTTTGGAATGCAAATATATAAAAAAAAAAAATCAAACAAAAAATTTATAGGATTATAAATAGATATATTATAAGAAAAGAGATTTTTCTGTATATATATGCATATATTTGTTTATGATGTAAATATGTATGTATCAATAAAAAAAAAACTTGGAATACATGAGTGTATATACATGTGCATATATATATATATATATATATATATATATATATATATATATGCACCTGTATTTAAACATTATGGGTATAGTTGCATTTTTCCCTTTTTTATATATATATATATATATATATATATATATATATATAGCTATCTACTAAACCATGCGACAGATTGAGATGATCTTTATATACTTGTTTTTTTTCTTCTTTGACTGGGGTGGCTCCCACTGTCATATGGCATCACATTCTTGTTGACTTGGCTACAACTTGTAGTGAGATGCCTTCCCATTTGGGCTTGTAATGTAAAGTTTACTTGGCTGTAGCTCAGTAAACTTGTGGGGTATTTATTTCTTTTAATGTTATAATAATAATTATTATTGTTATTATTAACACTAGTAATAATAATAATAATTATTATTAATTCTTATTTATTATAAATAATTATCTATTTTTATTTATTTTTTCTTTTCTCCAGCTTTTCAAGTATTTCTGTCTTTAAAATGCAAAAGAGCATTCAAGAATATTTAGACAGGATATTTATTGTTTAGATAATTTGTTAGAGATGAAACTGTTATCTACTTGTTCTGTTAATCCAACTCTGATACAAGGTTTCTGACTCTTCAAGAATTTGTATTGTTAGTAGCTTTTTTTCAATGGCCATTGTGCAATGCTTGTTGATTACTTGATTTGTAATAGAGTTTGGATGTTTATTTCTTGTCTTTGTTTCCATTGTTGTCCAATGAAGATTCTTGTGTTTGTGCACAAACGCACCAAATGATGATATAAACAGTATCTGTGAAGTGTTTCTGATCTGTCATTTATATGAAAACCTTTTAAAGAAAACAGGTATATAAAATTTATTTCTCTAAAATTTGATCCTAAAATTATTCTTTTTAAGAGGATTGACTTAAATTTGAAATTAAATTTAAAAAATATTTTATCAATCTTTGTCAGATAGCAGTATACTTTGCTGCTCAGTTTGTTGAAGTTTATAAAACTGAAATTGCTTCATTAGCATTGAAATGAAAGAATAGGTTTGTTCCATTTCACTAAAAATATGATTCAATAGATTTTGACTTTCTCAGATGAAGTGTTGTTAATTATTAATAATTTTATTACTAGTATTTGACTAAGAGTGTCAATGAAAAAATACTGGTAAAGAATTTAAGTTTGTTTTACATTAATTCACTATATGATACAGTAAATTGTAAGTTTTTATTAGAGGTAAAATAGTTTATTGTGGCTTGACTTTTTTCAATGATGTGAAACTATATGCACAAGTTAAATAAACACTGACACATTGGATAGTCTGAATTTAAGTCTCTACAAACTGCTTATTTAGGACTAAAATTGTTATAAAGCAATACCTATTACTAAGGTCAGTATTTTATTTCAGCTTATTAAATATTAATCAAATTAATATCTCTTAAATACATTATATTTTATTGAAAGTTTTTTTTTTCATTTGCATGTTACAAAAATATTAAGTCTTCCCATACTTGAGTAAGCACACAAATTTTGACTCAATTTTTTTCTCACTTGAACTTTTATGCTTGTGAGAAACTGCTTGGGAACACTAGGTACTATAAGGGGCCTCCTACAATCAGAAATATATTTCAGCTTTAACACACAAAGGGTTGATAAGCCATAATAACAAATCAATCAATAAAACAACAATCATTGTAAGAAAAAGTATAGTTCTTTTATTTTATTTACAATAAGAGTCATTATTTTGTGGGTTAAATTTAAATTCTTTTCAGTTTTGTTAAATTAACAAGTATTAATTGATGTTTAACATTTATTATTTTGTTTGTACTATACATCATAATATACAATTTTACTCATGCCATAAAAAAATAGAAATATTTAAGTTTTTGATACTTTATAAGTATAATGCAATTAGAAAATTATCCATTTGTCTCTGAGAGAAAAATAATCTGAGAGCTAAAAATAATTTACAACATAAATTATAGCACTTTATTTATCAAGTTAAAAAATAACAGAAAATTCTATTTCAATTATGTCATCATTTGCCCATCTCTATCTAACAAACCCTTTTGTTAATGCAGAAAAGTTATGCATGCACTGATGGAAAATTGAAAAGTGCAACACCCTGAATATATTTTAACTTATTCAAGATTAAATGTACAGATAATATAGCTGAATAATAGTCAGTGGTCAAATATACAGAACACGATGTGCACATGTGCCAAAATAAAGGGTATATCGACAATATTCAACCCCTATATTAATACTATATCTTCTGATATCTGAATATTACTGCAGGCCTGTACTTTTGCATGCATAAAATCATACAGATGGTGAATACTATTCTGTTGATGTAAGAGTCAGGCATTGTTCCATCATGTTCAGTGGGGGATGGTCTAGAGTAATTGTGCTAGCAAAGGAACATGGAAAACTGTTGAACAATGCAGAGCATGTTGAATAGCATGGGCATCATACTACTGGAATAGATTATTGGCTTCCTCTTGCAGGAATGACAATAGGATAGGTTAAACAGTATTCTGAATATACATGGTGCTGTTCAGCATTCCCTCCATAAATACCAAAGGTGAGCAAGGATTGTAACTTTGAGCACTTCACTCCATTGTACCAAGAGTTGGTCTTGTGTGTCATTGGTAAATACACTCCAGAATATATCATTTCCAAGGCTTACATTGCACATGCAAATCACTTGAACCTGCTCTCATTACTGGATATAGAGTACTATTCAATCCTCCAGGTAACACCACTGAATACATCCTAACAGTGTTGTGGTATAAGTGGCCATCATCCTACTGCAAGTAAACAATATCAAACAGTCTATGTTGACATTAATGGGGCTACATTTGTTCTAATGTGAATGTAGATGACATGATTTGCCACTTCCACCTTTAAAATACATTGATATAGGTGAGCAACTGTACTATATGGCTGTTCAAGACCTGGTCTATGAATTTTCATTTGATTAATGTTAACATCACCACTGTGTTACATTCAACATGGTCAGCAGTTCTCTGAAATGACCATCCAACCTTTCAAAAACCCTCAATTTAACCCATTTTAACAGCTATAAATCAACAAAAAAAGCACATACACATGCTTGCATTGAACTCACAAGACCTTATTGCAGTATGTATCATTGTCTAAAGTTCAGACACTGATAATGCACTGGTATAAATGTTACTATGTCACAAGATGGCTGAAGACTTTGAAAATATTATCACAATATCTTTTACACCTTAACATACACAACCCATCAGATTCAGCATCATCTTACTGTATATTGCAATTTTATTTTCTATCAGTGTGGTGTGGGTATACACACATTTATGGTGGAATTATGAATGTAAACACATTGTAGTAAATAATCATTTTCAATGCAAGGAAAATTGTTTCAGTTTGCAAACTTAAACAGGTTGAATTATAAAATGACATTGATGTTCCAATGATGACAGTTCACTTTGTGTGTGTGTATATATATATATATATATATATATATATTTTCCTTTTTTTTACTCTGAATTGGATCATCTCTCTATTTTAGGATCTGAGGAATAAAGTTGTTAAACAAGTTCTAATCAAGGTGTTTCTTGAAACTTCAGCACTAATTGGAATGTCTTGATATGGCATAAATCTATTTTTGTCATTGTTGAACAAATGATTATTCTACTGCTTTACAAAGACAAATTGTGAAAGTTTTACAAAAGAAGATTAATGTCAGTGGTCATGTTCTCTTAATCTTGTCTCCTACCAAATACCCACTATTTTTTTTTAATGGACAAAACATGATATTCTTGTATTGAGGATGATTCTTCAAATAATAACAAATATCAGAATAATTTCAAATTTATTTATTGTATAAGAGGAGTTGACTTATAAACATACTGATTATTATTTAATGCTTATCTGAAACATCTTCATTTGTCCTTTACCAGTAAATTGATTTCTTGATAAAACTTGAAGAGATCTGCAGGAGATACTGTTGAAAATCTATGTGCCAAAAATAAACATCTTTGTCTTTTTCTTCTTGTTATGATATCAAACAAATTTTGATTGGAAACACTTTACAAGCACTGTTTATTCTTATTCCCCCCAACTTTTATTTATTTCATTTTTTTTAAAGCCATGTATAAACCATTACATCTTGATACTGACCTGCTGGGGCAAAAACTCAACATGCATACAAATCAGACAATAAGTGGAAAAGATTTTTAAAGGCTTTGTTGTTTTTTTTTAATGCATGTGTGTGCATGACAGGTGGTATGTTCAGCAACATATCAGATATGATTTGACTTGGAGAAAAGAAATGGGATTTCTTTTATTCTGGTAAAGTATCTTTTTTTTTTTTCTTTTAACCTTGTTATGAACTTGTAAGGCTGCTACCACATGCATTCTCTCTCTCTTTTTTTTTAAAGGTAAATATCACTGGAAAAAAAATTAATTTCTTCAAATGATTTCTATATCACTGAAACAGTGCTTTCATTAAAGTTTATTTTGCCTCTGCTGTCACTCAGTTCAAACCATCCCAGCAAAAAAAAAAAAAAAGATATGCTTGATAAAGTCCAATTTAAATACAGTGGATTCCAGTCAAATGGAACATCAGTTACAAGGAATAGCTGTTTAGTGGACCAATCATGCAAAAACAAACGTATGTATATTTTTGCTCCTTATTATGCAAATCTGTTTAAAAAGAATGGTCATTTATGAGACCATTATACATAGTTCCAATGTGCAGAATCCGCTGTATTTTCTATCATTTTTTTTTTTTTATAGGTAAACAAATTGAAAAGTGAAACCAGTTTTTTTTTAAGATAATATTCAAGTAGTCAAAAGTAAATACTTTAACACACTTCAGGTTCAATTATCTTTGATAAAAAAAAAATCCAAGATAAAATATACACACCAAAAAAAATTGATTCAAGATGATGTATAAATTTATTAGAAATAAGTAGTATTTACTTTAAAAAAGATTAACATGAAACAATTACTATTTAGGGTCTGCAGTCACAGTTTAGCCATCTGTGTTTCTTTATCAACAGCAAATAAATATGGACAGTGAAAAATGGTTGAGTTGAATAGGAATATCAAAAGGTAATTCTAATTCAAGGAGAGGAAAAAAAAAAATTTCTTAAATTATTAATGAGGCATAAGCTGTACTGATACAAAGATATTGGTCTAAGCCAGTTGATAGCCTTTTTTCTTTTTTTTTTATTTGGTCAAGCTAGCTTGGACATTCATGAGTCTATCACAGTCCTGCATCACGGTCAGAAGGTCATTAAGGTGGCATTGTGTCATAACATAACTGGTCAGTGCAGGTGGCTGCTGGGTGACCAACCCATCTTGGTCCAGGGCTAAATATCCAGATGACTTGCAAATTTGATTTGCTCACCAGCCATGTCCTGCATTTTACGTTTGTATAAGATTATAGGAATATCAGGCTGGATCCATAGAGCTGTGATTTAGTTGGATCTTGTTGCCAATAGATGTTAAGTATAGCTCTCAGCATCTGTGTATAGGATCCATCAAGCTTAGACTCTAAGGTTTTAGTTAAATGGCTAAGCAATGGCACAATACATTAAAACTTCTTCTGCAGTGGCTCTAAAGAATCTGATGTTGTCTGGTAGATCAGATTTTCAGATTACATCCATTTTATTCAAGGTAGCGAATTTTCACATCTTTTTCAGAATTTATTTCACTTCCTATGTATATAAAAGATTTGACAGATTTTATTGATACCTTACACTTGGATAATCAGTGGCTGTTTTCTTGGCTGGGAAGATATATTAGTATAAAAATTCAAATGAAACATTTTATGTATCAAACTTGTTATTTCATGTAGAAAAGAAATTCATGATAACTACAGTAGTGGTATGATGCAATCTTGCAATAGAACAAAGTAACTAATGCATTAATAATGAAGACAAAAAATATTTAGTTTTAAATACTTTTTAAATTACCAAGAACTTCATAAACAATAATTTACAGTTTCAAATAGTGTCTTAGCTATTATTGTCATCTTAATTTCAACTGCTTTTTATCACAACTACCAGATTATCATTTCACAATCATGAGCATGTTGCCTGGATTGGAAATGAAGAATAAGCTTTTGGTGAGATTCAAATTTACATCCCTCATGCTCAGGAATCTGTCTTTAAGTGATAGCTGCCTTATCAGTTAGACTACAAAGGCTTATGGCTGCAGTCACTCAAATTTAAAATATAGCTATATTCTTTATTTTTCCTAACACTTGACTTGCCAGTGGCCTTAGTAGCATAACTGGTAAAACAGATATCACCTTAAAACAAACTTAAAAGGATGCAATTCATGTCTTGTCATAGGCTTGTTCTTTATTTCAGTTTTATTTTTCTTATTAGTGATCATGGAATGACAATCTAGTTATAAAAAGTACCTGAAATTAAGATGTTTATTCCAACTTCAGAGTCCAATGTGCTACAATGCAAAAATTTTTCTCAAATAAAGTAAAAAAAAAAATAGCTGCCAGGTCTGGAACAATATTTTCAAAAAAATATAAGAATAAATATTAACTTTGACTGGTTTTTCTTTTCATTATTATTGTTGCATTTTATGTCAATTCTCAGGTTGTTTTACATTCTACAAAATGGATCAGAAATAAATAGACAATAAATGAGATTTTAGATGTCTTTAACATTTATGCCTAAAAAAAAAAAAAAAAGTGTCAAAAAGGATGGTTTTTCTCCTGACACTGCTATTATTTTAACTACCTTCACTCTTTGACAATGTTTATTGTTTTAAAAAGCAGTAATTAGAATTTTGATAAAACTTAAATATATGATGAAAGTTAATTTAGACTTTTTTGTTAAGGATTTACAAAAATATAAACACTATTTAGATTATTTACTTTACCAATTTATCAAGAATTAAATATGAAAATATTTATTCATAAATTTATAAACATTTACTAAAATATATGAACCAACTATAAGGAAATCCTTATTTACCATTTTATAAAGTTTGAATCAATTGCCTGATGTTTTACCAACTATTCCAATAAACAATGCAATAGTGTTTAATATTTCTGTTGTCAAATCTCAAGAACAAAGAAAATGGATTTACTTTCAAATGTTTAGGTTTTATTAAAATTTTAAACATTTCCAAGGAGCTTTTCTTTTTTAACAGTAAGGTTCATCTTGTACAAGGCTTTTGGGTCCACTCAAGGTAGAGGGTTATGACAAGGGATAGTTTATATGGAGAGGAGGGGAAGATAACCTGTTCAAGTTTAGAGGCAACTGTTAAGATTGTAGTGATCAGGGAAGCTTCCATAGAGCAGTGGTTTGCAAGAAGAAGCTGTTTGAGTGAAACTTACTACTCATCGATGAAATACAGAGGGAATGTGGGTGGTGTGCTACTATGTAAGTGGCATTGCGGGTCCTAGCAGTGAAGGTCTGACCTGGTGGAACCAGGAGATGCAGTTCATCTGAGTAATTTCCATGGGAGTAGCAATAAAACAGAGAGAGGTTGGAAAATAACTCTTCTCCCACAGGGTCATAACTGGAAAGTGTGGTCTGGGCAACAGTACTACATTTTCAGCCTGATCTGGCTCTTATAAAGGTAGAGGATAGCATGAGGAGTCAGGCACTTACTGGAGCAATACAAGGAGCCAGTCATTTTACCTATATCTTTAGTGATGGATTGTATATAAGAATTCCACTTGAGGTTAGGTAATTAAAATAATAGGAGTGTCAAGGGGGGGAAAAAAAAAAAAAACATCCTTTTTGACAGTTTTTTTTTTTTCTTTTTGCAAGCACAAAGGTTAAAGATTTTCATTTTTTTTTTTTAACACTATCATGGAAAAAACTGAAGGATGAGGTGACATGATTAAATTTGAATTTTGTCAGATGATGTCATGAAGTCCCATCATATGTACTCATAAGGTTACAGAATGAAAGTTCAATTAATTATCTATCAGATATCCTCATGGAAGATAGGATATTTTTTAAATCTTGAAATTTCCATTTTGAAAGCATGTTAACAATCAAGGTATACAAACTTTATTTATTTAGTTGCTGCAAAAAATTTATATGATCTCCAGTCTATGACTTTGGGATATTACTTCATTTAGACTGAGATCTCTATCTTTCAACATTTCTGAGATGAGGTGTTGCAACTATTTTACACTCTATTTGGATTGTTGTCCTCATCTTTATAGTCACATTCACAACATTTTGGCTGTTGTATTCTCCAGCCTTCTTCAGGTGATATTTTTTGGAATTTCAAACTGAACCCTATGCTGAAATATGTAGATGACACCTTCATATTCTGGACCATGTGAACTCAATTAGACTATCAATACAGTTCACAAGAGAGAACAAGCTAGCATTCCTAGATGTATTAATAGCTCAAATAAAGCATGGGTTCAAGACATCTGTATAATGTAAGCCAACATTCACTAGACAATACTCCAACTTTGACACCACTACCCATATAGTGTTAAAAATAAAAAGGAATCGTCCACTGCCATATAAGCAATACTCTACAATGTAACAACTACATCATAGAAAACATCAGTGGAAAATACAAAACTTCCCACTGAAATTTTTTTTTCCCTTTGATTTAAATTAAATTTGAACAACGGAATGACTCCTATTCAAAATATAGGAGGAGAAAGCCAGAAGATGGAAGTCACATCGGCAAGATCATTGAGTAATAAATGAAATGAACCATGAACCAAATAACAAAAGATTTAAAATTAATCATTTTCTTACCAAAAAAAAAAGTGTGACACACAGCAAGGCATGGGTAATTTGTTTAGTTATATATAAAAGCTGCCCATGTTACATTCAATTATTTTTTATGCCCAAAGCCTCCATAGAACCAGATGAGAACAGTCTGAACAATGTAAATAGTCTATATATCTATCGTTGTTTAGATCAATACCTTTCTTAACTTCCTAATCATATAACAATTATGGGATACTTTCAACTATTAATGAAAAGCATAACCAAACTAAAAAAAATAAAATTTCTTACATATTCAGAATATATAATTCTTTCAATGGAGATCTAAAATAGGCTAAACAGTTTTATAAAAGCAAATTTATGATTCTTGTACCATAAAACGATTTTTCAGAACAAACTAGCAAACGACTTGGGCATCATTGCAAGAATAAATTGATTCAGATTTGATTTAGAAACAGTTTATTCTTGAGAAAATTTACCTTCCTTTTTATCACCACTCCTAAAAATTTTATTAGAAAATGTAAGGCATAAAAAAGATTTTAGGTTAGTTACATTGTTTTGTTTTTTTTAATTTAAACTGCTGAGATCTTTACAACATTCTTGTAAATAAAACTGCTACCTCTTTGATAAATTGAGCAAAAAAAAAAAAAATATATTAAGTTAGCTTTTTGATATCACAAATTGTAAATATTTAACTTTTCAGTTCCTTCCTAATGTCTGCTGCAACTCAAATCACTAAAATATTTCACAAGTACATAGGTCATCATTTAAAAAAAAATCCTCTCAAACAATTCTGATCTTCATAAAAATCTCAAGAAGTTTTAACTGAGATGCTGCATTGTAACTATTTTCACGGTGAGAACTGAAAATTATAATCAAACCTTATCTTAAAAGAAATATAACTTGACAGTTTCTAAATTTTAACATTTTTCATTTAAGAAAAGTGGGAGACAAGCTAATTTTTAAAAATGTTACATGTTAATTGAAAAGAATGAAGAGGTTAACTCCAAGTTTACATTACATATCAAAAAATTTTCCCCTCTTCATTCCAATAAATTAGACATTTTTCAAATTTATTAACTTGTATATTTAAACCTTACATAATGTAATCCCTTTTGGTTACCATTAGAAATTGCTATATAAGATTACTTATATTTGATTTTGGTAAATAAAATTTATTAAACTATAAATAATAGCACTAATCAGCAACCTTGATACAGGTTTTGTTTTAGTCCTATTATGCAACACATTTTTTTTTTTTAAAGAACTCTAAAATGTGCATAGTGGCAATAAATATTAATATATTTTCTTTAACCAATGATACAAACACAGATCACTTTCATATCTGGATTTAAACCTTTATTAAAGTTTAAAAAAAAAAAAAATGGTGAGGTGTTAGTTACGAGCAGAAAGAAATTTTAAATGATTTTCTCATTGAATTTGTACACATTTTCACTAGCCAAGCATAAAAAACCAAATATTTTTCTTACATCAACAGTCTATAAATAAAACAGTCAAAATATTTAAGTCTGCAAAGAAATAAAGGTTAATTTTGAATAGTGATAAGATTGAAGCCCTCAAATATTGATATGTAAAGTTTATTGCTCTAAGAAAAGAGCCAACACAGGTGCATGCTTGTTGATGGAAGCTACGATCTAATAAAACCTTTTCTGCATTGTATTTTTGTGTCAATATTTTGTCACACTGAACATAGAAACTTACTAGTAATCAGACATTTGGTGTTCTTTATCTACCAGGCTTTGTCAATAACAGTAGTTTTAGGGATCAAATCTCTTGTCAGTACATTATGTGTATCATAAAAGTGTTTAGTAAATTCTATAGTTGTATGATTTAAAAAACAAAAATTGGGCTGATCAATTTTATAATTGTGAATTTTCAATTGATTACTTGTATAAATATGAGCTAAAGTAATTCATTCTATATTTGGTCATGGAAAAGGTAAGAGAAAAAACACAATTCATCAGATATGGCAATAAAAATATTTAAATGTTTTGTAATTTATAAGTTAAACCAAATTGTAAACAAGTCTGAGATTTAGTTCAGTATCACATTATTTGCACTTGTTAATCCTGTACCTTTTATAATGGTATTGAAATAATTTTTACTATCCAAAAGATGTTATACATACATAATTAGATATTTATAACTGTCTTAGGAATATTTTTTTTTTATTAAAAAGTAATTAGAGTAGTAAAAATATTTAGAAAGTATCACTTAAAGTGAAACTTTATTAATATTGTTTACATAGATTAAAAAAAAAATCCTGTGATGCTGAAAGTGCATACACACACGCAATTACATGCCTAAAAATTTCTTTTAAGAATTCATACATTGTGTAAATAACATAATTAGCAACAACTATTTTCCATATTTTTCTCAGTCAAAATTTCATGCTGAAAATAAGGCTAATTTTTCTTTCATTTTTTTTCCTTAAAAAAAAAAAAAAACACAGATTAGAAATGTGTCTTTACTATAATTTACTTCCAACAATGTTTAAATATAATTTAAATAAAAAAAAAAAAAATGTACATTTTATCAACTTTAAGAAAATATTTAACAGATACCAATAAACTTTAAGCTAAAAAAGAAAAATAATTATCTATATTAAAGGTCAATTGGCGGTGAAAAATGATCACCCTTCTTCCAGCATTTTTTTTTTCTTGTAAATCTGATTAAATTTTCAAAAACTCAAATTTAAAAATGCAGATCAATTAAAACCAATTTGTAGAAACTGATTTAACATCTTTCATTCAACTCACAGAAGTCAAGTCTTGGGATAATAGTGTATGCATGTATTGTTTTGTTTATTTTTTCCCTCTCTTTATCCCAAAATATTTGTTGGAATTATTCAGTAGAAAATATCTTGTAATACTGATTGTTGTGTTACAGTGTATTGGAATGACCTGTAATTCTGTTTACTACTTGGTGTCTAGCAACATTGTGGAAGGATTCTCCAAATAACTTTTCCAGAGATTTGAAAACCGTGCCATTGTAGCACCATCTATAACGCGGTGATCTGCAGACCAACTCACTTGCATGATATGTGCTTTTATCAAATCTCCATTATAGTTGAATCGAGGAAGCACCTGAAAGAGAATTTAACAAAACATTCAAGTAGTTTTGTAATCTGAAATATTTTAAAATTTTCTATCAATTTAATTTATTGCATACAACCCGAGAATTAACATGATCCCATATCACTATTAATAATGAAATAAGCAGAGGCTAATGCATAGTTGTTCTGTCAGCTGTGTAAGAAATTACTAATAACTTTGAAGTGGAGAAAAATATATCAAGATGCCTGCCATAAAGTGGTGGTTAACAAGCTTGTCTTGTAAACCATTCAATTCCATGGTAGGTTCAATCCTCACTCTTATGGTTTACAAGTCAAATATTTCCCTATTTAACTAGAGATTCCCCACCACCATCAATGTAATTTAATTGCTCCTAGACTTTTCCACTTGTGGGGAGGCAGTTTTTCAGTAAATGAACCTGTTTGGAAGCAGTGTGATTTAGGTTTACATCACGGCTGTCTTGCTTTTTTTTTTCCCACTTTATATTTAATTTCTGCATTTAAATTTGTAGTTACTACAATGTGCATGAAATAGTATGAGATTAAAATTCTCTCTTCTCAAAAAGAGCAATTTGCTATGGTTGTATTATATACTTCTAAGCTTTTAAATGAGAAGTGAGCATTTATTATTATTGCTGAAGAAAATAAAAATATCCTAGATAACTTACCGATATTTTCCCTAGGGCTCCAATTGCAACTTCAGGTGGCATAATCAATGGACGAGCATATGTTCCACCAATCTGAAAAATATTTTTTTCAGAATTGAAATACACAACAGTTCTAGATACGAGTAAAATTAGCTGTAACTGATAAAAAGCCACAAAATATAGTTACATGAAAAACTGTCTTATAATTTGAGTTAAAAAAAATATACAGAATACATTACATAAGATAAGAGCTGGAGCAAAATAATTGTAACATTGTTTTCTGCAGCAAACAAATAGGAACTTTCCTTGTTTTTAATATTGGCGTCCTTAGAACATTCAGTCTATTTATAGATTTATTCTTCATTACCCCCAATTCCATTATTAATGATAAGGCATGAAATCTGTTTCAGTTTTCTGATTTCAGTTAGTTCAGGTATCTTTATGTTGTATCCTTAAAGAGGTTACAAGCAGACAAAAGTGGTATTCGAGTGAAGGAACAGCAACATTCACATAAATGAAAGAAAAGATGTTTATTGTAAAAGAGAATACACTACTGAAAGACAGGGAATCAATCAGATGGCAGGCTAGTAATTCCCGAAGAAAGCCCCCAGGTATATCCTGTGCTCACTATATGTAGCTACTGCTATAGTCAGTCCACATAAGTGATAAGGAATGTGGGACACTCCATTACAACACTTTAATATGTTAATGATTAAAATATTGAACAAATTATTATTGCAAACTAACAGGATTACAAATTATGGGTAAAGAGAAAGGTAAATGTATTCATTTGTATTTTTTTAATTTAAAGAAATACATTAATGTTCCCCTGATTTCAATAGCTTCAGATGCCTAGTGTAAATATATTACCATATTTGATAGGATAGAAGACCTACCAAAAGATTGTGGAACAGACACCTGCATGTATGCTTCCTTGAACACAACTATCTTAATTTCAAGTCCAAGGTCAATCATTATCTATACTCCTACACTTCCTATTACAAAAATACAATTTAATCAAAGAATATTAAGAAAAAAATGTTAGTGCATTTATGGGTAAGCATTTAATATTAGTGAAATATACAAGTAAAATATAACTGGATGAAACATGCAATTAGGACAGCAGAAATACTGCTGTAATTTACAAGAGAAAACAAAAGAGATGAATATACTGGCAAATCAGAAAAAAAAAACAGTCCTTTAGAATGCAATAATAATAGATAGTGATGATGATAATGATGCCAGTGAGTATTAGTGTTACTTGCCATTATCACTCAATTTCAAGTTTTTCAAAAGCTAAAAGACATCCTATATTTGATTATTTTTACTTGAAAATAAATATGACATACCTAAACAATATGTATATGAGCTCAAAAGGTTTACTACATAACTTTAGAGTTGGGTGTGTTGTCTCAAAACATCCAGCTTCAATCTTTAAGCTAATTCCTTTTTTTAATTAGTGTCTTTAATAATAAAGGTAACAATGATATTTAAGGAAATAATATTACAGTATTAGAGAGTTAGGTTAGGTACAATTACTGGTAGCCTACAAGATTTCCAAACTTTACATAAAAATCACTAGGTATACATTTTGACGGGACGTATTTTATACCATCAAATACAGAATATTAGATTGTTATAAACAACAAAAAAAAAATGAAACAACCATAATGAAAGACTTGCACAATTTTAAAATAATATTAACATTGAACCATTTCAAACCAAAGCATTTGGATCTGAAGCTAAAGGAACAAAAAAAAAAAAAAATACTCACACTTCCGATGTTAGAAAGACTGAAGGTTCCACCTTTGAGATCAGTTGTACCAAGTTTACCATCAGCGCCCAAATTTTGTAGTCGGTTCAAATCTACTGAAATCTCATAAACTGACAAGTTTTGAACGTTTTTCACATTTGGAACGATCAACCCATTAGGAGTGTCCATTGCAACCCCAATATTGTGAGCAGCCTGTTAAATCAAATACATTAAATGTTTAGGTGTTTTAAGTGTGGACAACAAAAGTTTTAGAGACATTTACCTCCATTCATTAGCGATTTAACTTAAAAATTAATTTTAAAAACAAGTTATTAAACTAAGCAGTATATATTTAATTCTAATGTGTATTGATCACTTATGGCTGAATGTAATGTTAAATTTTTTTTATTTATACAATTATATTCAGAAACATTGATAACAATTATGATTTTCAGTTGATAAAATATAAAAATGCGTGTCAGCAACAAAATCGCTGAATGAATTGATCATAGGATTGTGACAGGTATACTGAAGACGTTAAATTAATGTCTGATAGACTTTTTATAACTTGTCTGACAAAGTTACTTCCCTTGCTGCTTGAACACTCATTCATCTGGTGATTGTACCAAGGCGAATCCAAAATTATAGGTATTGCCTTGTATTGTCTGCATTATGAAAACAAATGTGAGAAAAGGCTAAGAAAGGTATCTTATGTTTTATGAATATTTTGTTCAGAAGTAGACTAGTTTTCATATATCATTTTTTTTATACTAAGCAACATTTACAGACTGATAATTTTGCTTTTCTAAATTGATTTTTACAAAAGTTTCCTATTATACAAATAATGATAATGATGGGAAATTAAGAGAGAAACTTGAATAGTTAAATGCTTTAATCATTGACTTATCATCATAAAATTTTTTTCACTTACCTTATAAATAAGGTTCTCACATTTTTCATCAACTGAGGCATTCAATACAGGATAATGATGAAGTGCCATCGAAGCAGCCTGAAAAGAAAAAAGTAAAACAATTGGATTATTTTATAATTTCTCTTATTTTTATTTTTTAAAACCTGTAAATATATCAGGTAACAAAAGTTTATTAAGTAAAAAATAATTTTTGACCAACTCACTATATTTAAAAAGGATACCAAAGATTAAAGGTTTTGGTTTCAAAAACCTGTTTGCAAAAAAAACTATTAAAACAATAAAATCATATATATAAGTAATTAGTCAGCCAGTTAGTAATGTCAAAAAATAAGCATATACTTTCCAAACAAAAATAAAGTTTTCAACATTATCTCTTGTCAATGCACTTAATTCAGATGTGAACTTTCATCTAATAACTGGATTTATTGAACCACATATTTATGCAAGTAATACTATGAATATTTACTGTATTAGAAAATAACACAAATACTTATTTTTTAATAAGTACATAAAATTCTTACAGAAGGAATTATGAAAATAGTTTTGACCTTGAATATACCCATAGGCTATCCTTAGGAAAACAAGCAAACATATCACAGATTTCTTAAAACAAGATATGTTGATAAAAATATACAGAACTTTAACTTTATTATAACTATGTTAGCACCATTCAAAAGAAAGAAAATTCTGATATAGAAATGATTTGTGTCCAACTGGAGAATCCTATCTTTGAAAAGTTTGCCGTTGTAAAAACACAATTTATAAAATTAGAAAATATTTTAAGGATTGTTAATAACTCATAATCCTAGTATAATAAACTTTATTTCAAATATCAAACTTTATAGACAAAGAAAGTATACAAAAATAAATAAAATATACAAACTCAAGTAATGTTAATATATACTGAAGACCTTGCTTGTTTTTTCACTGACTGAACAAATCACCTTGTGTACATTCAACAAAGGAATGGAAAGTGAAAATACGAAACCTGTTTCTAATATATTTGGTTATTTATTTACAGGTTCACCTGGCGCAGTCTGGGTGGTAGGTAAGTGACACTTGGGACATCATCACTGCTACTTCTGTTTTCTCTCATGACAGACTAACAGACTAGATCTTCCATTTAGCCAGCAAGATCTCAGACACTATATTTCATTTGCTCTAACCATCTTTCTCGTGTCACACTACCAAATCTCACTTTTCATCTCTCTGCCCACCTATACATGAGGACATGTGACTTGTCAATGGGCATCTCATAACTGATTTACTAATATGCAGCTTTTCTATATTGTCCAGCCAAGTGCCATGTGATAGCAAAAGTTTTAATTTATTTGTTTCACTTTTCTTCTCCCTACTTGTGGACTTTAAGTGACTACTTTGAAGTCCCGATATTTAAATGTCAGGGTCATAAAACCAGGCTCAGATAAAATCATTTAGAGCCCATTTCATGTGTGTCTTAAATGGGCCCCATTGTGTCATGGGGCAATAAATAATCTAAAACATTAGCAGAACTGGTTTCCCTTTTCCTTCCAACATTTATATATATATATATATATATATATATATATATATATATATATAGAGAGAGAGAGAGAGAGTATTTGTTGAGTTTTAATATTTTACCTATATCCATTTGTATGTTTTTGTTGTATAGTAGGTTGAACCACATGATGTTCCTTTTTCTTTTTTTTTGTACTATTTAGTGTGAATATTAGTTCTGAAAAGAAAATGTTATTTTCAGTCCTATTTCATTATTTTTGGCCTTGTAGAAATTTTAATTTGTTTGATGAGTCATCAGATAATCTGCAGCTGATGAATTGAGGAAATTGCTTGATTATGGTAAGTTGATTTGGAAGAAATGTGCATGTAAATTCAATTGTAATTTGGTTTTCTGGATGGAAAATAAATGACACCCGATTTTACATGCATCTACCATAGAGGAAAGTACCTTATACTCAAATCTGAAGATCCAACTGAAATGTATAAATACTTTTATATTCCGAAACCCCTGCTCACTGCAAATCATTCAAATCCATTTGCAATCCATTTCATGTTTCTAGTCCCTTAGACAGAATTTCAGCATGTGGATGCAGCATATTATTTGGATGGATTTTTATTTAATGTGTATATAAAATGCTAGCAAATATGGTATGCTCATCTGATAATTTTAAAAATTAAATAAAAGTTCATGCTAAAATTGAAGAACATATTTTTAGATTTACTTGATAACATCAGACTTAAAGCAGGAAAAATTAGTGACAAAAATGTTCAGCTTATGTCCTCTTATTATCAGTTTAAACTGACATTGTCTTTTTTCCATATATTGTGACCATTTTCATATTTTCTTCATTTCAGATAAAAACTTGAAAATTTTCCAATATATTTTAGTGAAATTTTCACTATCTAAAATTATACTTCAGACAAAAATGAAGGTGTCAGATTAAACTCATGCCAAAAAGATAAGGACTGACAAAAAACAAAAAAAAAAACAACTCTTTCCAAATAATAAGCTATGCATACAATTATACATTACACTTACCTTAATAATAAATGGCATGTAAGAGAGCTTAATTCCTCTTTCTTTACAAGCAGATTTCAGGTCGTATCGTAACTGGACTAGCTTTGTCATATCTATTTCATCATAATATCCAAAATGAGGAATTGTGTGTGCCTTGTTCATGCTTTGTACCATGGCTTTTTTAATTCCTCGAATTGGTTCAGTTGTATCTTTCCCAATTGCAACAACTGGCTGAAAAGGACGTGGAGGTGACTTTTGGACCGGCTTACTTGCAGAAGGTGATGGAGACGGAGGAGGAGGAGGGGCTGTTTTTACCATGGGTTCTTAAAAAAAAGGAAACAAAAGTTTTGATTAAATGACATTTTTAAATGGGATTACCACTTTTTTCTGGGTCAAAATATTTCTCTGGCATCATTAAACCAACTTATCTTTGTTAATGCTGTCTTAGTGACTTCTAACATAATAGAAAAACACATAGGACCACATTTACATAAATGTTGATACTTCCATATAGGTTATCATCTGTAATGAAGCGAATTTTTTTAATTATTAATTAAAATATTTTGTTAAGTTCATATTAAAATTGATAAGAGCAAAAATCTAGGAATCATGTTATGAGAAATTTTTCCAAAAATATTTGAACTGAACTTTGACTTTGAAATTATTCTTGCTCAAATGAAAATTTTTTTCTTAAAAAAATAATGGAACTGCTTCCATCTTTGGATTAATGTGTAAAATAAAAGAAGATATGAGCAAAATAGATGAAAAGATTGAAAAGAGAATTGTATAAAAACCCAGATTTCATTTTTACATTTTAAAAAACTTGAAAGTATTTCTTTTGTATATCATTTATATTATTATGTCTGTGTTGACCCTATTAGACAGCCAGTAAACACTGACAACTGCTTTCTTATTTTCAATGTGCAACACAGTGCTAAAAATTATATAAAATATTGCAGAATTCAGTATTTAAACCTTTTCTCCCTTCTACAGTCAAAAATATTTAGTAATGTAAAAAATTAAGAAAACTAAGCAAAAACTATCAATAAATTTATTTTGTCTCTTATAATCATGAATAAATGAATAATGACATGGTGATGATTAACAAAGTTTATCCTTTTATTATTTTTTATGGATAAGGAAATCAAAAGGATACAACATTGCTTTCCTCTTCAAAGACAGCTTATTGTGTAGGGAAATTATTTCAATTGTATTCACAATGACTATCACCACCAGTACTATTTAATAGTATAATATTTATTTACAGCTGTCCTCCCTCCTCCTCCTCCTTATCTAAAGTTTCATTTACTCATGGTTAATCCCAGAAATAATTCATAAGTGTCAACAATACCAAAGCACAAATCTTAATTAATGGCCCCAAAGCAAGAATAGAGATCCTAGTAATTCAGAAATATTGTGTTTTTTTTTTTAAGTGACAAAAATATTCAGCTTAGTTATACAATCCCAAAAGAAGAAGGGTCTATTTATAGTGAAGAGGAAGGTTGCACAATACAATTTTAACCCATTAATGCCAACTATGTCATTTTTGGATGTTAAAGGTTGAAAACCTTCAATTAATACCAGATTTTTATGATTTTATGGTGTATATTAATAGGTTATTATAATAATTTTATGGTATATATTAATAGGTTAATATTAACCCTACTCATTTTTTTAAAAAAATTTATTTAGTAGAAAGTTCATACTGTATCCTTAAGTTAAATTTAATATTTTATTATGATGTATTTATGATAATGGAAAATAAAAAATAAATTTGACCATTTCAATCAATCTTAAAAGAAGAATAATAATACAAATTATAAATATCTCAAGAATAATAATTACATTTAAGAACATAGTTGTAAGTAAATCAATATTTGACATTTAATTTCTTCATGTATGAGAGGGAGATTATCATACAAGTTGCCATCCCAGCTAGAATAAGTATATAAATGTTCATATTTGTTATACTACTTTAATTAAAATCTCTTTCTAGTTCACATATACATTTCATTAGATATGTCATCCGGATATGAGTGCTAAGAAAGCAAAACTCAAAATAAAACAGTCATCTTCTGCACAGGAGGTCCAAGCATCATATCTGGTCCACAAAACAAATCCACATAAAAATCTAAAATACAATCGTCAATCATAAATGTTTAGGCAGTTCAGCTCAACAACTTGAGCTCGTCACTTGGCTACCAGGCCATCCATACACCTCACTGGTGTAGATTTCAACTCTGAAGATAGACAGATCAGCCTGGCTAATGACGCTTCACTAATCCACAACCTTGGTCAACCAATTCAACAAATCTGTCAGCCCCTGGTCTTACCAACAACACCTTTATACCAAATCACTTCCCTTACCAATGGCAACTAAAGAACCACATATCAACAATTTTATCCCCTTTTCACACAACTATTCTAAAAATTGATCAATACACTGCTGAAATTTTAATCCTTGTTTGTTCTTTCCTTTGCAGCTATATGCTCATTATAACATATTTAAAGTGAAATAAATTTCTAACCTATCTTTTCTCATGAACATTTAACTAGATAAATATTTTAAGATATTAATTATTTAAGTCTACATTCATGATTACACAAGTGTTACACAAAGATTTCATATAAGAAAACCTTCAGCACATCTCTCAAAAATAAAAATGGAGGTAGAGTCAACTCAATTGTTTGACAACCTAAATCATTATTCTCTACACTAGATCTTTAGATAACTATACTTTAAAGAATCTTTTTTTTTTTAACAATTCCTATAACTTAATTCTAAGTAGTGTCTCATCAAAATACTTTATAAAAATAAACTGCAAGAGGAAACCTTATGAAATAATAGTTGATGTTAGCTTTATGATATAAGGCTGTACTTATAAAACATTGTATTGAAATAATTCTTTATCAATACTTTGATTGTAGGTTTGAGTAGAACTTACCTTTTGGTCCTCTTTTGAGATTCTCAATATGGTGTAAAATATCTTCTTTTAATATTCTTCCATCTTTGCCAGTTCCTTGAACATCACCAAGTTGAATCTAAAAAAAAAAAAAAAAAGAAATCACATGAAATAATTTTAATACTACTAACATTAAAACTTATTTATCAATTAAAATTACAATATTTATAAAATCATAAAACAATGTATTGAAATAATAACTATAGATTCTCATACACAATGTCTACAAAAGAATGTGGATTACAGGGTCAATAAAAATAATACCTATATGATTTATGCAATACTAAATGTAAAGATCACATATATTTAATCATCCTATTATAATTGAGCTTGTCACTCCCTTTGTTAGTTCACACAACTGTTACACCCTGCCAATACCTCATAAATAATAGAATATTGTTTTGATCTTGTTGAAAGAAGAGAAAAGATATTATTTGGTTTCAGTGAGAAAATGAGAGAGAATCAGATTAAGCTGATAAGAAACCTAAAAGGCCAAGAAGTGATTGTATTTTCTTGCCACCCCAAGCTGGCAAGATGTGACACAAGCTCAGTTTAGTGTAGAGAGCCTGAACCTGTAACTGTCAGTTGTGCTTGCATTGATATTACTACTGATCTTCCCTCTTTAGTGAAATGAAGGAGGTACTACCGCGGTATTGGTTATCTTAATTCATCAAGTGAAAGCATATAGATATTAAACCCATCAATCAGTTAAAAAGCCAGGAGAGTCATTCCTAGTGTAGCATCAAGGTATTTATTTGTTATAATAATAAATAAATAAAAATAATACAGCTGCCAAGGAACAATAGTTACATTATTCAGGACTAATCAAGGCTTTGGTTCACAATTTGTATATCACCTGAAAAAAGCCAGAGTGTACAACAGCCAAAATGTTGTAAATATGACAATAAAGATGAGGACAATAGTCTGAACAATGTAAATAATGTTAACAAAAGGGAGTTTTATTCTTTGGTTGGTATATCACAGAATACTAATACTTTTGAGAAAAAAGATTAAAGATATACAATATAGGTATAATTGCCAAAGCAGCAAAATTACTGGGAAATGAACGGGAGGAAACAGTGGTAAAAACAAACATTCAGGAGGAGTTTTGTAAAAAGCATTAAAGAAAAATTTAGAGATTAAACAAAGTGGAGAATATGCTTTTAAAGCAAAAGACAAACAAAAAGTTTGGCTGAAATTTATGTAGTAGATATGAACCTTTATTTCCTGCCAGTTTGAGTTGTTTGTAGCTATCAAGGTAAGAAAATCATAAGAAATGGAAGCATTTCTTTTATTCAACAAATACAAAACAAAAAAGTCAAATTATCTCACTCTATATCTAATACTTTTATGTTTATTTACATACACACTACATGTGTACACACCCACCCACTGCTGCTCAACTTTCAACAAAAACCTTCACAAAGCTAGACTAACCTGGGGCAAATATAAAAATGTTGTCATGGATCATTCAAAATGGAGAAAACCCATTATACATTGTTGCAAATTTACAACCTAAAGTAAATATACTAACCAACCTGAACTATACAGATTAAAGATTGGATACATTTTATAATGAGGTTACAGTCTAAGGAAATCATTTTAACTAATGTTCATTAATGCATTTTATGACTACAGACCACAACTGTGAGAAGCATCATAACTACCAATTGTATATTTAATGATGATGCTTTTAATAAATTGACAGAACAAAATATAAATAAAATAAGCACATAACAAGAAACAATTATTTTGACATACTTATTTCAGGTAACTTTGATCCTAGATGAAATTTAGGAAATTTTTAGTTGTCCTGTACTTGAAAGAATTAAAGGAAGGTTAGCATCACTGAGGATGATCTTAAAGAGATTAAGAAAAAAACAGCCTGTAATTTTAGACTCATAATTATATAAACCTGATAAAAAGGAGAAATGGATTTATAATCTTTTTATAACTGTTACTTTTGTAACAGTTCTAAAAAATTACTTTTGCCTTTCAATCATGCTATATAAAAAGGGAAGAAAAAGATGACCCAAATTTTCAAAACGCAAATCAAATATACTTTTCTACTGAACTGATTTACTTAATATGAAAAAATAGGTTTTCATTCTAATATAAATTAAAATTCACAAAAAAAAAATCCCTACTCCTCACTCTTCAGAGTGCCAAGGGTTTAGAGTTGTTTTTCTTTTATTGTTATTATTATTCCAAATACTTTCCCAGCTTTTGTGATTGGTGTGACTTGTTTCCAACACTAAATAAACAAAGGATTTCTAGTGGCCAAAAAATTTTGGAAAGAATACTTTGCATCTTGGGAATTTTAATTATTCTAAAATGCCAGTATCATAAACAAGCAGTTAGTTTATAAAGATCTTATAAGAATCCTTGGTAATTCTTCATCTGTAGACCAATTGTATAATTGTGATCCCCACTTTCAAAGAAATATGAAAGATTGGTTAATATGAAAGGAAGTTTAATTATCCAGGATATACAAAGGAAACAGTTTCCTC
This sequence comes from Acanthosepion pharaonis, assembly GCA_903632075.3. Lineage (NCBI taxonomy): Eukaryota > Metazoa > Mollusca > Cephalopoda > Sepiida > Sepiidae > Acanthosepion > Acanthosepion pharaonis. The sequence goes on along the minus strand of CAHIKZ030000371.1, from coordinate 465,030 downwards.
CTGTATCCTATGCAGGATTAGGGTTAGCCTCCAAACCTCTGCAATAACATATTAAATAACCTACAGATAACAAAAAAGTACTAAATCTTTAATAATTTTTATCATAGTGTTGCAAAAGTTATTTATAGACTAAATTTTATTAAAATCAAGTCAGTCATTATAAATGTGACTCAAAGAAATCACATCAGTTTTATAGATTTTCTTCAATGTTATAAAAACAGATGCTTCATTTTATTTCTATTTGATATCACTCAACTATATATATATATATATATATATATATATATATATATATAAAAAGCAGCTTGAATAATCCATTACAACTATCTCTGCAGCAAAAAGCAAAATTGTATAAAAACAAAATATCTAAGCAAAATTACCTTATTCTCCATGGCAATTCTTCTTACAGCAGGAGTTGCCAGAGATTTAAGCACATAAAGCTTATGCCTTATTTGTTCAGCATTTGAACCGTCTTCTTCATCAAGAGTATCCACAGGTTCTTTAGTTTCTGCACTTCCTTCCAATTCAATATCAACCAAGGCTGACCCAACTGTGGCCACTTGATCTATATCATAATAAACACGTCGAACAATACCATCATATCGGCTGGTGATTGTCACAGATGCTTTATCACTCTGGACCTCACAGATGCTGTCAAACTGGGCAACAGTATCTCCAACATTGATAAACCTACAACAAAATTTACTTTCAAGCATTAAAGTTTGTCTTGTCAATTTAGCATTTATATATGCTGTGTTGTAAAAAATATCACTTATCTCTTTTGACAAGAGATATAAAAAAAATGAAACAATATACAGATTTGCCACTTTTGTTTTTAAGAAAAACCTCCATTACTACTCATTTTCTGCAAAAAGCCTCCACTACTACTTTTTTTTGCTAACTCAAAAGAAACCTGAAGAAGTTTTCACTTTTACAAAAAAAAGATGAAAAGCAAAAATTGCATTCAGCACTTGTTTTGCCGCAAGCAATTATAAAAGCAGCATGTACCCTAAGCAGCAAGAGTGACACCAATAAGCTCCTTGCCAAGGAACTACACAGTATCAAACAATCATAGATAAGCAGTTAAGTACACTTTCATAAACCATTTACAGTGGTCAAATCAGATTAAAATTTCAGGCATCAAAATCAAGGGAGACAAGTAGACAGCTTATTTTTGAGGTCTGAGAATGTTTAAAAGAATTTTCCTATATAAATTAATGGTAATTGCTTTTAAATTTTATGCTATTACAGCTTATGAAAAGTTTCAAAGGAACAACTGACTTTTGAATGGTGGGTAAAAACAGTATTTAAAATTCACACAATTTCTTCAAAGATACTAGTTGTTACTTAAGGTTTTTCCTATTTTCATAAAGGTTTCCATATGTTATTTCAATAAAAGAAAATTATTAAAAATTACCTACATGTAATTGTCATTATGAAAAACATTGAAAAAGAAAGTTAAAGATGAAAAACATTAACTTTTGTAAATGTTCACTTGGCAGTACAACACTCTTCTAAGCGTTTAAAATAGCCTTAAGCTAAAAACAATATATTGATTTTATTGTCAGTATGAAAAGCATTAAAAAGTTAAATCTATGCATCATCAGGTGTTGACAGGGCACTATTCTAAGCAATTTAAACAGCCTTAATCAACATCAATGTATTATCTAAACACAAGTGTCCAGTTGAACTAGAAAAAATCATCTATAATTATGAGAATACAATCAAAGAACAAACCAAGAATAATTTATAGAACAGATTAACTTAATTGAAAAAGACAGAAATGAACATAAAATAGGGATATACCTTATATGCCACCAAAAACAGAAGGTATAACCAAGTATTGAGAAAGAAGGGTTAACAAAATCATCTAATACATACCATTCTTTTATGCTGACTTCCTTAATACCTTCCCCAATGTCAGCCAGCTTAAACTGCACAATTTCACCCAGTTTAGCTGCATATTATAGAAAGAAAAAAAAGTTAAGTGTTCTGCTATAATTATCTATTAACTTGCAGATAGGACTTTAAAAAAAATGTATTTTTGTTTATATCACTACAATACATTTTAATAACACTACCACCTATTTGTGTGTATTCAGACCTGTTTTATTGAAATCAACCAATAATTTTTTATCATTTTGCCAAACCTATATGTTCAGTATAATATTTATATTAGCAAAAGCTAAAGAAACTTTTGAGAAAAACTGTTTTATATTTATGAACTTACAATAATGGACTGAAAAGTTCATAGGCTGACTATGAAGGAGTGATGCTTGAGCTGTGAAATCTTGCATGCACAAGGATGAGTTTAGTCTAAGATAGAGGCAGGCAAAAATTATAAATCTTTTAAAAATTGATAAAAATAACTGAAAAGCTTTTAAATCAAATATTTTTATTGACAAATAACAAAGATTATGATGACTAGAATTATTAGCAATGACACATTGCAGTAGAACATTTTCAAAAAAGAAATCAAACATTAAATATGTTGTGGAAAGATTGCTGTATTACTGTATAAAAATCCAGCATAAAATCAAAATAACTATTGATAAAAAAAAAAAAAAATGTACAGTAAATGTCAAAACAATCCTTTACTTTTCGACATGAATATTAATTAATAATTTCTTATAGATAAAAATATTTTCATGACTAATTATTGTTGCCAAACATTCAGAACTTCATCTACTCAGGCAATTTGTCAAAATCGAAAAACATTAATTTATTATTATTTTACATGATTTACTGATTTTTTGACATACATGTAGTTTTCTTTTCTTTTTGAGGGGACCAGTCTATTTAAGGATTGTTGTTTTAAAATTAAATGTATTATTACTATTTAATGTGTGTGTATACATATGTTCATTTCATTTCTGGTAGACATAAATGTTGCAAGAAACTTTTAACATTTGTTGAAATTCTTTTCATCTACATCTTTTCTTTGAAAATATATCTGCATGGGGCTCTAGTCAAATTTTTTCTCAGAAAATCTTCAGGACCACCTTATTAAGAAAAGCGTAACATTTTTTTTTGTTCTTAATTTAAAAAAAAAAAAAATAAAAAGGAAAAAATTTTTTTTTTTTTGAAAGTTGAAGGTAAAAATTGCTGTGGACGTGGCTTGTTTTTTTAAGGGCACCTTGGCATTTTGCTGTGGTGCCACAGTCTAAACTCATCCCTGCATGCATTAATTTTAACTCCTTATTAATAATGGCATTGTTTCTTTTCAAGTAAACTGACATCTGACTATTCAAAGAAGACTTCAAAAGTAACAAGTAGCAACTTCTCATGAAAATGAACAAAATTTGGCATCATGGTGTTATCAAGAACCTGCAGAAAAAAGGTTTAGCCCCCAAAGACATTCATGCTAACATGGTTGCTACATTAGGGGATAATGTTCCACTTTTTTCCTACAGTGCAAAAGTGTGCAGCTGAATTTAGGAGGGGAAGGCAGAGTCTGTTCTGCACAATGATGATTTCAGTTCAATGGGTGCCATGTCTTCTGATACCTGATCAAGTGTACCAGGCTGATCACATCATGGGAAAATCTAACATTGCTTGAGGCAGATCCAACTGGTTTCCTTGAACATTTCCTAACCCAGGATGAGTATTGTGTTCATCACTATGAGCCAAAGACAATCCATACAGTTGACCCCCGCCTTACTTGCTCCAAAGAATGCCATGGTCATTTCATCTGCAGGGAAAGTGATAACCTCAATTTTTGAGGATACAAAAGGCATTGTGCTTATTGACTATCTTCAAAAGGCCACACCATCAATGGAGAGTACTATGCCAATTTGCTGGCGCAGTTATGAAAGGCTGTCAAGACTAAAGGCTCAGGAAAACTGACAAAATGGGTCTTGTTTCATCAGGACAATGCTCCAGCACACAGATTTTAGTTTTAATGGTTACTATTGTGTATGACTGTGGCTTTGAACTGGTTGATCACCAACCCTATTCTCCTGATTTGGCCCCATCTAATTATCATTTGTTCCCTAACATGAAAAAACACTTGGATGGGAACCAGTATCGCAGTGATGATTATGATGATGCCATATCTGCTGTTTGTTGATGACTTTTTTGACCAACAGGATTAAAGCTTCTTTACCAATGGGATCCAAGCACTGCAACACTAATTAAGAAGTCTGTAGACTTCTTGGTTTTGAAAAATAGCCACAAAATTGGTCCCATTCCATAATGAGAGTCTCTTGGTCAGCCTATGAACTTTTCAGCCAACCCTTGTAATAATTAAATCAGTTTCTTTGATGTTTCAATAGACTAACTTATAACTTTACACTTTTAAAACAAAACAAAAAAAAAAAAAAAAAAATCAAGCATATATTCTTGTCTTCTTATCAAAGTGAATCCCCACAGATATAAAAGATGATGCTTAACCAGGCCAACAAATCTTTCACACACATTTTATAAAGAATTGAGTCACCTAAAATAAATACTTAATAGTTTGCCAAACAAATAAGATTAGTTTTAAACAATTTTAGACAAATAGAAACAACCTTGATATAAACAAAAGTAAAACATCATTAATTTATTAAATTGCAACCAGATGCTTATTAACTATAATCAGTAAGAAAAAGTCATTTGTAGGTGCATATCACCTTTGATTGTTATAAATGCTTAAGATTTATCATTTATTATAAAATATGCTTTTTTTAAATTATACAAAAATGTAAAACCTCTAAGATAATCATTACTGATAAAACTGGACTTTAAGCAAAAAGGAGCAAAAACAATGTTTATGAATTCTTGTATGGGAGATTACACCTGAAAAATAAAATATTAAATTCTTATATTGGTCAGACAATCAATCAAACTTATCATGTAGGTTAACTATGGAAACTTAATAAAATTTGTATATGTATTAATCAATACACCACACAAGACCACAATATGACTTTATATTGGTTAAGTCTGAGCAGATAATATTAAAATACCATATAGCAATAATAGTAAAGAAAGATTCAAAATAATTTAAATAATTATTAGATAAAAGAAATGACCTACATTAAACACAATATCCTCCGACATGGAGGAAGGCATTATATTTTTTTAAATTAATATCTTGGTCAAGACCAATTTGAAGTAAGATGATCATTTAATAGACAAAAGTATCTGAAGGCCTCACATGAAAGGCTTGAACAAATAAGACTGAAATCTAAGAAATATAGGAGTAAAGGAACTGGTTAATTAAATGGTTCATTTTGCTCAGGGAGTAATTTTGTCTAAATGCTGATAAATATTTTATTTGTATAAATTATTAAAAGGACTAAGGGAAGTAATTACTCAAATTTACTAACTAAAGTTGATTTACCTCCCTTCTCACTAAAGTTGAAACAGGAAATATATAAATACACATTGATAATTATTATATGGTTTAATTTTCTGTTTACAATAAAACGCACAAATGAATTATTGCTGTTTTATATATATATATATAAACAAGAGTTTTCAATTTTGGAAATTACATTTTTAAGAGTAAGTTATTTTTTAATTTTGAGTCATTTCTATGATCTCTATAAACATGCAATTGTTTTGTTGAGGGGTTTTATAATTGCTTAGTTATTCAAATTATTGATTAGAACTCAAGAAATTGCTAATAATCTTAGCATTTAGACCACAGCTTGGGAGTAAACAGAAGGAAGCAATATTATCTTTTGTTAGAGTGCATGTGCGCTTATACAGGTCGTTATAGACTTATTACAATTCAACAATTGGTATGTCTGGCAACATGAGTGTTTTTCAGCTTGGTGCCCAACAATTTCAGCCCCATCTCCCGGCAATGCTAGCATTCCCTCATGCACCTAAACACAAACCGAGCACATCCACAAAACAGAGAAATTGCTACATATGTGAGTGAAAGTTCAGATCCAAAAAAAGACTGTTGAGATGAAGGCTAGATGTTTATTTCAAAGGAGTGCGCCAGACTACAGACAAGAATTTGGAGCAAGTACTGGCCGATTCAAGAGATTTAAGAAAAGATTCCAAAATTCATAATGTTTGAGTGACTAAAGAAGCAGCTCATAAGTTTGTTGACAGTCTGGATGAAGTAATTACTGGTGAGGAGTATCTAGCAGAACAGATTTTTAATGTGGATGATTGAAACAGGATTGTTTTGAAATTGGATGCCAGCACACACGCACATACACAAAGAAGCCAAAAGCATGCTTGGATTTAAAGCATTTAAGGATAGGATGACTCTGCTCCTACACAGCCAATCACCAGCAGTTAAGATGTTTTGTATTTGTACATACTTTTGTATGTTTTGCAACTAAAATGTTTTCTGTTTTTTGCACCTGTATTTTGATTTTTTGTATGTGTAGCAAATATTAAATCAACTGTACTGTAGTATGCAGTATTTGAATCTGATAAATGCAAAAATAAAAAAACAATGTATAGAAAGATTATACAAATGGTATCAAACAAAGAAAGTGTAAAAATTATAAAAAATATAATGCCTAAAGAAAGATAAAAACATTGCAAAATTAATTACAAGCTGACTTACAACCAGATCAATTTATGACCATCCAATTGTAACTAGTTGACAATAACTTCTGTGTGTATATAACTAAAAATACATACATACACACTTTTTTTTTACAACTAGAATTAAGATACCTTTAGTAGTTACTAAAGGGGCATCTTAATTCCAGTTGTAAAGAAAATTTGCTCTGTTTAATGAAAATAAACATGGAGCGCTCTTTTGTGAATCAGTTTTAACATTTCAAATTCTATGTTGTGTTAATAGGACTTGTCTGGATTATACCAATGGATTACTACATATATATATATATATATATATATATATATATATATATATATATAATTTAAATGTTAAATTTAACAGGTGTTACAATGTGGTGCAGCTTATCATCAAAGGGAGTAATTGTGCCATACTTTTTTGACAATACTGTGACTGGTCCTATTTACTTGAAGTTAAAGTAAAAGTTTGTCATGGCATGGATTCATGAGAATTTTGAGGATGAAGAGTTATTTCCAGCAATATAGGGCACCTCCACATAACCATTATGATGTCAGGGCCTACTTTAATTACCAAATAGGTGCACTGGATGAATAGGTTCATCAGACCACACACAAGATAATTTTTATGGGGATACTTAAAAAGATAAAGTTTATGGTACAAAACCATCAAAAGTTGACAAATTTAAGGCAGCCATTGAATGAAAATGTGTCCAAATAGCAAAAGAATTGTTTCTTGATGTTTGCAATTCCATTGCTCCATGTTATCAGCAATGTTTGAACCAGAATGGTCACCAGTTTGAAAAATAGCATAGCATGGACAGAAAAATTAAATCCTGTCTTTAGATTCTATTAAGTTTTGAAAATAAAATGTATTTTAATAAATACTGACATTATAATCATTCAAATAATGTATACATTTGGGGCTGGGGATACCCTGTCAATCATTTAAACTTGTTCAGTAATGGAGATTGAGTGTTTATAAATATAGACAGTGTAGACATAGGAATAAGCAGTGCATGCTTCATCTTCCCCACT